>NQMI01000049.1:168314-291181 GCA_002270565.1 Stenocarpella maydis
CGGACACGCCACAGCCAGGGGGAAGCCAGCCCAGGGGCCCCCCCCCAGGTCCCTGTGACGAAACAAACCGGAGCGCTGGAGACTGGGGGAGTCTCGACTGTCGGTGGCATGATGTGACTCTCTCTGGTGTACAGTCGCAGGCAGGCTGCTGGCGGTTGGCCCTGCAGGGTTGACGTTGTGGCTACTTGGTACTTGTGTACTCGGTAGGATTGCAGAAGTCCGCCCTGCTCGAAAACCCGAAAACCTGAAAACGCGGTGCACGAGCTCCAGCAACAGGACGGCAGGACAACAAGGCGGTGCAGGGGTCAGTCGCAAGGCCCCAGTTTGTGCGCACACTAGGCGGCCGAGGATTGATGGGCTGATTGGCCTGTCAATCTAAAATCCAAATGATTTAGTCAGTCGCCCGAGGGCTGTACATAGCACGCGGGCACGGCATGCAAGCCTCGATATGCTGCTCTGCTGCAGCATTGCCCTGCTGCCACTCGCTCGTCTTGCTTGCCAACCGCCGGCCGCAACTGGGAAGGGCTCGCTCAGCTGAGGACGGCGACGTGGCCGAGCTGGGCCATTTGCAGCTGATCGACGGCCGGCACGAGCTCGCCTGCGTCGTGTGCCGGCTGGTGGCCTTCGTTTCGCCTCCCAATCCGGCGCGTGGGGGCACTTGACCATCGACGTCCACCGGGCGATAAGTCGTCCCCGTACGTGCTACCATAGTGTACAGACAGCCACGGCAATAGGCTGGGCGCCTTGCGGCCTTGGCGAGGATTTCTGATGCAGCACCCATCTTGCCAGGTGGTTGTTCGAGGGCAGATGCACACGCGCGCACCCTCATTGGCCCATTGGCCTCTATCAGAGATGTCGTCTGCCCGCCTGGCATGACTGACGGGAACGCGCCGGGGGGGAACCGCAGCATTTGTTCATTCATTCCACCGTCATCGAATGGCTATGGCACGGGGCATCATCGCACACAACACGGACACGCGCATTGCTGTGGTGCCTGGTGTTTTGTCGTGCGCGTGTCGTGTGCTGTGCCGCCTTGTGCCGTGTCGGTCGTCTGTCCCAGGCCGACGGAGACTAGAAACTTTTTTTTTTTTGGTTGGTTGGTTGGTTGTTTAAAAGAGACGAGAAGAAAAAGAAGAAAAAGAGGAAAAAGGCCAAGTGGGAAACAAGGCACGGGCATCTTCTAAAGCCGTGGCAGTAACACACGATAAGAGCACCGGCAAGCTGCTGTGACATCCGTGGACCGAACCGAGCCGGGTTAAACTTGGGGACTCTGTCGGCTCTTAGGTATTCGATGATGGTTCCTCATGTTCTATTTCCATGCGCGGGCGCGACGAAGAAGAGCTGGGACGTTTGGGATCCGGGGTTTTTTTCCTGGTGGGACATGGCACGCAGCTCTGTGCAAGCCACCGGCGCCTCCAAATATAAACTTATTTCCTGCATGAAACCTAGTGTGGCACATTGGAATGCGGCTGCCTTGGCCCTCAGAACTCACAGATATATCCGATACTACAGCCAGACGGCAATCGATCGAGCAGCGGGCTCCAGCTCGTCCCTGCGAGTCGCGTTTCGCCTGCGGCTTGGCGGAGCCGCTATGGTGGTATCGGTGCTATCGTGTATCCGCCATGGTTGCAGTCTGAAGGACTGGCTGGTGTTGTGTGCATGCACCGCAGATCAAACAAACTTTTTATCTATTCCCCCCCCCCTTCTCCCGTACCGCACACGTGCACTGCACACTACCATCCATACTAGACCAGTAGACATCAATCTACACCGTTTGCTTGCAGAGGGGGGTGGCTTTCTGGCCATCGGGTCCGATGACCCCCAGGTACCGAGTATCTGCACCGCACCGCACATCCCATCCGTCCTGTCTGGTGACCTGATTCAGAGCAATTGGGTTTCGGCCTGGGCGAGGGCAGAGTCTAATTTGTTCATTTCGAAACACCATCCATCATCATTTGACCATGGCCCAGGTCTGCCCCTCCTCCCAGGCGAGGAGAGGCGGTGCACATGCGTAGACCTGTAGGTAAGCCTACCTACGCCTATAATCCATAACTGTTGTTTTCTGTCCTATTAGGACAACTACTGCTGCTCCGGCTTGGCAGAGGAAATCAAAGAATACAAATAGTCTGTCTATAGCTAAGCCTACTGACTGAACCTTTGAAAGGCTAACAGAGAGTGCGCCTCACATGGTATCTCGGGGAGATATTCAGGGGCTGCTCTCGGCTAGAACCCTATTTCCCCGAGAACGGGTGCATGGCTCCCACTACACTACGTTTTTATGCGCCGAGTATCAGAGAATTGCGTGTCTGACCTGCCACTTCTCAACACGTGATGGCAGGCTGGCACGCCACATTTACGGCGCCTCTCTCACCGATCAGTGGCACAGACAGCGGGTTGCTGAGCCGTCAGTGTCGCGCTCTGGCGATGGACGACTCACCGAGAACAGGCTCTTGCATTTAGGATACCATGGCCAATTCTTCAGCCCACGGTATGCTTTCGGGACGATGCTCAGCGGTAACGGTCCGCCAGTAGGGAAGCGACTACAGCAAGCAAATATAAGCAGGTGGCCATCGTCATGCTGAGAGTCGATCCACCCAAAGCTTGGAGGGGGTCGCCGCTCTGGTACCTGTGGCCGGGAGCCAACAGCACCTCCATGTGCTTCTTCTGCGGGCCGACGCCCGCCTCGGCCATCTCGGTGTTGTTCACCCCTTCACGAGGCCATCTTCTCGCTCCGAGGCCCGGGTCTCAAGCCATGCGACGAAGCCCTTGGCGTCGTCTGGAGGCTGGCCCGCGTACGGGGTGATGATCAGGACGGGTCTGTCCTTGGGGAGGCTTTCGACGGCATCATCGAGGTTGCGGACCCCTTGTACGGCCTGAAAGCCAAAACTCGGTGAGCCCACCCTGTAGGTCTCGCATGTGTTGCTAATTCTACCGGGGAAAAAAGGAAGAAAAAAAAAAAGAAAAAAAAAAAAAAAAAAAAAAAAAGAAAAAAAAGAAGAAAAAGAAAAAAAAGAAAAAAAGAGAAAAAAAAGAAAAAAAAAAAAAAGAAAAAAAAAAAAAAGGAAGAAAAACAAAAAAAAAAGAAAGGAAAGGGAAAAAAAAAGGAAGAAAAAAAAAGGAGAAAAAAAGAGAGAAAAAAAGAAAAAAAAAAAAGAAAGAAAAGAAACCGGCTAGAAATCAAACACTCTGGTCAGCCTTAGATCCTTTGTAAGCCTCATGCTTGGCTGTATTCCCCTGGCCAGCTGCAGGATAGACCTTGTCCCTGTGAGGAGCGCCAGCCAGGCTGACCATCTATAGCACTCGATTATCAGTAAACATCCCAATCTTTGCAGGAACATTCTCCCAAGGCTACCCGCCCGGTCCTTGCCTGGACGACGCCGGACCTTGAACTTGAAATCGTCAGGCTTGATTGTCAGCGTCGGCTTGACCTTGAGCTGGTACTCGGGGTCGGCGAGCTCGATGCTGAAGCGCTGCAAGATCAACTCCCAGGCTGTGATCCTCTCCTGCTCGGCGATGGCGCTTCCCGGGCAGCCCCTCACCCCGGTACCAATGGGCTTGCACGCGTTCTGCGGGATTCCTTCCACCCTCCGTCAAGGAAACGCTGCGGACGGAACTCGTCGGCGCTGGTGTCGTGGTGAAGCCACCGGAGGTTGAGCATGATGGCCCCTTCAGGCTGCATCAGGAATTTGCCGCCAATGACCGTGTCACACCTGCTGTGGCGCTGGATGGATGATATGGGCCCCAGGTAGCGGAGTGTCTCGCACACTGTGCCTCAAGAGACTTTTCGGATGGGGGTTGTGCTCCGGCTCATCAGAGAACGTTGATACTCTATGATACAACCACCCATCCAACAGCATATCCTCCCACACAGTTTCAATCAGACCCACAACTAACGCACCTCCGCAGGTATTATGCAAGGCCCATGTTATTCTTATCGCAGTCACAGACCAGTAAGGCATTCACCGGTGCACCACTCGGTCGCAAAAAGACACGTTGGTGTTGACCGAATGGACTGGCCACTACTACTAATGCCCGAGACCAGACCTGAGACTCAGCCGGGGAGACATGCACCGAAGACACAGATATCGCTTTTTGTACGCCTGCAGGGGACGTTAAATATACACTGAAGACAGAAAAGCCTCATGATGCTCAAAAGAGGTCGATCATCATTTGCCCGATATACCAAAGCCGCTTCGCTCCAAGCCATTGCGCTGTCATGCTATGCTAAACGCTCTCTTTGCTGATATGAAGAACATGTCCCTCCCGGAAGTTCCAGTACGCACGTGACGTGTGCTTCTGTGTATGCGTGTTCTACGTTCAAACTGCACTCCCGATCTATCTTGTTCAAGCTTTAACCCACTTCGGATGGCACGCCACCTCAACTGGCCGTCAAGGGCATACTTGTTGAGACGTGGTACTCTAAATCATGACGTTCTCGTCAAAAGGCATGTCCCTGATGATGCGGTGGCATAGGCGCCCTCGGGGTGCCCGGGGTCCCTGGCGTACGATGACCCTGCGACATAAACTGGCCTTGAGGAGGCATCATCATGGGTCGGCTGAACCCTTCTGGGCCAGGAGATGCCTTCCGCATCTGACCTGGGCCGGGACTCTGCATCCTCATCGGCCCCGCACCAGGGCCCGGGCTGTTCATCCGCATTGGACCTTGGCCGGGACCTGGAGAGGCCATCCTCATCGGACCCTGTCCGGGGCCAGGGCTGTTCATGCGCATCGGTGGCTGCATGACGGGATTGCCATAACCACCGCCTTGGGGATGACCATACTGAGGACCACCTGGCTGCATAGGGGGAGGGCTCATGGCGTAGCGCGGCCCTGGGCTCATTGAGCGCGGGCCGACGGGGCTCACTGGCATGCCTATCCCGACAGGCGGAGGAGACAAAGTGGCTGACCGCGGAGGCCCTGGCTGCTGCCCAGGATATCCTCCACGACCCATCCCCGCGTTATAACCCATGTTACTCTGCATTATCGTGCTGCCGCCATACATTGATGGAGCTTGGGCATTCATTGGGCTCATGCCCATATTGCTCACATTGCCCATGCTCATGTTCGGCACTGCTCCGTACATCTGCTGCTGGGCGTACTGCTGCTGCTGCTGAGCATATTGTTGCTGGGCGTACTGGTGCTGCTGCTGCTGCTGCTGCTGCTGGCGCTGGTGGATGGCGTTCTGGACGGTCTGAGACTGATAGCCCTGCTTCATCTGAGCCTTTTCTCTCTCACGCGCATCGATCGCTCCCACCAGGCCTGGCCCCTGGCCCTGTCCCGGACCGCTGTTGGTGGCCATGCTAATCAGTGGCGTCCCAGTGGTCCGTGCCAAATACTCTTGCTCGCGTGCTGAAAGGGTTGTGCTGGCTGCTCCGCTGCCGTTCACACCCAGGACGTCGCCCGGGCCTCGGGAAGGAGAGCGCTGAAGCAGATCTGCGCTGCCCGACCTCGAGTGACGTTTGGTGAGATAATCTTGGCTGCCGCTGCGCTTAATCGGCGGAGAATGCGCCATATTTGCCAGCGCGTTGCCCGAGGGAGTACGCTGGTGTGCGTACTGTGGAGCTGTCGCCACCGCCGTCGCCCGCTGCGCTACGAACTCCTCAGGAGAGAGTGCTCCGTCCTGGCCGCCTGGCCCACCGACGGCCACACCAGGTTGCCAGGCAATACTCCGACGCTTGAGCGTGTCCTCAGACTCATTTCGTGCGTGGCCGATCTCAGCAGTAAAAGGTGTGATATTGGCACTGGGTGTCGTGGGAACAGGTGTCTTCCTCGGCCCAGGAGAGTATGACCTTGGAGGCTGGGCGGCAGGCGGGTTCGGTGGGACCCACGGCCCAGCAGCGATGTTTCGCTCGGCGCCACGGGCGAGATTGAGTGTAGGGCCGAAGTTGATTTCTGGCATGTCAATCCTTGATCTGCCAGGAACAGACTCCGAAGCTGCAGTGTCCCCGACAGTCTTCAGCACGCCGGCACGTGGTCTCTCCCTGGATTCCTGAGTCTCGGTCGATTTCCGGGTGCTGGCGTAGTCGGGACTATCCGTGGACGCAGTTTCATCGTAGTTGCTACTAGCCTCGCTCCTCATGGTTCCTTGACGCTGCCTTTGCCGCGAGGAATCCTGCTGGTCGTAATCGTGAGGGTGCGGCTCGGGAGAGTTGACCAGTTGAAACGCAGCTTCTCCCAGAATGTGGTTGCGCAGACTGCTGTTGGTCGACGGTGAAACTGGCGTCACATCGCCTGTGTTGCTTCGCGACGACCCTTGACGCGAAGATGCTGCCTTGGACTGGAGACTATCCGTCCGTGTGGGCAGAGGCTTCCGGTGGATCGGCGGGGATCCGACCGTCTGCAGCGGTGGGAGTGGCTTCCGCTGAGCTCCGGGTGGGGGTGTCCTACGACTGTTGGGGGGGGGGCCACCGGCACCAGGATTCTGGTACTCATGGTGCGGGTTCGGAGGGCCGGGTGGCCTCATCATCCCGTTCGGTGGACCCCTGCTGTCCTGTGAATAACCAGGTGGCGGCATCCCACGGCCTCGGCCACCTCCATGAGGCGGGGGTGGAGGCCCGCGTGATCCAGGTGGTCCTGAGCCGGGAGGATATTGGCCTCTCCCGCCTTGATTTGGCGGGTATGGACCGGGACCGGGACCGGGACCTGGAGATGGGCGTCTCTGTCCATCCCCGTGAGCGCCGGGTGCCAGAGGTGATCTGGACCGCTTCTGTTCCAGACTCATCTGTGGTGGCGGCATGCCCGGAGACCGTGGCGGAGTGGGATTGCCGCCCGGGACACTCAGTCCTTCACGAGATCGGTTCTCATTAGCAGACATTCCTACCGAGTTAGCATAAGCGTTGGTATGTACCGCTAAGCCCCGAGGGTCTGCCTGTCCAGAGGCGGATGACGCGCTCTGCTCATCACTGTACCTCTCTCCGCCGCCTTCCATCAGAGCAGGATCTGTGTTAGTTTGGAGCGCAACGCCCAGCTGCTGCAGGGTTGCGCTCGACAAACGGCTTGTGGCTCTCCTGAGTTCTGGGGAGTGATATGCCCTCTGTGGGCGAGCTGTAGCCGCATGTTGGAATGACGGTGGTGCCTGGACCGGTTCCGGATGGCTCATATTGTGTAACCCCTCCAGATCGCGCACCGGCGGGGCCAGCCCTGGCAGGTCATCCTCCGAACTGACGCGTTCTGGTGTCGACGCAAGATCATTTGCAAAGCGCATGGGGGTATGGCCACGCGGCGGTGTCGGGCCCTGCCTTTCGTCCTGGAGACGTGGCGCGAAACCTTCCAGGCTACCTGGGCCCTGTATCGGGGTATCTGAGCTGTTGCGCTGGTGGCCAGCTACTCCGGCCCTGGCGTCGGGCGCACGAGCCCTGGCGCCCGGAGGAGCTGAGTCATTACGCGGTCCAGGGGTCGAGGCAGAAAACGAGCGAGAAACCCGCACGGAAGGACCGTCGTCCGCAAAACCAACCCCTCTCGACCTGGTGGCAGCTGGCATAGCAGGGCCGATACTAAGGCGCTTGCTCCTGCGGCTGTCACTCCGGGCCGCTGCCGGCGTGTCGTCCACGGCATTCATCCTCTGGCCCGTCAGTTCTTTGAGCTTCTTCTTCCAGTCCCGCTCCGACCAGGAGCCACTGCCCTCGGTGAGAATCAGATTGACCACGTCGAGTATCTCCAAGTACCCATATCTCCTGTGTTTCGGCATGGCGAACATGAGGGATCTCGAGTCCAGCACACTGGCCACCAGGCGCCCGGGACGGCCATACAAGCCAAAAGTATCCCAGGTAGGAAACATAAATCTGAGAAGCATCTCGAATCCATTGACGGCCGGAGGCACCTCAGGCATGATGAAGACGAAGCCTTCGGTCGAGGACGGCGGTTCGGAGTGGATGGTAATGTTGCACTCCATCTTGATCAGGGTCGAGGCGTCGATTAGGGACTTGGCCTGCGGGTAGATTGCATAACAGGAGTAGGCATCTGTTATGGAGGCGATTGGCTTGGTTTTCTTCTGTTTCTTCCCGTCCTTTTTGGTATCGTAGAACTTGATGTCGCCCTTGAGCACCGGTGGTTTCGAGTGGTCGTATGGGGACCTCTTCCTCAACTCCTTCTGGTGTTTCTGGAACTCCTTCTCGTCCGGTGGTGAGATGACGCACCAACAGCGCCGCCAGGGGACTCCGGCACCGAACCGAACGCGCACCCATGCCTCTGTCTTGAACCTTGCCCTCTCCATGATCAGGTTGATATTGTTCACGGTCTTGCCTTTACCGGCAATCAGGGCACCGGTATATGCTTCTTGCAAGGTCGAGTGCTCGAACATGGCCAACCGGATGCCTGCGGTCCATTGCAGCAATGAGTGGTGAGAGTTGAAATGTAGTAGGTAGCGATTCCTCCCGGCCGTCGATATGCTTAGAATGTTTTGCAGTGGTTGCTCGCCCTTAGATCTCGTGGGTAGTGATTCGATCTGCGATTCTCGTCAGCACCATCAACACAAAAACAATCACACATATGCGCGCGTTCTCGTGTTTTCCCCAGCTGTCCATTACCATTTTGATCGAGGCATCTGTCAGGTTGATGAACTTTGGCAGTACCTCGCCGTCCTCACCGGCCGCATCGAGTTCTGCGGCGTCCCATAGCGACAGGACCGTCCCCACAAGCTGCGCAAAGCATTCCGTCCATGTTCGGTCTGGGTTTGGCCGCCCATCTGGTGGAGAGCTGTCAGAGACGAGACCGAGGGGCCGGGTGGCGGCATGAACCTACGTGTGTTTTGGTCGTCGAGCTTGAGGAAGTACCCCTCCTGGTACAGCTTGTTGGAGTGGCTGTTGAGGAAGGTGAAAATGGGCTGCAGCTCCGGGATCGTGTCGTCGCCAACGTCCATGAGGGGCGGCTGGAAGGTCTGTACCATGGACAAGGGACGGCCAGAGTTGCTGCGATTCCTGCCCCCGGAGTTGGTCGTCGCGGGCGTGTCAACGGGCGACGAAGGGTGGATCGGGGACGAGGGCTGTATAGGTATCGAGTTGCGGTGTGGGTTTGGCGCACGCAGCGGGTTGGGTCCGTCGTGGGGAGGCGATGAGTTGGGCGTCGAGCTATGTGAGTTTTGTCTGCTATGCCCAGACAGCTGGGACATAAACGAGAGGACTGTGTGATTATTTGCGAACCATCAGCACTGGAAGGGAAGATTAAAGAGCCAGGGGGGGTCGACAGTTCGTCCCGCAGGGCGGCCGCAAGTCCAGCACAACAGTAAGTTGACTGGCTGGGGGATGGTCTAGAGTGAACTGGGAAATTTGCCGTATGGGGACAAGGGTGGGTGCGCATGCACCTGGTGCAGTGGTCAGGGTGGGGGGTTTTGTCAGGATTCGCGGCGATGTGTCAGGCTATCATGCGGTGCAAGCACGTCCAATTCACGGGGGTGAAGGGAGGGGATTCCGGGCTGTTGGTTGAGGACGACGGAGAGCGAGACTGGGGGAGGGGGGGGTTGTGAGGCGAGGCGAGGCTAGCAGAGGTGTTGCGCGCGAAAGGTGGTCGAAAAGGGCAAGGGGGAATGGAGATGGAGGAGCCCTACCGCGACTTCGACCCATTTTTGTCCTCCCCAGAGATCCCTTAATTGCGCGTCGCCCTTTTCCCTCACGCTCCCCCTAAAAATGGGCGGGAGTGGTATCACTCAGCCAGACACCCGGATGTCTCTGGGCTGGTAGGGGCCTGGGCCGTGCCAGAAGACGGCAATAACCGGGACGGGAGGCGGCCAGGCAATCCAGCAGGCGGAAGCGTCAGGTGCGGGTTATTTGTGTTGTTGTGTTGTTGCTGGTTGGAGTGTTTCGGGCTATAAAAATGGCTGTCTTGCTGCCGCTGCTCTCTTTGGTCAAAGAATGCTCCGGATAGCACGGCGCTGTCCGCCTTGTGTCTGGTGCGCCGGGGGACAAAGGCTCCGTTCTCACTTCTCACCGACTCCCTGGTTCAAGTGACTTGAGACCCAGATTTGTGGGAAGAGAGAGAAAGGGAAAAAAAAAAATGGCAAAGATCTCCTCACAGGCTGTTGTACCCAGCGCCGCCTAGTGAGAGGCGGCCTTCACAGGATGAACGAGAGTTGCTGCTTGTTCAGAATATTGCGCGGTGACGCTCCTGTCAGAGAGAGGCTGTGCAGCTTCACGGCGGGCAAGAAGGGTCTTGGTGCTGCGGCGCAAACTCGGCCGTGGCAGCGCTCGGGAGGGCCGGGTGGTGCAGATCGGTGGTCGGGAACGCAGGCGAGGTTTTGGCCCAGGTATAGCAATGGGTCTCAAGGGAGGTGAACAAAAAGGCGAGGCGAAGGAGAGAAAGTTCGGAGTGGCAGGAGACGCTGGAGGTGTGAACTTGCACGGATTATTGATGCGAGAGACGTACGTGATCCGCGCGACAAGGGTCTGGGCACTCATACGTCAGGTCACCAGCTTGGTGCTGCTCCTGCGCGGCTCCATCTGGCATCCAGGTTTCGGGTCGAGGTGGAATGGCATGTGGCGTCTAATCCGGGGGCGGAGAGGTGGCAGATCTCAGGCGAGCCCCGTGATGCGCTGTGCTTGTTGCTGCTTTGGTCGCGTTGGTATCAAGATGGTCGTCTCCTAAAACGAGTCAAGCTGTGCCGTGACCTGTGCATGCACATGTGCCATCTGTCTTGGTCGTATTATAGGGCAGAGCAGGCAAACGAGGTGGGTTCCAGATGGCTGCCGAGTTGAGCGTGCAAGGGTGGGGGGCTGCGACAATCCCAATGGTTGGCCGTCGACAGCGACACCTTCTTGCCTGTCTCTCTCTGCGCGCTCGTATGCGTAGCGTAAGCCAGACCGGGGCAGCCCCGTTGGTGATGGTGAGGTGGACGGCGGGTGCGGCCAGCAAGCCCAACAGCAGTGTGCACAGCAGTATGTATAGCAAAGCGGATGGCAAGGTATAAGAAGGAGGGTTTGTAGGCCAGGCAAGGCAAGCACAGGCAAGCAGTCAGTCAACAGTACCCTGTAGAGACCATCCCGTCGAGCTGCACCGGTGTGAGTGGTGACGTTACTGGACGGGTGGGTATGGGGGAGGAGGAAGAAGAGTCTCGAGAGGCTGGCTTGTTAGCTTGCTGGTTCGGACGGGATCTAGACCAGCCGGGATGCTGTGGGAGGCGACTTGCTTATAATTATTACAACTCCTGCAGAGGACCAAAAAAAATCAGGCCAGGCCGGGAGGAGCGCGTGTGTGGTGTGTAGTGTGTGAGAAGCTGCTGCAGGGTCAGTCACCAAGGCCAGGTCAGGCCAGGGGCCGGGCCATGTCAACTTTGGCATCGGGTTTGATTCTACTAGCAGGATAAAAGAAGGCTTGGCCCCCTCGTCGGTCCGTTTATGTGTCTTGCCTCGCTGAGAATTCGGTCCATCCCAAAGGCCTTGAACACAGTACAGTGCCTTGGCGACCTTGGTTAGTCTATGATGCATCCGCATGCTCTGGGCCACGATGGCCAAGCAAGCCGTGGGACCCCAAGGTATATACATTGCACTTCTCTGAGTCCCGACACTGCCTGACTGACTGGCTGGCCTCCCTTCATGTGTTTGGTCACGAACATCTCCCCGGCCACGAGTGCCGATGAGCTCGACGGCTTGGCACGCCTGAAGCATGAGGCATGGCCATGACGAAGGGAGCGTACAAGCAGGGCGTCCTCAGGTCACGGATCCTGCCCACGCCGGCAGGGGTCGGGCACCTCGACTGGCAACAACCTTGTTCCGAGGTGGTTTAAGTAAGATTTTCCCCAGCATCTGTCTTGGTGGTGCCTGTGCTGTTGGTTAGTTTCCGCCGTAGTCGTCGTCGCCGTCGCATGTTCTTTGGCCCCCCCAGCCCTGCATCCCGCCTGTCGAGTACGGACTCTCTCTGCCGTACCAGCTCGGCGGTCACTGGCCCATGGATGTCGCACGCGCGGAGGAGATGAGTTAGGCGAGCCGCTCAGGTGGAGGTGGCCTGCCAGGACTGCCAGGACTGCCAGGACTGCAGGACTGCGCAGCAACCGCCGGAGCACGTACTGGGTCGAGGCTAGGCGTGGGCTTGGGACCCGCGAGGACTGCACACAGGCAGTATGTAGTAGCTTGGCCGCGCTACGTGCTGAGACGGCTGACGTTGTGTGTTGCCGTCGTTGCCGTGCACGAGGTACCGCCTGTGCCGTCTCTGCACCGCCCGCCCTTGTCTGGGTCACCTGCTGAGGAGTGGCTGTCTTGGGCTTTGTCACACCTTGAGGGCCCCGTCACTCAGGGCTGCCGGGGCCGAGTCACAATGAGCGGCGTGCTCTGCGTGTGCAGCAAAGCGAAGCGCAGGCGATGCGGATGCATTGGTGGTGGGCTGGAGAGATGTGGGCCGGGTTCCGAGTCTGGGCGGCAGGGCGGATGGTTGGTTCCTGGGGCCTTTTGTTCCCCTGGCCAGGGTGTGGAGGTTGGGCATATCCGTCCAAGCCGTGCACCAGGTCTGGATGTACATAGTGTGGTGTATGGCAAAGAACACAAAACACAAGGCACAGCTCAAACGCAGGTACGGATACGAAATCGGTGGGACACGATGTTTCTCCCCTCCCGAGCTGGCGTCGCCCCACACAGCCCCGAGGCTCCGTACCTACACCAAGTACTTACACTAGAAGGTGGGGAGAGAGAGGGCGCGCGCAGGCTCTGGTCCGACTGGACGAACGGGATGGCTGGGCCTGAGACCCTGAGGGCATTGCAGTATTGTGATTGCTGCACACCCGCAATGCGGTCACCTGTAGTGTGGTTTACGTAGTCCAAGTAGTCTGGCAAGTACAACATGCAGGCATCAGGCATTGTGGAGCGGTCCCCGACGTGGAGGCGTCCAGCTGTTGCTCAAGAGCCACTGCCCACGCCCTTGTGCGCCTGCGGCAAGTTCGGATGGGAGAGGCACTTAGTGTGGTCTAGTTTCATGCACCGGCCACCTCGTATGTACACCACCTGGGTTCATAGTACGGAGTACCTGCCAGCTCGGCCGCATTCTTAGCGGCGACCTTCGCAGCTGTGGTTGATACAGGGAGACTGTCTGTGTCTTGCTCCGCCGTCTGCGTCTCCTCCCGCTGTGGCGGAGGCTCGCTCTGCGGTCTTGGCAGTACGCGGTACAGGTTCCATGGCAGAACAAACGTCCTCCAGCACCACGCTACAGTACCCAGGTGGGTAAAACAAAGAAACAACCCTCTCTCCTCGGACTTTGGCCGTCCCCCAGGACCTCGGACCAGGTCCAGAAGCCGCCATCCGGCCCCTTGGTACCCACGCGGCACGCCATTGGGAACATTCTGGCAGTGTATTGACAGATGAATGCCAGTCAGACATGCGGAGTACCTAGGTAGTGTGTACCACACAGCCAGGGCAGCCAGGGCAGCCACCCTGCCATCTATGTACACTACACTACACGGTATTGCTCGCAGGGTGATGATGCTCCTGGAGGCATGCCGCGGCACACGTCTCTTGACAAACAAGACCCCCCCCCCTCCTCCTCCCGGGCCCACACTTGCGGTCCCAAACTGTTGGGCCCCAGTGTGAAGGCTTGGCGTTGACTTCGCCAGGCGGGCCCTCGTTGCAATTCAGCTTCGATATCATCTTCATCTTATTCAATTGCCCATCCGCACCGCCGCCGCGTCAACCTGGTGGGCAACTATGATGACGCTCGGTGTGGCCGTTGTGTCTATGTCGTCCGTTGCTCACGCAGACTGACAGACACCCCGACAGTGACAGGCTGGAATGCCACCCTATAATCAGCACCAGCACCGATCCTCTTGTGCCCATCTCACTCAATAGTCGATAGACTGAGATGACCCTCCCGGCCCTTCCGGCAGCCAGCTCGGGGCCTGCGGACTTGAATCTTCAACAAGAATGATCCCCGGGGGGTCTAGCTCCTTGATAACAGCCATCACATGTTGCCGGGTGCATTGACCAGTCCACGCCGCCGTCACACGCCGCCGTCGTATGTCATATTGCACCCACGACGCCCAGTTTCGCTCCAGACGTTCACCGCTCCGGGGGAAGCAACACAACGTAGCCTCGTCCATCCACCAAGTGCTCACAGCCAGGTAGCCACGGACATTGACGTCCCACCTTGTCCAAGACCGCCTTCGCGCCGCCCACTCGAGATGTGTACTACAATCAGCTTGGAATCCCCCGAGGCGTGCCGCCCGGCGAGATTTGGTCACATTTCGGGCATGCAAGCACAGCCTTGCCCATTACGACGCCCCTGCCCATCACGGGTACGTAAATATCGTACTCTGTCAGCCTGTCAGAGAGCACAGGCAGATCTGGCAGTACCCATCACAATCTGCACAGTCCGGAAGCACCCGCATTTTAGGAACCCCAAGGGTGCCCGTCCGATCGGAGCTGCTCAGTGCCGCTGTCTGTATCTCTTCCCGGCTGTCGACCGCCCTGCAGAGAGTCAGCTACCATACCACCTGGGCACTTTGCCTAGCTCGTCGGCTCTGGTTCGTCGCCTCGCGCAGCCTCGCACGACCGCCAGCACACCTGTCTGTACGTCGGATCACCGGCATATGGCTGGTCTGCGACGGGCTGGGTTTAGCTGACATGTAACTGTACCTGCAATCTGGGCGGTCTGTCCGCTCCCCAACAAAGGATCCGGGAGCAAGCTCTCTGGACCTACGTCGTGCTGCACTGGCTGCCGTCGTGGTTAGTCTATCTCTCTGGTTGGCCGCTTGGTGGTCTCATGCGATCGCAGTGACCTTTACCTGTGACGAAAGCCCACCTTCAGCAACACGTACATGTCATCCGAAGTTGTAACAAAAACCGATACGGTCACTTAGACATTACACCAGTGCTCACCCTATGCGCGTAGGCTTCGTCCCGTTACGCAGCCAATACCTACGCTATGCGAGGAATTCACAATGTGGAATTGACATGTAAACAGCGGCAGGAGCAAGTAGACATGCTGCCTTACAACCAGCTCCTACAAAGCCATAATAGACCATGGGATGCCGACCGCAGAAGGTACTCACTAGGCTTTCCAAGCTTGCAAGATATTGGCAGATTCGGTTCTTAATCCACTTGCATACTCTTAACAGAGCTACAGGCGATCCCTCCATACTAGTTAAAACAAACGCACAAAGACCCAGCGCTAGATGCAAGGTATTAACACACTTCAAGTTTATTGTTTCGTTCCAACCTTCTGCCGAGATGCCATCGAAGTCATTGCAACGTATAAGTAATTACTTTGAAGAATAACGCCCGGTATCGCGGAAGAGGCCAGGCAGGGGACATGATGGCTGCAAGAGCGGCCAGACGCGGCCAAAATTGTAGCCGAGTACATGATTGCACATTGATTGATACTGCCGCTGGGGAATGCACCCAGCTTCCAGAATATATTCCACTCTGGTAGCTCCCATTACCAGCGCACAATCATCGTAGTTTAGACCTGCTGCTACTGGCATCGTGTGTATTGTGACGCTAGGTCTTCGTTGCTCTATATGTTGATGAACAACATATTGATGCAGTATGTGTCATGCTTAAGCACTCGACACTACAGCGGGTTTGATCATCAAGGACCATCCCCATTCAATAGTCCGATGACCGGCCTAGGGCTGACAGCAGGCAGGTTGTGTCTCTGTCGAGAAAGTTGTCCCATGCACCTTTACCCCTTTCTATAACCATATTTTCGTTCTTGAAACAAGCACACTCGGGGATCAATAGTTGATGGGCCATTGGGATGTTTCTTCTGCTCCGCTGATGCTTGACCTTCTGCGGCCGGGCCCCCCTGCGTCAGTAATTAATCCCTGAACAGCACTTAAGCTGCACGCGTCGATAGGGCTTATCGCACCCCCGTACCGCCGCAACGGCTGTTCCCAACTGATCGAGCAGCAGCGACGTCTTCAACAATTTCCCGGAGGTTGCGAACACCACTGATCACGACTCCCTTGAGTTCTGAAGGGCCTCGTCGCTGGGATGAGGAGATCATTCCTCCCACAACCGGCCTCCATCCCTCACCAGCTCCGGCAGGCCCTGCTCTCCTCGGCGCCCCTCGGTCGCTACTCGTCACCATGTGTCTCCTCATCCCGCCATGAGCGAGAGCTATTCTCGTCATCCCCAACAAGAGCCCTCGATGCCGCACATACCTCCGAGGCCGGCAGCGGCGCACAAACCACACAACGCCCCGGTGGGCAGGACCACGACCGGAACATTCGCGAACAAGACTCGTCACGGACAATCGCTGCGCCGCCGCCAAAGCTGCCCTACCGGTTCGAGACGGGCATCTCCCTCTTCGCCAAGCGCGCGCCGAGGCCGTTCCCCCCTCCCTTCCTGTCTCCGCCCTCAGGCTCCTTCAGCGACCCGCTCAGCACGCATCACCAGAGCCGCGACCGCCGGCCAAAGGTCAACGGCGAGTTGATCAAGGGGTGGACGAATGGGGACGATGCCGCCTTTGCCAGCGAGTACTTCGTCGGTGCCAACGACGGTGTGGGCGCGTGGAGTGCCCGGCCGAGGGGCCACGCTGGGTATACGACTCTTTCCTACTGCCGGCCAGGGCGCCGGCCGTGAGACTGTCTCCTTTGCTGACAACGGGGCCACAGGCTGTGGGCGAGGTTGATCCTACACTTCTGGGCGATGGCAATGAGCGAGGACGCGTCACGGCCGCGCGGGCCAAGCGATCCACCCTACGGGCCGGACCCGGTCGCATACCTTGAAAGAGCATACGAGCAGACGAAAGAAGCGACGAGGGGGCCCGACTGGCAGGGGACTACAACGGCTACAGGAGCACAACTGTTCTACAAGAAGGTAGATGAGGCAGACCCGGGAAAGCCCGCAGCGACGGGTGACAGTAGCAGGGCCGCGCCAATACTGTACGTGACCAACCTGGGCGACTCGCAAGTGATGGTGGTGCGGCCGAGCTCGGGCGAGTTGGTGTTCAAGACCAAGGAGCAGTGGCACTGGTTCGACTGCCCGCGGCAGCTGGGGACCAACAGTCCGGACACGCCAGCGCAGAACGCAGTGTTGGACAAGGTGGCAATCGAGGAGGGGGATGTGGTCCTGGCCATGTCGGATGGTGTGATTGACAACCTGTGGCCTCACGAGATCGTGGAGAACGTGAGTAACAGTGTGAAGAGGTGGGCGGCGGGGGATGTGGGGAGTTGGACAAGGAGCACCGACAACCCGGGCGGGAGTGGATCCATGGCTTTTGTCGCTGAGGAGTTGATGCTGGCTGCCAAGACGATTGCGCTGGACCCGTTCGCCGAGAGCCCATTCATGGAACATGCGATCGACGAGGGCCTGCCGAGCGAGGGAGGTGAGTCTGCTCAGACCTCAATCTTGGTGGCGATGACGAGGCGCAAACTCCTAACACTCGGGTTACCAGGTAAACTGGACGATATTACCGTCGTGGCGGCATTGTGCACACGAAATGATGATGTGTGATCGAATTGCTATGTTGGCCGATACCGCCGCGGCTCATGGTAGCAATGATCTGCTCAGCCCCATATGCTGCAGAGAGACTAGAGTCTGGTGGTTTTTTACTGTATTATTCCCATGCGGTGCGGCTTTCTGTTCTGTAGTGGGCGGCTTGGAAAAGACGTGAGCTCGAGGGTAAAACATGGATCCAGCACCTGGAGTTTTGGATGAGTAGACAAACTGCCGCACTTTGCGGTTGCCATCATTCATGGCTCAACGCAACCTTCTTTGCGCTGATCCAGCCCGCTTTCAGAAAACGGTGGGGCAATTAGACCCAGTATATGCATGTGCATACACTAGTAGGCGCAGCACCAAGTGTCCCTTGTCGATAAGCAGACAACAGCTACGATAACGAAATATTTTGACCAACCCGACTTTTGCGACACTGCAGCGCCCGGAATCCCATCACGACTGGCTTTCCTCCTTCCGACAACGTCCCTGGCACGACGGGACAGAACGAGACCCGACCAATTACCAGTCCAAAGCCCAGCGCCTGACAGACAGCCCGGCATGAGAGGCAAACGCTCAAAGCAGTACCGCAAACTGCTCAAGCAGTTCGAGCTCGCATTCGGCTTCCGCCAGCCATACCAGGTCCTCGTCGACGCCGAGCTCGTCAAGGATGCCCACCGCTTCGCCATGGACCTGCCGCAGTACCTCTCCAACACCCTGCACGGCGAGGTCAAGATCCTGATCACGCAGTGCTCGATGCGCCACCTGTACGCCCAGAACAAGGAGCCCGGCGTTCCCAAGGTGATCGACAAGGCAAAGGACTACGAGCGACGGCGGTGCGGCCACCACCCGGAGGAGTTCCCGGAGCCATGCTCCACGTTGGAGTGCCTGAGCAGCGTCGTCGGCCCAAAGAACAAGCACCGCTACGTCATAGCCAGCCAGGACCACGAGGTCAGGGCCAAGATGAGGGGGATCCCCGGCGTGCCCTTGGTGTACATTAACCGGTCGGTCATGATTGTGAGTCTTGAAACAGACAATCTTCTACGCTTCTGTTGCATAGTGGGGCCAGGTGTGAGTGACAGACGCTGACAGTGCGCAATGAGACAGCTCGAGCCCATGGCCGCAGCAACAACGAGAGTAGTCCACAAAGGCGAGAGGGCCAAGTTCCGGGCCGAGCTGAAGCAGCCCGACCCAGCTCCGGGAGAGAAGCGGAAACGAGAAGACGGTGACGACAGCGAGAACAGTGACGACGAGACAGAGAAGAAGGACGAGGAGCCAAAGAAGAAGAAGAAGAGGAGAAGGGGCGAGAAGGGGCCGAACCCATTGTCGGTGAAGAAGCCGAAGAAGAAGACACAACCGCGGCAAGAGAGCGAATCAAAACCAAAAGAGGCGGAGAAGCCCAAAGACGACGCATCATCAGAACAGCCTGCCAAGAAGAAACGGAAACGAAGGACCAGGAAGGCGGAGGGTGGCGTAGGTGAGGGCAAGGGCGAGGCCAAAGGCACAACGTCTGGCACGGCTGAAGTACAATGTACTGCAGTTGCAGCTGAGGATTAGGAGATGCTCAGCTTTGGCCTCTACCTGGGGATTTTCATCATTCATGGTCAGAGCAGCTCAAGGCATAGCGGAGGTATGCTTATACCATGGCACAGGCTGGAAGTGCAGATGATAGACATCCTGTACAGAACGCGAAAGTGGTACCATATTCTTAATCACGCATCATCTCCACAATCCCCGAGCATGAATGAGTTGTGGAAGAAGGCCAGAGTCGCAGGTGGAACCGGAACGGTCCTGATTTTGCAACGTTGCCGTGTGACGATTAGACTATCTGATCAACCAAGGGATGACAGCCACAGAACTTTTGACGCTAACAATGCTGGGAAATGTGTACAGAGAGTCAGTACGGAGATGGACTCGAGCGAATCCAAAGCCATATGCATTGGCGCATAGCCAGCTGCCTTCCGAGGGCCATCGGACTTTTGTAACCAGGAACACGAAACAAAACAGAGACAGCGGAGAAGAAATCATGGAAAATAAACGCAGCCAAGGGACATCATGGCCATGTGCTATCAATCAAAGGCCATATCCACCGTAAGCATCAACCCTTCAGGTTAATTCAGCCTTCATTTCAATTTTGGTGAGCTCCTCAGATCTTCCATCGCGATAATGGCCATCTGCGTTGTCGATATTCGTCGCGAAAGCACAGAGAAGGAGAGCTTGTGCTATTGAACAGTGATGAGTCGCAACAGAGAGCTGCAGGATACCGTCTCGCAATCTCCAGCAATGCCTGGGAAGAGGAGGGACGGCCAGCGATGGCGACTGGTGGGACAGAAGTAATTTGGGGGAGGTAATTTGTCCCCGAGCAGCAAGCACCCTCGCTGCGACCGTTCGGCCAGCATGACAAATCTAATCGTTGGGACTTCTTTGCTGGCAAGGGTCCTTTTTTGGTTGGCAATATTGGACAGAATATCCTTCGTCGTATCGTCTCTTTCTCAAAACATGTTGTGCAGCATTTGTCGTGAGAATCGTAAAGCGTCTGCCGTGTGATGGACAGTAAGCACAGAGCTTTGTTTCCGGGGCGGAAGCGCTGTTGGTAGGTAAACAGTAGTTCTGTTGTGGAGAGTCAATCCTTTGATCGATGATACAAACTGCACCATCATCTCTTGTCAGTTCCGGCGTTCTGTGCGGGCTCTTGCGTTTGGGAGCGGGAAGACCTACGCCATATAGGCAGAAAAGAGAGCAGCACGAGAAACAGCAGTCATCAGACCGCCTTGATAGCAGTTAGAGACGAAAAGGCGTCGCTGTTGTGATCTATCAGCCCGAAGGCACAAGTCAGTTAGCTTTTCAATCCCAATAGCAGAGCCCAGGATCCGGAGACATACCGTCGCCGTCATGGCCATCACCACGACCACCGCCAGACAGAGCCTGATCACTCGTGATCTCACGGATCGAGAGTATGGTCACAGTGTTGCCGCCGGGCGTCGACGAGCTGACATGGTGGATGGAAGTCGTCCCATCACGCCACGCGTACGGACCCGCTCTGGTATTACTCGGCCGTCCCTGCTGCTCACAAATGTCGTTGTCATCCTCATCCTCGTAAATTGTCCAATGCGGCTCGGAGCGGGGCATCGTCCTCGTCGCCTGGGGAGCTGGGTTCGTGCAGTTACGCTCCATGTAGTCGTTGATCTCCTCCCGGGAGGGGACGTATGAGTTGGCGGCCCAGGCGCTGCTATTGCTCTTGCCTATAAAAGAGAAGTCGAACTCCTTTGGGGCGGCGTAGCCGCTGTCATCTGGCAAGTCCGGACCACTTTGGGAGAAGCCATTGCTGCCACTGCACTCGGCCCAGTTTCCAGGCTGGTTCTGGGAACCGTATTGTGTATGAGCACTGTACTGGCTCTGCGTGCCGTATTGGGGCTGGGGTCTGTACTGCGACTGGGCAGCATACTGTTCCTGATGACCATAGCCATAGCCTGACTGAGGCTGAGCAAAGCCATTGCTGGGGCATGACGGCCTGCTGTACTCATATTGGTTCTCGGTTGCTGGGTCGTGGTAAGAGTCACCAGAGAAATCACGGCGACAGTGGGCGTCGCTGAAGTGGGCAGCAGAGTCAAAGCCGTTATGAGGACGACTGTAGTAACCTGAATTGGTGGCATAGTCTGCGCTAGATCCACAGCTGAAGCCTCCATCACCGGAGAGAGTCGCGTAGCCATTGCGCTTGCTGGGTCTCACGTTGTGACCGTAGGCTGTAGGAGCGGACGGGGCTGACGTCTTGGCCGCACATTCATGTTGGCCCATCATGTATCGGTCACCGTCGAGGACCTGGTTTTGCTGGTGGGTATACGACCAGTGGGACTCGAGGGGAGGAGTCGGCGGCAGTGGGATATCTGTCAATCGCTGACCATCGCCGTATGTGTCCAACATACCGAACTGGCCAGCACCGCCAAACGCTCCCAGCGAAGGCATGTTATGAGCACCGTTCTGGTCCGGCTGCTGAGCCCAGGCGCCGGATTCAGGATCTTTGTAGCGTAGACTGTCACCAATGTTGCCGTCAGCGACGAGACCTTCACGCTCGGGAGGACTTCCGGTGCTTGTCTCGGCCGGGTTGCGGCGAGAACGAAAGCGCATAGACGCGGCGGACGTTCTCGAGGTGCCAGACGGGAACCTGCCAGAGACTGCAGAGACGTTGGTACCGGAGGTGCTCGGCCGGCTGGCGGAGTCACTTTGGTGGACCGCCATTGGCGAGGCTGCAGTCTCATGCTCGCCGAGTCCCAGTCTAATCATAGAGCTGATGTCCACCTGGCAAGCCTTGTCCGCAGTATTGAAGCCAGCGTCTTTCATCTCACAGTCGCCGTTTCGGCCGGCTGGAGCCAGGTTCTCGCTGTTACTGGGGGAAATGTGGAAGGTCTTTGCGTCGCCTCCGACCATGGAGCTACAACCAGATGCAGACTCGACGGAAGGCGGCTTGTAGTAAGACCCCGCAGAGAGGCGATTTCCTCCGAGCTCGGTCTTGCCCCCAAAGTTGAGCTTCTTGTCTGCCTCTAGGCGCATCTCTTTGAGCTTCCTGATGGTCGCGTTGCCGTCCGAGGATGTGTCTGAATCTGTCTTGGTCTTGAACGAGCGGTTCTTGAGCATGGAGCTGGTGACATCCCTGGACTTGAGGAGGCAGGATCGAGCGTCGTTCTCCTTTCCGGGTGCGCGTCTGTAGGCGCCGGTGTGGTCATCTTGGTCCTCCTCGATGTCACTGAGGTTGGCGTCATGCATCTGGCGCATGAATGCCTACAGACCAAAGATCAGTAGCTGGTTACTTTAGGGGTTATATGAGTTTGATACATACCTTGTCGAAAGGGGTGGCCTCGCTGCCAAGCTCGCTCGCCTCACGAAGGTTGTGCTCGTAGCCAGGCGAGGCCTCCCGACAGGGCTTGCAGTAGTTGGGTACCGAGGGCTGGCCTGCCTCAAGCTTGTTCTCACGGTGGTACTTCTCAGACCGGACTATGCCACATCCCCAGCAGTAGTGATGTTGACCGTTCCAAGAGAGCGGTCTGCCGTGGTACTCGTGGCTAATGCGACAACGGCCACACCAATTGGGTTGCATCTTCTGGTCAACTGCAAGAGGGTGCCGCTCTCGGATCTTATCAGACCTGATCCTGCCACACTGGTAGCAGATCCAACGCTGCTTCAGCGGCTCGAGGTAGGGGTCTACTTTCTTGCCGTGCTTGCCACGCTTCTCGTGGCTATGTTTGGATCGTCTGGGCGACGGCTTGTGTGAACGCTCCTGAGAAGGCGAACGAGCCTGTTCACGTCTGCTGCTGCGTGAGAGCGTCGCTTGCTTGGCTGTGTTTGTGCCGGGTTGTTGTGACTTGGACTTGGGGATCTCGTGGCTGCTGGACTGCGAAGCCGCCAGATGATGTGATTTGAAAGGATTGGTAGGCGAGTTGCTGATGATGGGAACGTAGTGGACGTGTATGCCTTGCGACGAGAGACTGGAGGCCGCAACCCCGCGCTGCAGTCTCCCAGCCACCTTCAGTTGGCGATAAACAGAAGCCTTTTCCTCGTCGCGTGACAGCCTTCGCGATGATGTAGGCCGAGTCGAGGCGTCATCAGCATCTGACTCCACATCACCGTCATATCGTTGAGAATTTTGCAGTCGGCGATCGTGATGATTACTGGCACATGGAGCCATGCTGTTCTCATCAGCGGGACGATCGTCACGGCCTCTTGGGCGGTGCTTGCTGTGCTTGTGAGTATGGCGGTCCTCCATGAAGAGGTCTGAGCTTGAGCTGTGAAACCGTGTGAGCTGGTGCTGGACCTTAGGATGCGGGGGGTGACTTACAGGCGCCGCCTCGGCTTCGTCATTGGGGTTCCTGGGTTGTTTCAAGGCCAATAAAGAAACAGGTACCGTATTCTGACGTCGGCCTTAGAGTCGCCGGTTAGGTGCGCACGATCGATGATTTTGGCAAGGAGGAGATGTTGAGTGGCGCTTTGAGCCCGTCGTTGGTTTGGGACGACGACCGATCCCAAGCAGACAGGAAAGCAGAGAGAAAGAAGAGTACCGACACTGCAGAAAGCATGTGTAATTACGAGGCAATCATAACCAGAGACCAGCAGGGGAGGAAGGGTGAGGAAGGAGATCGAGGTAACGGGAGGTAAACGGAGGTTGGGAGAGGAGAGGAGGGATGAGATGATTCGTGAGGTGGGAAGGAAGAGAGTCTGCAATGAAGTAGGCAATCTCAGAAAGCGGATAGATGATGGGAGGGATAGGTTAGAGAAAGTTGTTTGCACCCCCGGCAGAGGATAGCAGGACTCCCATAAACGGCCTCGAGACTAGACGAGACCAAACAAAGGTTTGAAAAACTTGGGCGAGTCAGAGCCCCTTCTAGCAGTGCTTGTTGGTCAGGCAAAACCCGACTGCGGGCGGGGATTCAGACATGAGTTAGTGCAGGTAGGTAGAGTTATTTGGTTCTTTCGTGGGTATCCTTTCAGTCTTGAAAGGGTGGCCAGCTAGGTTAGATACCTACTCGTACCATGGATGGTGACTTTGGGATAATCCTAACTCAGAGATGTGGTTCTGAGGCTCAAGGGGAAGCCGCACGCCTGAAAAAGCCATGCAGTGAGCAGCGATGCAAAACAAAATGCTTCATGAAACTATACCGAGTCTCCTATTGATACGATCAACTTTTGTACATCGGCGACTCGCCGAACCACTTTTCCTTGGCCCAAGTGCTGATGAATTTCGTTTTACTTCATCTGTCTTGTAAATACGCTTCTCTATATCTGCCCAGCCGACTACTCGACTCTAAGCGTTCGGGGGCCTCGCTTCTTGACGGGCTTCTTCTTCTTGTGGCCCTTCTGGAAAGCTGCCACGGCACTGTGGTCTCTACCAAAGTTGTCGAGGTCCTTGACCTTGTAGATGCGTATAATCCAGTTCTCACTGGTGAATGCTTCCTCGACCGTGTTGAGGACTGGGCCCTCTGCTGGCAGACGTGCCCCGCGAACACGATCCGTAGCCTGCCCTTGCGGGAAAAGGTTGTGGTAGTTGTGGTAGGACATCTTGTACCTGCGAGATGGTTAGTAAGAGATACACGAGTGCGCCTAGGTGAGGGGTTAAGCTCACATCAGCGAGTTTTTCATGGTATCAGTGGCCCCGTCATCGACACGGTACTCTCCACGCGGGGTAAAGAAGTCTCGCTCCTTGACCTCGTCAGGCCAGATACCTTCGGCAATCCTAACCATCCAGAGGAACTTGTTGATGTCATCGCCCGAGTAACCAAGAAGACCGCCAAAGACAACAAGAACGTAGTCAACCTCATGCTGGCGCATGATAGGGTAGCTGACCTCCTCGCGGGAGCTCATGGCCTTGCCAACAGTTGCGATATGGGTGTTGTTCCAGGTGTTGTTGTCGACAAGCGTGGGCCGATCAGCCATGCCACCGATTTGGTAGCCGTAGTCCCACCAGGACATGATCTTGGCGTCCTCCTTGGTGTTTTGTCGCAGCCACTGGTAGGCCTCGCGGTAGTCGTCGATGATGTGCTGACTGCCATCGGGCATGCGACTGGCCAGGACGACGGATGGGGAGGAATAGGCGTTGGATGTTACCCAGGTGCAGTGCATTACGAAGAGAATGAGGTAGACGAGCATCCCCGCCGCCACGACCAACTTGGACGTCTTGCTGTAGATGCCAACAATGGGCTTTTTGGAGGGGTCCGAGTGCTTGTGTCTGTTGTTTTTCTCCTTCTTGGCTGGGACGTCTACGGCCTCGGCAGCATCATCCTGCGGCTCAGGGCTCTCGGCCGACAAGTAGTTGTCCAAGATGGTCGATGCCGCGATGGCTGCCGCGACGACAACACAGGGCGTGAGTGTGAGCATGAGACGGACCATGACACCAGCAAAGTAGCTGCCAAGGACGGCATAGCTGATGAGGAAGATGTGCTCGTCGCCCAGCCTGTCGAAGCACAGATAGATACCCGCTGGGAAAAGGTAGATCAGCATGTTCAGGTCGAAGAAGAAAGCCGGCCAGGCGGTCGGCTGATGCTCCGAGACTGACGCAATGATGGGGATATGGACCTTGGCGTATCCCGTGTCGAAAAGCGAGTAGAAACGTCCTCCCCAGGCAGCAATCTTGCCCGTCTTGACGAGAAGGACGTTCGCGCCGATTCCGATTAGGATAAGGGCAAAGAAGGACACCCATCGCCATTTGTTAACTACCTTGGGGTCGAACATGCCTGTGAACCAGTTGAAGAAACCATAGAATTGCATCAGGCCAAACACACCTATGCAGTGTAAGTAGGCGATCCATGGGCATGCGACGGTGTGGTCATTGACTTACCGAGAGCTCCAAAGTGGTCGCTGGTGCTGATGGCCAGGAAGTTGATGAAAGGCACTTGCATGATGCCCAGGAAGCCAATTGCGTAGAACGTGGTGTAAGCCACGTATAGCCGGTTGCTGTACCTACCCGAGACGCAGAGCATCAGACTGTGGACGGCGATGAGGTTGTCGATGAAGGTATATCCACCCCAAGACGCGGCCATCCAGTCGTAGGAGAGCGCACATAGAGCGGCCCACATGATGGAGCCCTGCTTGACAGCCTTGATCCAGAGGAAGAAGGTGAGCACCAGCAGGAAGATGGCAATGGCCTCGTTATCGTAACTTCCGGCGACGGACCGGGAGATGTATCCGGGAGCAATGCCCATGAATGCAGCAGCCAGGAGACCGGCGGACTTGGACGTGGACAGCTCATTGGTCAGCCAGTATGCTGCGAGGGCAGTGAGGCCAGAGAATCCCGGGGCGAGCAGGACGCAGATGTTTCGAATGTCGACGGGGATGGTCAGAAGGCGGAAGAGATGATAGATGATGCCGCTGGTGGCCATGAGGCCGGGGTACAGAGTTCCTCCGGTGACACGGCCGAGAGGGTACCATGTTCGATCGTCAAACCAGTCCCAGAAGCTGTAGAATCCATTTGCAACGAGGTACTTTGTAGCCCTGAAATTGAACCAAGGGTCGACTGTGGTGAGATAGAGTCAGCGATCGAGCGGGTGGGACCTGGGAGCAAGGCAAGGCTCGGGTGGGTTGCAATCGAGGCGCAGCCCGGAGGTGTACTGACATTCATGGATAATACTCTCGAAACCTGTGGAAGACAGTTGTCAGCATAATTCAAAAAGTCCGGTATGAAAACACAACCGGGTGCTCTTCTCGGTTCTATACACCATGTGGGAGACATGAGGGAGCTTCATGGACGAGGCGAGGCAGGTATACTCACGGATGACCGAGAACAGACGGCTGGCGACGGCGGCTCCAGCGATCAAGAAGAGGATAACAACTCGGAACAGAGCTCTTGTGTTCTGTCCCTGGCTGCTGGCAGAAAGAAGGGTGGACACGCCAGCCGACATGGTGGGCTGATTGATGAGAAAGGAACAGGCTATGCCTGAGGAAAGGAGGGTGGGAGTGTCGTCGTTATCGGGGGGTTTGGCGTTGACGATTCCCCAAGAGCTCCAGAAGTACGTCGCCTGTGCGAGGTTCAGGACAGTTTGAAGCTTCACCAGTCCGTCCCTGAGCTGGGGTGCGGCAGTAAAGTCTTGGCGGCAGTGCAGGCACAACCAAGTGGGTCTGTTTTGGGTGTAGGTGGTGTGTCCTGGAGAAGCTCGGGCCAGCTATCCTCTACACAAGAGATTACGTACGTATCTACTGACCTAGGTACTCTGTAGACTACCTTGGGACGCTGCACTTCTCCAGCCAGGGCCGTCATCACCTTCTGCTGCTGGTGGCTGGACATTCGGGATGCTTCAGTTCATTCACCACTACACCACACACAAGTCTAATCACAAGCCAATAATCACTTCAGAAACCCACAATGGTAACTCCAATATGTGGCCTGATGCAACAGCTTTATTGATCGCGCCTGTGTTATTCTTGACTGTACTTTCTGATGTGCCGTCCAAGGATGTGGGCCGTCTTCTAAGCTAGATAGAGGACTGATGCTGGTATATAAGAAGTAGTCATGGCTTGGCATGTTCTCATGGACTCCCATGAGTTGACAGAAGAGCATCTGAACCTACAACAGCGATGTCACACTCCTCCACACTCATTACCTTGCATTGTCCTATCTGGGACTCCTCTTGCAGAGGTATCAGCCAGTGCATAATGCAAGAGGACTCACTCGAGCTGTTTGGCAGAGCCATGTTGAACGTGAAATCGGCGACTACCGCAAGTCCAACACGAGCCAGAGTAGCCTAGCCCCTGATCTCAGAAGAGCCCGTTAGTCGCTCATGGCCCTCATCTGGACCGGATACGGAAGCAAACGGATCCATCACCTCTGCAGAATTCAGTGAATCCCTGGCATGCCGTCTAATTTAGTATTGTACAGTCGCAAACTTTTCGGATAGGTATCTAGGTTGGTAAGAAAGGTCTAGTGCCGCAGTCCGCATGGATCGAATTATCGCGTGGATCTGCTTTTGTTGCTTCGGCCAGGCCATCCATCGTCCCGCAAATACGCCGTAGCTTGTCGCATAGGGGTCGTATCGCCTCCGCGCAAAAGTCGCCCGCCTGCCGTGCTGTCTCAGGTTGGCTTGTCCTCTTTCCCGCCTGGCCCTAACCGCAGCTACTCCGCCGCCCAAGGTCCCCTACCGGATGGCCAGTTTTACCAGCTCTAAGGACTCTCCTTGACCAGAGCGTTGAAGTATTCCTCCAAGTTGAAGTTCGGGCTCATTGGATCTTGGTTGACTGCTTTCCCGCGTAAGCTTGCATTCCTTCTCATTTAAGGGCTGATGCACTGTGCGGACAAGCGCCCCGGCACGACGCTCGCGGTTGTTTCTGGAAGGTCGATACTCACGTCCGCCAGTTGTGGAGCCCAGGGGTGCTGGGTTCTTCTTCTTCGCGAACTCCTCCTTGGCCTTCTGTATTAAATGCTGCTTGTGCTCATACTCCCGCTTCTCCGAGGCTGCCCTATTGGCTGCGTTGATCGATCTCTGATGAGAAAAGCCGTAAAGCACGCCGAGGGCCAGGGCGGAGTACCGGAGTACCTGGAGGGGGTGTAAATGTCAGTATCGATGGCTTCTTCCGGTCTCGCGTCCCTGACGTTGGCGACGAGGTGCGGAGGGGGCTGAGCTGTGCTCGTGCGCGGGAAACAGTGGCCATGCCAGGCGAGGCGCCGAGGTGACATACGTTGACTCCTGATGTGGCAGACATTGGGAGATTTGACGGCGCCTCGCGACCGCTGGTGACACAGGGTAGGAAGGACTGAATAACAGATCGCGGGGCGGGCAATTGATGTCAATTGACCCGGGTGGGATGGTCGTCGAGCCGAGTCGAGGGGATCTGGTTTGTCGTTTAGGAGCTGGGGCACTGCGAAGTTTGTCTGTCGGGAATTTTCGCCGGGCAGAGCTTCCAAAGCCAAAGCAGGCCTGCCAGGATGGGGAATGGCTGACCACCAAATGAACGAACAGGCCTGCCGAGAGACAGACACAGTGAGGGAGCACGGACGTTCCCGGTTGCCAGAGGACGCCCAGGGCGTGCAGCTACCACTACGGCCAACGACCACTGGCGGGTTGCTGCTGGCCTGCAGTCAACTCCTCCTTGGCGCTACCGGCGCATACGCCCCCTTGGTCGCGAGCGCGCTGTTGACATTGAAACCAAGGGAGCATTGGACACATGAGGAGCAAAGCACTCGAGATAACACAGCACAAGCCCCTCATCAACCTCACGTCAAAGGCCCGACAAATACAACGCACTGATCGCAGCCACAAAGAGCCTTTCCAAAGACTTCCCTTCTCCTATTGATGATCCCAAGCGTCCTGGAAATGGGCTGTTGAACGGCAGCACACCGCACCCGCAATGCAACAACGTCGGGACGAGATACTTGCGAAGAAGGCCAAGCTCGCAGAGCTCAAGCGCCAGAGGGAGCTTCGCGCCACTCAACATGGACCGGGTCGCCCGAGCCTCAGCGGCAGCGATGTCAGGAGCCCACCCCGAGCGTCGACCTCCTGCCGGTTTTGCTAACCAGCGACACAGTTGATCTCACCGGCGCCCGCCCGAGCTGACAATCGCCGAGAAATCGAGTCCTTGATCAACAGCCTAGTTGGCGAGAGCCGGCCTGGGTCTGTCACCACAGGTGGCGCTGCGTCGCCGGCACATCGAGGAAGTCGTCCGAACAGTGTTTTGAGTGCTGGGGAGACCAGCAATGGAGCCATCTCAGAGTTCACGTCACCGCCGGGCATCGAGATCCCGGCCCAGACGGTATATAGCCAGCCGCAGACCCTGAGCACAGTGCCTCTGACGACGATATATGAATGCCCACCATCACCAGTCAAGGAGATATTCTCCTACAGCAAGGGCGTGCAGACGTCGGAGGACTTATTTCCGGCCGCGGCACGGCCGCGCGCCTTCTCGCTCGAATCCTTACCCGAGGACGCTTCATCGACACCCAACAAGCGCATGAGCAGGAGGGAGCGAGACAGGGAAGAAGAGCTACGGCAGAAGCTCCGGAAAGAAATAGAGGAGGAGCTACAGGCAGCGAGGGACCTGACAGCAGAGGGCGACGTCAAGAAGGCGGCCTTGCCCGACTCGAGTTTCGCTACCAGGACACTGACAAACGACGAGCTGAATGCGATCGTCTCTTCAGACGAGTTTGTGGACTTTTTTGACCGATCACTCAAGGTCATCGAGAAGACCCTGGATCAGTATGACGTTTTGACAGATTACACGCTAGGAGCGCAGAACATTGAGGACGAGGACGAGCAAGGCAATGTCGGGGGTAAGGGCCGCCGCAAGGTCAAGGAGATACGACAATTCTATGACGAGCGATGGTCCAAGAAGCGCATGGTCAGCGCCATAGACTTTTCCCCGAAATTCCAGGAACTGGTTCTGGCGTCTTATACAAAGAACCCATCGGCGCCGCACGAGCCAGATGGGGTGGTCCAAGTCTGGAACCTGAATCTGCACGATCGGCCGGAGTTTGTGTTCCATGCACAGTCCGACATTCTCACTGCCAAGTTCTCTCCTTTCCACCCCAATCTCATTGTGGGCGGGGCCTACAGCGGACAGGTCCTTCTCTGGGACACGAGAGCTCGCTCTGCGCCTGTACAAAAGACCCCGCTGACCGGCTATGGACACACACATCCCGTCTACGCCATCGACATCATCGGCACGCAAAACGCCAACAACATCATATCATGTTCCACTGACGGCACGGTATGCGGATGGGCCGTTGATATGCTGGCGCAGCCGGCGGAGACACTTAACCTCCAAGCCCCGCCCCCCAACAAGACCGACTACATCAGCCCTCTCTGCTTGTCGTTCCCACAGGCCGACCCTACCTTCTTCCTGGTGGGGACGGAGGAAGGCACCATCTTCCCGTGCCACAGATATGACCGCGCCGGAGCCAAGGCTGGCGTTGACCCAAGGGTCAGCTACAAAGGCCATGCGGCGCCGGTCATGTCCCTCGACTTTCATCCGGCCAGGGGACCGGTTGACCTCGGCGACCTCGTCATCTCCAGCAGCCTGGACTGGAGCGTGAAGTTGTGGAAGGTGCGGGCGCCGGCCACGACATCCGGAATCGGTGGTGCCGGTGCGGGAGGTGAGGGTGCGGTGTCGCACCTGATGGATTTCGTCCGCGAGGACGTAGTCTACGACGCCGCCTGGTCGCCCATCAAGCCGGGCGTCTTCTCGCTCGTCGACGGCGCGGGCTGGGTTGAGCTCTGGGACATTACCGTGGAGACGGAGGAGCCGGTGGCGAGGATCAGCCCCAGCCCCAGGAAGGACAGCCGGGCAATGCTTTCCAAGAGCTTGAATAAGGTGAGGTGGGAACAGCAGGAGGGCAAGCGGCTGGCTGTTGGCGGCATTGATGGCGCCTTGACAGTGTTCGAGGTCGGGCCAGATCTGGGTGGGAAGGAGAACCTGAAGAATGAGGAGTGGACCAACGTAAAGAAATTGGTCAACAGGGTCGAGGCAGTTGGCGTGAACGGTGCGACGGAGATGTAGGGCGATGAAAGGGACCATATCGGATCGCATAATCTCGTCGAGATGTGCCTACCTTTGGACACAGAGCTCGAGATGCGAGAGTGATTCTGGCGTCGTGAGCTTTATGAATATACCCCAAGTACAACCGAGATGTTCTTCAGGGTTAGCAAAATGCACCTTTTGTCACTTAGAAGCGGGCAATTGTGTGCCCCGTCGCTGTCACGGAGAACAATACTATGGTAGTCCCTGCGGGTTGTGACCCCCGGATGGGTTATATAATCAGTATCGGGATTGGTGGGCCAGGAAGCTTTGAAGGGTGGGTTCTAGGGACTGCAGGGGTGAGTCTACTAGTAGTGTAGTAGGCAGGCCAAGCAAGCGACAACCCGAAATTTTTTTTTTGGGAATGCCATCACCCATTTCGTCGCCAACCCCTGCCAGAACATCACTTCACTCTTTCAATCGCAACTCTTTTTGGGAACTTCGTTGTTCTCAGGTCAAAATAGTCTCAGTCCGTCACAATGTTCGTCACCACAGTCCCCAAAATTCCGGTTGCCCTGATCCGCAGTCGTTGAATGATGAACCAGCTCTAATCGTCAATGTTTTTTTGCAGGAACTCTTTCAGACGCGCCGCTCTGAGGGCCGCCGTTTCGGCGTCTCGCGCCCCTGCTACCAAGGCCCAGATGCTTGGTGTCGCCACGCAGATCTCTGCACCAAGAATAATCGTCCCCGCGGCCGTGCGCTGCTTCTCGCAGACACTGCGCGTCGCCAACGAGGAGCCTGCTACCAACATCGCCGAGGGTTAGTACACTGTATACCTGCTGGACGTGAGTTTGGGGGGTGTCGTAAAAACAAAAACACGAAGAAACTGACAGAATTCCTGCAGCTGGGCAGCCCGGCGCCAACGGAGGGCAGCCCGGCGCCGACGGACAGGAGTCCGGCCATGGGCTGTTCATCCGGAACATGGTGTTCGAGGCGAATGAGGACCACCTGAGGGAGGCTTACGAGAAGTACGGAGAGATTACCAAGGCCGTTGTTGCCCGCGATGCTCGCGGTCTCAGTAGAGGGTATGTCGTGATAAAATCGAAGCAGGACACGCAGCCTGGCGCGTTTGCTCGCTAACCACCCCACTACTACAGGTACGGCTTCGTGTGGTTCACCGAGAAGGAGGCTATGGAGAAGGCTATCGCCGGCACCGACTCATCCTTCTGGCACGGACGCCGCATCCAGGTTTCAGCGCGGGCACCCAAGAACAACAGGCAGGACACTGGCATGGGACCAACCAAGTCCCTCTACGTTGGCAACATCCCGTACGAGACGACCGACGCGGAGCTGAACCGCATCTTCCGCGAGCTGGAAAACGTGACCGACGTCCGTGTCGCTGTTGACCGTACCACCGGATGGCCCCGTGGATTCGCCCATGCTGATTTTGCCGACGTCGAGTCTTGCAAGGCGGCGAGGGAGAAGCTGCAGGGTACTACCATCGGCGGCCGGGAGTTGAGGCTTGACTTTGCGACCGAGGTCACCAAGGGAGCCAGCAGGCGATAAGCGACCAAGAGGACGTCGTAAAGGGTGAGGCTTGAGAAGCCACGACACAGGGAGGATGTGACTGGGCAGAGCGGCTGTGCGGACTGGATTGTGCGGCGTGAGACACGACCAGCTTCTTGAGGTGTTCTACCACATGGCTGTTCACGATAGCCGTATGGGTCTTCGCCATATTTACCAGCGCCTGCGAGAATGCAGCAGGGCATAGCGCCTGCTGGCTGCGGCGAGGGATCAATTCTCTGATAGCGAGACACGAACCATTTTAAGATGTACAAGTAGAAAGCTCAACTAGACCTGGTGGGCGGCGTCCTCGGCGTGTCGCCGGGGATTTGCTACGGCGCTCTCAGGTCTTGTGTGGTGTACGAATCCCGAACGATGAAGAGAAACATCTCCGCATTTGAAGTCCAACGGTGCCAAGCCTTGTTTATGGAAGTGGAATCGTGCTGGCTGTTGCGTGGTGGTAGTTGGTCCGGTTCCCGCTGTCTTTGGCTGGTGGCCCAGTCTGCATACCTAGGTAGGTAGGTCTAAAATGGAGCTTACAGAGGTATTTACAACCCTCCGCTTGTAGACATGCCCACTAGATTATATTCTTTAATTAAACAAGTACTTGCCAAGCTGTAGATATCTATAATCCAGCGTACCAATCGGCTGTGGGCCGGGCACTCTCGATTTGCCTCTGTGCCCCCCTCCATTTCTCGCCCTGTACGTCTCTGTCTTCTCCTGGTCAAGGTGCAACTGACTGGCAGTCACCGTCGTCGGAAGCACGCGAATGCCTCGGCAAGTTTTAAACTTCTGGCGCCTGCTCGGCTAGCCGTGGCCGGCCCACTTCCCCAAGTTTTGCCCCTCACATGTGCAGGCCTTCCCCCTCGCTTTCGAAGCCACCTCAACGTCCTCTGTCTACCCCAGTCTTGGACATACATTCCGTGCCATTGACACCACCTTACTCCTTACTCGAGGGCCGCCAGACACACGCTCCCATCGCTCAACCACCCTCCGCTCGCATTATTAATTGCTTCTCCCAGTCTTTCTAGGCACGGCCATCTGAGATCGACTCCTCCACTGCACCCTAGGCAACAACACATCCACCCACGGCACAATGTCGTTCCTTGGGGGAGGAGCTGAGTGCTCGACCTCGAACCCCATCGGCCAGCTCAGCAAGCATGCCCAGCAGGACAGCAGCCTCCAGCGGGATCGCTTCGTCAACAACGGCCTGGGCAGCTCTGCCCAGGGCTTCCGAACCAGCGCTGGCCCGAGCACCCCGGCCCTCGATGGCCAGATGAACGCCTTCATGCAGCAGAAACCCAACATGCCCGAGATGGCCTTTGACCGGTTACAAAGGCCAGGGCCCGGCGGTGCACAGACTCATATCGACCCTCCGCACCAGGGCGTCCACCTGAGGGCACAGTCCGCGTCGCCGTCCTTTTCGCCGTCCTTCTCCCCAGACGAGTTTGCAAAGTTCCAGCAGGCAAACCGCTCCATCGCCCAGAGGTCAAGCCCCGCGCCACAGCAGCAGTCCATGGCAGTCTCGACATACCAACGGCCCATGATGGGTAGTGGCATCTACAGCCCCATGTCGTCTATGGGGATGATGCAGCAGCCAGGCATGTACGGCGCCATGTCCATGTACTCTCAGCAGAACCCCATCCAGACCGACGTCAAGGGGAAGGGAAAGGCAGTCGAGACCGAGGAGTCAACACAGGAGCTGCAGAAGAAATTCGAGGAGCAGTTCAACCTGCACGAGGAGACAGACGAGGTGGAGGAAATAGAGCGCGATCTCAACGCGATGGATGAGAAACTGATGGAGTCCGAGACGGGCTTCGGAGATTTTGAGTCAATATGGAAAGGTATACAAAACAATGAGGCTGCCATGCGAGAGATGCCGGAGCAGGACCTCGACATCAAATGGGGCGATGGCTTGGATTCGTGGAACCCAGCCCGGAGCATGGCCGCAGACCCCCTCATCGAGGACTACTTGTTCGAGGAGGACAACCTCTTCAAGGACCAAGCAAATCCATTCGAAGAGGGTGTACGGATCATGGACGAGGGCGGCAACTTGTCCCTGGCCGCACTGGCTTTCGAAGCCGCCGTGCAAAAGGATGCGTCACACATTGATGCATGGGCTCGATTAGGCGCCGCACAGTCGCAGAACGAGAAAGAAGACGCCGCTCTCCGCGCATACCAACGCGTTCTGCAGCTCGACCCAAACAACCTCGACGCCCTCATGGGCCTCGCAGTATCATACACAAACGAGGGCTACGACAGCACAGCCTACCGAACACTAGAGCGCTGGCTCTCGGTCAAGTACCCCCAGGTCATCTCCCAAGACAAGCTGTCTGACCCAGCGGACATGGGCTTCACGGACCGCGCAGACCTGCATTCCAAGGTAACGGACCTCTTCATCCAGGCTGCCCAGTTCGCCCCTGACGGCGAGCACATGGACCCGGATGTCCAGGTCGGGTTGGGCGTGCTATTCTACGGCAGCGAGGACTTTGACAAGGCAGTCGACTGCTTCGAGGCCGCCCTCAAGAGCAGCGAGCTGGGCATAGCAAACCAGCGGAACCAGAGGCACCTCCTCTGGAACCGGCTCGGCGCCACGCTGGCAAACAGCGGGCAGAGTGAGCAGGCCATCCACGCTTACGAGCAGGCCCTCGTTCTGCGGCCCAACTTTGTACGCGCGCGCTACAACCTGGGCGTCAGCTGCATGAATATCGGCTGCTACGAACAAGCGGCTGGCCACCTGCTGTCGGCGCTCGACATGCACAAGATGGTGGAGAAGGCCGGGCGCGAGAGGGCGAGGGAGCTGCTCAGCGGGGCCGGTGACGGCGTCGGCGTCAGCGAGGAGCACCTGGACCGCATGACTACGCAGAACAGGAGCACCACCCTCTACGACACCCTGCGCAGGGTCTTCACGCTCATGAGCCGCCGCGACCTCAGCGAGAAGGTCGTCTTCGGCGTCGACCCGGACGTATTCCGCCCCGAGTTCGAGTTCTAGGCGGACTTCGAGGCCAGCGTCCTGTGGCAGACCATCTTGTAGGACCTGGCCAAGCATCACAGGCGAAGAACTTGGAATTTCGCCTTTCGGGAGTTGCCCCTTTTCGCTTGGCCTCCCCGCTCCCAGGGGCTCTTGGTCGTGCTGGAAGGGAAAAGTTCCCCCCCCCCCGTATCTCCCACAGGATTGGATCCCCCGGGTACACGCTCGACCCATCATCTGTTCTCGTCCTATCGTCTTTTCTCGTCCTTGGCACGCGTCTTCTTGTCCTGGTCTATATGAGGTCGCGCGCGTCACCTATGAGCAAAACCCAGTACCAGCGATAAGTATCTTATGACCTGGGGCTCAGGTTCCAGGCAACGTTTCGGAGGAGCTAAATGGGGAACCCAAATGTGCTGCGTACTTTGGATAGTCTTTGCATTCACGATTGAATCTTCTGACCAGGCAGGCAGTCCTGCAATAGCGAAACAGTCACTATGAACAGGTAGCGGAGGTGTGTGGCGAGGGCGCCAAAGTACACAGTCCCTGTACCTGTACTCATTCGTATATATATGGGTATCAACCAGGTTCCGGGCGAGGGCCTCCACAAGCAGCAAGCAGACGAGAAAATGTGTCCTGTCCCGTGACGAACAAAGCTGTCCTCCATGTTGAGGCGACTTCCTGGCCGCAGTGCCCTCGTAATCATGCAGTGTCACAAATGGGTCTTCGCCACGATGTATCGTCTGTGAATGCTGTTCCTGACGACATCCCATAGTACTGTCCCCGGGGCTTCTCATCCCAGTAGGGCCTAAGGGAACAAGCTCAAAGTCTTCAAGAACCAAGGCGGATCCCCAATCACTGTCATGTTTTACACCTCGAAGCAGTAGCACCACGTCATTTGACGCCAATGAAGGCGATTCCGTTCCTCGCCCTCTGTGCTGCTTTCTTGAGGGCCTGTTCCTCGCGGTCCGTCCATTTGACGCTCAGCTGGTCCCACTTGGACCCGGGCGTGTTGTATTCGCGCTTCCACTGGGCGTGCATGGCCTGCAGCCTGCTCATCTCGCGCGGGTCGCCGCTGCCGCTGAGCACGATGAAGGCCGTGCACGGTGGGAGCGCGTCGTGGATCCGTCTCAGCCTCTCTGCCAGGCTACCGAGGCAGGTTTCGAGGACGGGTTTCTCCTTTGGAGACGCGGGCCCGGCGATGTCCTTTTGCTCCGGCGCTGCCAGGCTGTTCATGTCGAGGATGGCGTTGCTGAATATGGAATCCCTGAAGTCCGCACTCGAGTTGGCCGAGAACGGGTTCTTCTTCGACGCCGCGTGCGCATCCTCCAGTTCCTTGGGCAGTCCTGCGGCATCGTCGGCATCCGTCTTTGCGCGGTTCCACCAGCCTTGGAGGGCCTCCAGCTCACGCATCCTCGCCCAGACAAAATCCACACCTCCGCCCTTAACCACCGCGCCGTCCGGGTCCCCTCTCACCGCCCGGAGCACCTTGTCCTCCACTTCAGCATCGCTCTTGCAGCCGTCCAACACGACCTCCGCCAGGTTGGCAACGCTGCGCTTGGCATCACCCCAGTCGACGGCCGCGGTGGATTTTCCGGTCGGAACGCCTCCAGCAGCACCGTGGCCGCCTTGGGCTTTGTAGCTGACGCCGGCGCGCGCGAGGCGCTTGAAGAGGTTCTCGCCGGATGCCTCCCCTGCGGCCCAGGCCTTGCCCTTCTCGCACTTCTTCTTCACCAGATCCAGACACGTCCTGGCGTCCTCGATGCTGTCGTGGCCGCTACTGGTGTTGTCACCCTTTTGCACCTCGCGGTTGAGGTACTTTTGGGCGAGCCATTTCAGAGAGTGCTTGAACGGTTGGCCTTTGGGGTGGGGAAATAGGACGGAGGTATCAGCAATAAAGGGATGTGTCATCTTGAGAGCTTTCATGTCTGAGTCAAGGGAGTGGCCGACGAGTATCGTGCGCGGTGTTATCAGAGCGAGCAGGCGTTGTTGTATGTCAGTCAGGGTTGTCGTGACTGGGTCGAGCATCTCCTTGGTGATGCCGGAGAAGCGCGTTACGTAGTCTGTGATGGTCTTTTCTGGCTTGACAAGCTCGTCGAGGACTACCTTGCCATCCCAGTTGACGACGCTGATCCTCGTAAGCGAGAACTCCCTCTCTCCTGTCATGCACATCTCGCAGTCGATGGCCAAGACGTCCCGGCCGGCGGTGACACTGCCTTGTTGGATTTCCTTCTCAGGAACGTCACCGTCTTCGAATTTGTCCACCTTGGTGTGGGTCCAGCCTTTGGGATCTACGAAGGCCTCTCGCTGCTGGTCTGGCAGTAAGCAAGGGTGGACAGAGAAGCCATTCTCGACGTATTGTTCTGGTGTCAGGATGAACTCTGTGATGCGAGTCCGTACGTTCTGCCAGCCCTGCGGATCCCTGATGGGCTTTGGGCCCTTCCTCCCCTTGTCCTCGGCAGACTTTGGAGCAGGGGCAGTAAGGAAGGTGGCGATGGGAGAATGCAAGCGGCCCTGCTTGTCGTCACCAGTGGCTCTGACAGGCCAGAGGTAGGGGAACATGTGAGCAAAGGGCTTGAGTGCCTCTGGCAGCTTCTCCTCTGAGAGGGGTCGCGGGTAGTAGTCATCGGGTGATGTTATGAGCCGCTCGACCGCTTGGGCGGGCGTCTTGTTATTGTAGACTGAGAAATCCACGTTCGGCTTGAACATGGCCTCCTCCAAGCCAGGTACAAGTACAGTGACAATCTTTCTGAATTGTGGCCTGTGCTTCACAGAGACCCATTGAGGAGCGGTGCCGTCGGCCATGATGTAAAGGACAAGGTCCCTCAGCTGGTTGAGGTTGACCTTGGACTGGAGCCTTGCCTGGTGTGAGAAAGTGATGGACGGATAGTTGGATCCTTCTGGTTTGGGAGTCTTCTTAGATTTCTTGGTGGGGCGACGCTCGACGGTCTGCCAGTCGCCATCGGCTTTCTCATCATGTGGCCCATCCTCCCTGGACCGTTTTGTCCCCGCGCTTGATGCGCTGTGTGATGAGGCAGAGACGGTGTCCTGGAGTCTGGCGGTGGCGGTGGCGGCGGGCGACTCGCCGTTAGGGCCATTGGTCATTGTGTCATCCATGATGGACAAGAAAGTCGGCACCGAAATGGTTCTCTACAGCCTCGCCCAGAGATACAAGGAGGTATGTGTGATGGCGACGAGTTGACGCCAAGGGTGATGAGAAGGAGAGTCGGCCGGGCAAGCAGGCCAGGCAAGCCGGGTAGGTGATCACTTTGCTTGCCCGAAAAAGTCGGCTTATCTTATCGTGCTGCTGGGCCAGTCAATGATCTGCAGGATCTCATTAGCCTTCTGAAGGACAGAGGCTCCCCTACACTAGTGTACTCCGTAGTGTGTGTACACTACCCTGTTCGGCATGTGCCGCCCCTAACGTTCCGCCACTCAAAGTGCAACTGCGCCCCCGTGGGGAAGCTGCTTGCAAGGCCAGGGGACCTGCTAAGTACGGAGTACCTTCCTAGGTACTCAGGGTACCTAGGTAGGTACCTATACTTTTGTTTGCTTCCCATGAGCGACGACGGGAACCATTCAATCCCGTCGCATTCAAAATCTTGGGTGCAAATGCCATGGTCGAAGTTGCACTTCCCTGAACAACAACCACTGTGCAAGGAGCATACCCTCCCTGCCGTTCGCAGTGGGCGAGGTAGACAGCAGTGGCCTTGAATTGCATCTTGTCGTGGTTGATAACCGGGCAGGCTTTGAGGGATATGTATCAAATTTCCTGTTTCAGAGGTAGGATGGATAGTCTGAAGAATGACTCATTTTACAGTTGACCGCGTCCATACGAGAGGACTTGTATACTCGGAGCCCAGGTCTGTCTCCTTACTCCACGATCTCCTTCGTCCTGCTGGTAATATGGTGCGTGCAGACAACGATGGGCCGTCTTCATCAGATCTGACTCAGTTGAGAAGTGTTCCTCATGTCATCATGTTTTGCAAGTATAGCTCGCGGCGGTTGTAGAAGTTTCTCAAGCAAGTACAGATAGTATAATCAACTAACAAATGACACTTGCAGCTATTGCAGCAATCAATAGAGGTCACCCCACTCGTGGATTCCTATCGGAGACATTCCGAAATAGAGGCTGAGTGGTTTCACATGCTTGGAAAATAACACCGCATGCATGAGTACCTAGGTAGTCACAGGAAGTACTCGACGTGGGTGAGTCGTCGACTGCCTCTCACAAAGTCGACTCTGACTCAGACTCGTTCCGTGTTGCACTGCGCATGGGCAGGCAAACTTGAGTATCCTCCAGTGATTCCCATGAGACAACAACTGAATTCATAGGCGAGGGCTATCCAGGTCCGATCATGTACTGTTAGGCCTGCCTAAAGCTCGAACATGCTATTGTCGCACACGGACCAAGATCGATGCGACTGTCTATCTACGACTCCATGTCCTCGAGACAGCCGCCCGTCTTAGTCGACCTTGTCAACCTCCAAGAGAGGCTCGTCCGTCTCGAAGTCCTCCTTCATAATCTCAACAGCAAAGCCGGCGAGGTCCCCTATAGGCTGAAGGATCTGCTCCTTGAAGTACTTTGTGCCAGCCTCATCCCTGCTCCCTGCCCAGCCTCGTAGCAGCGCGGCCTCCTTCTCGCGGCCGGGAAGGCTACCGATATCCTGCAACATGCTCCTCGCCAGTTCGAGGATCTCCCACTCCTCCGACTGCGCCACAGGGCCGTACTTCTCCACCATGAGCGCGAGCGCCTCGCACATGGAAACCTGGTCCGCCTGCAGCAGACATACCATCACTCTCTGGTCGGTGATCTCGGTGAGCGCCTCCATCGCCGATGGTGGTGCCGTGTTGGTCAGCGTCTTGGCAATCACCATGAGACCCTTGAGCCGGCGCTCCTTGAAGGGGGCCGGGTACTTGTACGGCGCACAGTTGAGAGCCGCGAAGCACGCCACCGCGAGTGCGTGTGCGTAGCTCCCTATCTCCGTGTAGTACATGATGGAGTGCTCGACCGTCAGCGCCAGCGGCTCCTGCGCCCACATGCCGGCATCGATCAGAGGTCGGCACTGCCGCCACTGGTGCTTGAGCACCATGAGCCTCTCCTCAGTGGTCGTGGGACCTCGCGACCTCTCGGGGGTCTGGCAGGCGACGTAGATCTCATCGATGCCGTCCTTGAGCTCCTGGAGCCCCTTTTTGGACGTCGGCGGGCTGATTGCGGGCTTCCGGAGTTTCTGCAGGTTCGGGACCAGGCTGAAGGAGTTGAGGGGGATGACTGGCGATTGCTGGCAGACATCGTATACCGTCAGGTCATCTTTGCACCGCGGGCAGGTGCACTCGAAGTGGTACAGCGCCAGGCCGAGCTGTCGGAAGAGCTTCGGTTTCGTGAAGTCGATATATGAGATGTTGATCTCGTCGCCCGCCTTGATTGGCAGCTCGGCTTTGAGGAAAGCTTTCCGCTTGAGAAAGTTGACGTTCGCGTTGGGCACACAGGAGTGGTTCACCATGGCCAAGGTGGGATGCAGGAATATGCCCGCCTGGCCTGTGTCGACGTCAGTCCGGTCGAACGAGTTTGTCTGGATCTTGCACAGAATGTCCCTCGCGAGATGGAGCTGCTCGTCCTCCTCCTTCCTGCCCGCGTACGTCATGCCGCCATAGGCCTGGAGGCTGATATCCTTCCAGATGTCCTCCCTGGCCTTGAACTTGTCCAAATTGCCCTCCAGCCTCCCAAAGGCATTCCTCAGGTCCAGATCGTCATCCCATCTGAGCAAGACCTGGAGGAGGGCACGAACAGGGGTTGGCAGCCAATCCTGGTCGACCGACTCCTTGACCTTGCGGAAGCTCTTGCACTCTTGCTTGTGGATGAGGCTCCAGTGTTTTTTCTGGCAGTCACCACCGCAGTATGAGACAGATTTGCACCCCGTGCACGCTTTCGTGGGCACGTTGTGCGCCAGGCAGTTGCTGCATACTACCTTGGCAGACGAACCATTGGGGAGTGCTAGCGCGCGTTAGCAGTTGTGCAGACAACGGGATGCGGGAGCCGGTCTCACCCAGGATAGGGTCTGAGAAGGTTGCGATTAGATCCCCTGGCGCGAATGACTTGGTAACGTACAGGCTACGGCCAACTGGCCCTGAGCCTTTGCTCCCGCGGACTTCCACGTTCGGCTGGGGGGAGGCGGTTGCCATGTTCACAGCTTCAACTTCCTAATAGCAAGCTCATCGCGTGGGGGTGAGCGGGAATCAATCGAGGCTTCGAGCCTACTTGGAGAATAGGTGACGACCTATAGACCCCTGAATGCACAGGCCTACGCTATTTGGGATCCCCCTACTGAATTAGGTAAGCCAAGCTGGTGGGGATAAAATGTCTTCTCGGTCGAGCAGCGATCCCCGTCAGCACATGCCCAGCCTAGACTTTTCGACATCAGCAGCCGGCTTCCCAGGGACATTAACCAGTGTGCTCTACAAGAAGTCCTGTCGAAATAGACGCAGTAAGAGACTGGCTCAAGCTCCGCCCAGAGTGCAGCACAAACCCCGCGGGTCACTCTTTGCCGCGGTCACGGTAACAAGCAGCGAGGTGAGTTGTCGCCACACCCTCATCCCAGCTCTCGAGGATCAGGTTGTTGTCAATGATGAGATAAATTCTGCAATTCAGCAGCTGCTTCGGCCGTTCTGTTGACAAATATCACATCCCACCTCGGTGGGCCTGAAGACACGACCTGCAGGCCTCGAATCCTCATCGGGAGCCGGTTCGAGATGATTCATGCGCTAACCACAGCTGGCAGGGATTCAAGTCCTTGCCAAGTGCTCACGGTCACACAATTTCCTGTGGATTTCATCTTCACGGGTCATGCTACAACGTGGGAAGTAATCCTATCGAACTCGGGTGTTGTCCCAGAGCAGGACACATACGGGAGACCATCCCACAGGCGGCTGTCCCCTAGGACAGTGCCAGGCATGAGGAGCTACGACGAGCTGAGCATCTTGTATTGCGTTCTACCCGAGTGTTCTTGTTACTCGCATGGCTTATGGGTGAGGACATCGCTTATCTGGAAACCCCATCTAACTCACCGCCCTTGGACTGGAGAACCATGGAGGCAGCTAAGTGTCAGTGGGGACGAAGTCAGGGTAGCGAGCGCCCTTGACCTCCATCTTGTCCAGGATCTCATCAATCACGGCCATCTCCTCATCCGTCAGGTCCACCAGCTTGGAATTTTCGTTGACCCGCTCGACCGTGGTGGCGCCTGGGATGGGGATGATGGTGGGCATGCCGGGCCTCTTGGACAGCGTCCTGATCCAAGCCAGTGCGAACTGGCCAGGAGTGCAGCCCTTCTTCTCAGCCAGCTCGTTGACCCTGTGCACCAGTGTGATATTGTGCTCAAAGTTGCCAGCCTGGAAGCGGGGAAAGTGCCTCCTCATGTCATCCTCTGGGATATCCTCTGGCGACTTGATCTGGCCGGTGAGCAGCCCACGGCCCAGGGGCGAGTAGGCGACGATGGGAATGCTGTGCTTGGCGCAGGTGGCGGCGATACCGTTGGAGAGTGCCTCAGTTTGGAACAGGCTGAGCTCGATCTCGACGGCGACGACCTTTGTGATCTTTACGGCCTCGAGCAGGGTCTCGTGGCGGACCTCACTGAGCGAGATGCCCCCCAGCTTGCCCTCGTCGATGAACTTCTGCATGGCGCCGAACGTCTCCTCCATCGGGACGTTCTGGTCGCGGCGCGCGCACTCGAATATGTCGAGCTTCTTGCGCCCGTTGAGCTGCCTGATGACGTTGCCGATGGACCTGTTGATCTCGTCCGCGGTGCCCTTGGGCTCCCTGCCGTGCGCGCCCGCCGCGCCCTTGACGCTGAGAACGACCTTGTCCGCATCCTCGGGGTACTTCTTGAAGTAGCGCTCCAGGAGGACGAGGCTGTTATACTCCTGCGGGCCGTAGAACTCCCCGCCGTTGAAGAAGTTGCAGCCGTTATCGAGAGCTGCCTTGATGGCGGCGAAGGCCTGCTCCTCGGGGCAGGGATTTGCGCGCCATGTCAGGCCTGATCAGAGTGAGTGTCAGCCTGTGTTGGCCTTGCAAATACGTAGGATCGCTGCATATACCCATGAGCCCATAGCCGATCGGGCCGACTTTTTGTCCGTTGATCTGAGGCATAATGACCTGTCGGAATCAGGCGTGAAGGTCTGTGAGTGATGGTGTGGAGCTTGTATGACGAAAGACTGTGCGCCTGGAGATGGAAGACCAATGCCGAATTTGGTGAGACCAGAATCGAGGGCCAGCAGCCTTCTTTTTATCTGCCTCTGAAGCTGCGAGGTTTATCCGCATCTATCTCCGATGGTCGCGACATGAGCGGCCAGTCGGGTAGATTCTAGCTTGTGGTGACAGCTACGGTGGCCCCAACCCCAAAGGGCAGCGCTTCCGAGCGGGTCACACTGACCTCGTTCGCGTCCGGCCTTAACGGCGCGCCCTCCTCCCTCCCGCGACCATACGACCGAGGGACCTCAAGACACCATGAAGCATGAAGCCGCCCAGATGCGTCGACTCGTGATTGCCTACTGAAGAGAGACTTTGTGTTCTAAACCCTGAGCATTCCAAGCCAGGGGCCACAACAGCCGCGTGGTCCTCGCGGCCTAGTCCTCGGAGCATTACGACTCGAATCCTTCAACATGTTCAACTCTCTACCCTTCTGCTTTTCTGAGAGCCCCATAGGCAGATGCCAACACGCGGCCTGTGTCTAGCCATGGATGAGGCCATCTCCGGGCTGGGCTTGCACGAGCGACCACCGAAGCCATCCCACTAGTCAATCAAAGCACTAGGTCCAGAAGGTGCTCCCCATGGATACCAAAACGGGCGTCCGCGAACCCCGGACTCGCCTGCCCTCTCGCAGCCACAGGACCATCGTCATGGAACACAGCTCCTCTTCTCGCAGGTCGAGGTCCACCGCCATGATCACCGCTCCCATTGCGCACATCCTCGGCACCCTCCCTGGCCCAGCAGCCAGTGGCCGCCTGCACGTCTTCCCTGAACTGCTGCTGACGCTCCGCCTGCCGCCGGATGTCGGCCGCGCTGTCGGCCACGCTCGCGTTGGTGTACAAACTGGCGTAGGTGCGGTTGCCACTGCCGTTGCTGTAGTCAGTGTGCAGTCGATGCTGCTGCTGCTGCTGATCCCAGGCTGGCGGTGGTGGTGGCTGCCTCTGCTGAGCGGGGGCAGGCCGGCCTTCCGCGGACTTTTTAAGCACGGAACTCATGCCCAGTGGCATATACCAATCCGGTATGTCAGCCAGCCCGATCCTGCGCAGGCCCTCCTTTGTCAAAGGCATCTCGTGCTGGTAGCGGCACCCCCGGCCAAAGTCGCAGGCCCCGTGGTGACACCAATCCCGACACGGTGTGATGGGCTGCGTGGCGGTGGGCTGGCGGGCCGATGGCTGGAGCTCGCCGCGCGTGGGTTGGGTCATGTGCGGCCGGATGGGCTTTGCGCTCCGGTTGTCACGTGTTTGAGTGCTCACTATGGTGTTGGGCACGTTATGATGGGACTTGCTCAGCATGCGCTGGGGTGGTTGGACCGGCGGGGTCTGCTTCTCGACCGGGCATGGCTCGGTGGAGGATGAGCTGCCATCGGGGCCGAGAAGGGACTCACCGCCGGCCTTCTCGGCCGACTTGCTCTTGGTTGCTGTAGTGGTTGGGGCGGTTTTCTTGTTCATCTTGTTTCGGGCCTTGCCCTTCCACGACGGCTGTGGCTTCGTCTTGAGCATTTCACGGGGCGTGTCGGGGTGGAAATACACTTCAATGATGTCGTCGTCATCCTTGTGGAAAATACCAAGCTTGACCAAGTCGGCGGTCTGCCTCGCGCTGAGCTCACGGGGCACGTTTGTCAGCTCCATCCAGTCTGGAAGCTGGTCGACGGCGATCAGGGGCACCATGGCTCCGGGCGTCCCATCCTCTGCAGGAGGACGGGCGATGAAGTAGTCCAGTCTGGGGTACATGGGCGGCGCTATGAACTGAATGACTTCTTTCCTTCCTGGAGAATGGGAGTTGAAGAGCTACACGTCTGGATCCACCAAGTGCAGGTGCGGTTCTTGCTTCTTAAATGCAGCAGTCCAGGAACTTGATTTGTTGGCCGCGTGCCAATCGAATCGCCTCACCCGGGCAGCCCTCCTTCACGTTGGAGCATCCGGCCAGCTGCATTAGCTTGTCTGTTTCCAACCATAACAACTCATCCTGTCTGCATGTTTTCCAGGCAAATTCGCAAGAGCTCTTTGTCCGCCTATCTTGGCTCTACCCTGATTGTGGCGTCTATCCCGTCAACACAGAAGCCAAACTGTCTCGGGGAGTCTCTGAGCTCCTCCTCCCGTTTGATCCACCGGCCGGTCTTGCTGTCCAGCTGCGAGCCTGAACCCCCCTGTGCATGCCCGGAACCACGCAGAGCCTGCCATTGTCCGGATCCATTTTCATCTTCCTCACCGCTGCTGTCGTCAGCGTCATCAAAGCCCGCCACCGGGTCCCACTCACCCGTCTCCCAGACCAGTCGGAGCTTGAGGGGCTCGTGCCCAAAGAGCCTGCCCGCGATTCCCTTGACGGAGTAGAGGTCGAATGTCTTTGGTACCTGCGCATGCTTCTCCACCGCCGTTACACCGTCCTCCAGCCCAGCCCCCTGGCCTGTCTCACAGAACCTGAACGTAACGTTGACAAGCCTTGCCTCCAGGAAGGCAGGGTTGACCTCCTTCCTCCGCACTACGGCCGGCTCGTCGTAAATCTCACAGAGCTCCTTGTACCTCCGGTGCTGGGCGATGACCGCTTTTTCGGCCTCCGGGGTTTCGGGCACGGAGGCAAGCTGGCGGCCAATCCGAGAGAGGTAGAACATCTCCGCGTTGGTACGGTCCGTGGGAGTAACAGAGCTGAAGTTCAGGGTCTGGAGGCTGGCCAAACGTGCGACCGTGATCATGTAGGCCTCCTCCGTGACGGTGGCCCTTGAGCCTCCTGAGCCGGAGCCTGATGCCTGCCCACTTGATTTGTCGAAGCCCGGGTCATCGTAGACAGGGTTGTGAGCCAGGCGGAGGGAGACCAGGCCAGGAAAAGAGTCAGGGAGGGCATCCACGAAGGACCAGTTGCTGATATTGTTGTATGAGACGTCGAGGTGGGTCAGTGTATGGCTGAAGACTGGTATGTCCTGCGGGTTGTCGGCGGTGATGGTGGAGATGTTGTTGCCCTTGAGATGTAGGTTCTTCAACGAGGACAGTTGGGCGAGGCAGGCAAGGTCACTGAGTGATTTGAAGTCATTGAATTCAAGATAGAGCGTAGTCAGTGTCTCGGTAGCTGCCATGCCGCCGGGAGGTGAGAGCCGGGACAACTGGTTGGTGCTGGCGTGCAGAGTTGCCAGAGACTGGAAGCAGCGAGATATGTGGCAGATACTGTCCCACCCCAGGAGTGTCTCGTCAAGGGCAAGCTCTTTGATAGTCCTGAAAGAATCTCGCACCGATTCTGCATCCATACTGGCGATCAATGACTCCTGGTACCGGTTTCCACTGTCGAGAAGTCAGTCTAGGAATTCAAAAAGTCACATGTGGCCTACCTACTTGAGTGCCAGACGGCGCAGACTCTTGAGCTGCGAACAGACATGAACAATCTCCCGGAGGTCAACAACCAAGCTGCGGCTGACATCCAGCTCGGCGACCTTGGGCAAGACCTCCGAGATGGGCTGCTCGCCGGGGCCCGATGCCGACGAGACGCGCAGGCCGTCGAGGATAACAATCCTGAGCTCGCTCAGCTGCGCCTGCTGCCTGCGGATCTTGTCGAAGCCAACCTCCTCGGCGACCTTGCCCGAGATGACTATCTGCTGGCCCGAGGACGCCTGCGCCCGATCCGCTGGGGCGTCTGGGGCGTACTTCTCGCGGAGGGCCTGCAGGAAGGTCCGCGGCTGGTCTGCCGCCCTCGTGGGGCGGACAAAAGAGGCGGCCCTTGGCGAGCTGGAGAGACCTGCAAGGTTTGTCAATGAGATGCCCCGGGTGTCTGCATCCAAATGGGCATCCCGCACATGTGAAGTATCTCACATCCTTGTGTGAACCGTCGTGCTTGCCCCTGGACGGGTCGTCCCATTCGACGCCGAGCCAATCTCCAGCTGTGCCGCTCACCTGGCCGATGTATCGAACAGTGCAGAGGGCGCCATCGTAGGAGAGGCGTTGGCCGGCTTGGAACTCAGGGATGGCAGGCATGTTGTATCATTCTTGTCTTGGTGAACCGACGGACATCAACAGGGCCACAGGCGAGCCCAGCGGCTGTGACGATTTTGTAGTGGATCTTGATAGAGTTCCCGCCTGTAAGCCAGGGGTCCAGTGGTATGAGTTACACGGCACACTAACGTAACCAACCTCAGGTTCGACAGCACTTTACTCGTTACTGCATGAGCACGTTCGCAGCATGTTGCCCGAGATTCATACAATCGTATTGAACACAGCCCAGGTTTTTCAAAATTATCTACAGCTTGCTCTTGGCGGCCCCGGCGGCCTTGACCAGAGCACGGCCGTTACTGAGACACACCTTCTTGCCCTCGACCTTTGTCTCGAAGCGGACCTCCTCCCAGCCATCCTTGACCTCCCCAGTCCTCCAGACCGAGGTCACCAGCTTGTCGCCGGGCTTGACGGGGCTGGCGAACCTCGCCTGGAACTCCTTCAGGTTCTTTGGGTCGCTGCCGGCGACGTGCTTTAGCAGACCGTGGCAGGTCGAGTTGAACGAATACAGGCCGTGGATGATCTCGCCGCCGAAGCCCATCTTCTGGCCGGGCTCCGGGGTGGCGTGCAGGGGGTTGTAGTCGCCGTTGAGGCGGTACAGCAGGGCCGTCTCCCTGGTGGTCTGGTCCTCGAAGGTCAGGTCGGGCTGCTTGCCCTTGGGCGGCGGGAAGTTGACCGTGGCAGGCCCCTTTGGCCCGCCCCAGTTGCCCTGGCCCACGAAGAAGGCGCTGCCGATGGCCCGCGAGTAGGGCTCGCCGGTGGTGGCGTCAACGAGATCGGTCTGGGTCTCGAGGACGGAGCCCGGCCGGCCCTTGTCATAGACGCCGATGACCTTCTGGCGGATCTCAAACCTCCTGCCCTCGGATGACGGCGGCAGGGGCTTGAAGAACTGCAGCAGGCGCTGGCCATCAACGACACGAGTGTGGTCGAAGTCGGGCACGCCAGGGATCTTGACAGCCTTCTGGGCCGCGTAGAAGTCAATGACTTCCTGGGTAGCACCCTTGAACGCTGGGGGATGGTCAGCAGCGGTTATGCTGTGGGATGCGAGGCCAGAAGGCGGACTCACGCAGGATGACAGGGTACGTGGGGAAGACGGCAAAGCCGGGGTGCAGTTCAAAGAGGAAGTGAAGCTCCTCAGCGGTGCACCCGATGCTGTTGGCAAAGAGGAGTGCGTCTCGCTTCAGCCACTGGACGGGCTGAGGGGGGTACTCGAAACCAACGCCGGGGCCGCTCATGTTGAACGCAGTGGAGCTGATGCGGATGCTGATGCTGATGCTGATGCTGATATGGGCTAGAAGGAATGGCCACAGCCGGCTGATGGGTATGGTCTACAAGACAGGAGCATGGAGTGACCGAAACGAAGAGCGAGGACGAGAGATGATGCATGTTGCCTTGTCTCGCAGCCGAAGTGCCACGATCCCCAGAGAAGCCGAGGTCCGGCGGCTGCCCCTTGGCACTTCGGGTGTGGGGTTTGACCCTTGGTTGGAGCTGGGGAGGGCAAGGCGGCCCAGACAATCAACACAAGACAGCCATTCACCTACCGCCTCTTCAGGGGGTTCTCTGTTGGCTGCCGCTGGCCCCCCGGTTCGATCTCGCCCAGGCTGTCAACCTCATCCACCCAGCCACAGAGGTGGAACACTACGCGCAGATGGAGGCGGATTTGGGCCGGTTGGGAACAAGAAGAGAAGGAAAGAAGGAGGGGAAACCCTGCAAGCCCTTGAGCGCTGCTTCCGAGCTGGTCCATTTGTCTTGGGAAAAGTTATCGAGTGCCCCCCGTGTGCCCTTCGCCCTTGGGACATGCAGCCGTCTATGATGGCGCAGAGAGCACTGCCCCGGGTCTGCACTAGCCTAGTGTACTCCGCACGTAGTGCCACAGCACACTCGTCGCCGAGTCGGGGCCGAGACTCGCCCCCACTTGGCACGTCCGACAGGCGAGCCGATCCGTCTGAAAAGTTGCAGTCGCACACTTGAGGTCGTCGTCCATTCCAAGCCGCGCCTTCTCCCTCTGGAAGGCTGGTGGCTGAGACGTCTTCTTCTTCTTCCAGACTTTCGCCAGAATGCCTGCGCCAATACCAAGGCCCGCCCAAAACGGCGCACCGTCCCCAGGCAAGCGGCAACTGAATGCGCGCAAAACCCCTCCCTCCGGCGTCGCCACCACCCAACCTGACCTTCGCCATGTGCGCGACAGCACTCCCCTCAAGCTTCCGAAGCCATTGGGCCCCAGGGCCCGTCGTTCCCTCACGCAAGAGACCTCGTATTTGATGCGGCAGCGCAACGAACTCGACCGGGCCCTCCTGTCGCAGGCATTCCGACCGCTTCACGAGCTCAGCACTAGTGACTGGCCACCCCGTAAGGAACTCCTTAGACTGTGCGCGCGCATGGCCAGCAGAGAGAGGGAATACATCCAGGCTAGGGCCAGACGGCTAGAAGAGAGAAGTGTGCTTTATCACCTTGATCCTTCCCATAAGCGGGCGCTCGATGTGAACCTGATCAAGACCCAGCTCTCCAAGTTCAGGCGGCATCTTGGGCCGTACTTGGAAGCCGCGGAGGAGGCAAGCGCCGGCGGCGGAGATGACGAGTCTGGCTCAGCCCAGGACAGGACTGATGGCTCCACCGCCTCGGAATCGTCCGAAGACGTGGCCGCGAACAGCAACGACGACGGAGGGAAGCCCTCCAGTGGTCTTGATGGCGCATTCGATGACATTAGGAATTCGAAAAAGAGAAAGCACAGCGAAGGGAGCAAGGCCAGGAAGGAGCCACAAAAGATAGCGAGGAAAGAGCGGGCTTCAGCGAGCACACAGTCCCCCGCCTCGCGAACCAAGTCTGGCAAGGCCCATGTGCCCAAAAGATCCAAGGAGATGGAGGTGTCGGTTTCACAAATCATTAACAGCATGTCCCAGACCACATCTTCTCAAGTCAGCGCCAATGGCGCCAGCAAGGCGGAGGCCGAAGAGGTGCCGGCTGAGGCCACCACAACCAACGCCACGGGAGAGAAGGCCGACCAGACTGCCACGAGGACGCCAGCAAGCAGCACTCCCAGCACTCCCAGCGACGGGGCCGCGAGGCCATGGTACCAGCGTCATGCTAAGGCCACGATGAGGTCCGACTTCAACGACTGGGTCCGCGAGAAGCCTCCGCACCGACGTAGGCCCGTGCCGAAGAAAAGGCGACGCCAATACCTCGTCTCCGGTGCCATGCCCGCACCTCATCTTCCGAGCCCAAGGCCTGGCAAGGCCAATGCAACAAGCACATCGACAGGTGGACCTTAGAGGGGGACGACGAGACAATCCCGTACGAGAATCCAGAAACCTCAGCCTCGCGTCAATGGGGCCAGTGGGACTGATGCTCTCGAGACTAGACGGAGACGGTAGCCAAAGTGATTCGGGAGACAGCGACGACACGTCGGTACGCCTTCGGCTCGACAAGGCGGACCGATACCCGTCCTTGAGCACGGCTCGGGGGAGTGCAGATGGGACCAGAGATGGTCCTGCACGCCATCATCACAAGCGAAAGGTTGGTGACATATGCTGCCGTCCAGTTTACAGGAAGATGCCAACCCATTCCAGTTCTTCGGTTGTGGTCTGCCTCGTGGCTTCTCGTGTTGGGAGTAAAGTGCACAAAGCTCAGGCGGATCGTGGGAAGCATGCTGAATGGAAAACGAAAGGCCAGCCGTTGAGGGCACAGCATCACAAAAGTGAGGCTTGCCACCAGGATGGCCCCGCCTTGTCTGAATCCGCATTGCGAGGAGTTGTGGTCAAGGGATATACCGCTGCATACTTTTGGAGCCACAGCATTTGATGAATTCTAATGAGCACTGCCTATGGCAAAGACGGACCTCTTCGGCGGGTGAGCTGATCACGTCTTGTATGTCAATTTCTGAGTACCGCTTGGGTCCCCTTCTCCTGGACAATAGGATGGATGCTTCGGTTCGGTCCGTTGGGAGACCGGAGATACTTACGCACAAATAACAGAGGGTACATCGGTACATCGCCCAACCCCCACACCCGCCAACTCTACTCTCGTAACGCCCACTTCGATGGTACCAATACTCACGGCACTCGTACATAACAGCCGCTGCCGGTAGACTGGTCTCTAGGTGTGCGGGTGTTTACTCTCTAGTCCGCCCGCTGTGGTATGGTGTGGATGATGTCCCAGTATACATCCGTTTCCTCCGACGCGAATCTCGGCATTCTGAACTGGACGGTGGTAACTTCAGTTGCAACAGGCGCGGGTGAGTCAGTGTCTCCACGAGCGTGGCCCTCTGCCCAAGGCGAGAGCTAGAGAACAGAGTGTCGCGTAGGATTTTGATGCTAAGTTCAGACCCAATCTCCTCAACGCCACCAACCACCTCCCGCCGTGCCTGAGGACACGCTCTGGAATATAAGCCCCAGGAAGCTGGAGCAGCCAGTCCCGCGAGCTCATGCCCGCCCTTGGGTCAGGCACCAGCGACGCTGTTTCGAAAGACGCAAGGCGCGCCTGGCCCGAGGTGAATGCTACGCATGGTAACCAGCTTGTTGTCGTCTAGTCCGAAGCCAGCCGCTCAAGCAGACCGACCATGCCGCCTTCTGTCTGACCTACATAGGCGTACATGGTCGTAAATGGCGCATGCATCCAGATACATATGCGTACACTTACACATGCACATGCACATGTGCCAAGCGGGATGAAGATGCAGGGCATCGAAACAAACTAACACAATGGCAGCTACCCAATGATAGCACGGGCGCGCCGCAGCCGCCACGCCCGCGAGGCCGGTGACACGCCCTGCGGCTTGCGCCCGCCTGATACTACCATACCAGAGGAGCTTCTCCAAATAACTCCTCCATTCGGTGGTTTACTACACCACTTAATATCAGGACGGGTTTCACGGCAGGAAACGATCATGCCAACCAGCACACCATGGTGGGAACGCTCCCCCCCCCCCCCCACATCGCAAGCCAAGGCTGGGCAAAATCCGGTAGGAGAGTTCCACGGGACAGTTAGGTGGAGGGAGAGGAGGGGGAGGATGATGATGATGGAGGAGTGGAAGACCAGCCTCAACAGCTACATGCACATCACCCACGCCTGGGCGGGCGAAACCCCCCCATCCCACACACTTAAGCTTTCGGGCCATCCTTACCCAGGGGCTCCATCTGTGGTTTCCTCAGCTGATAGTTAATCATCGTTATCGCCTAATGACCAATCCCCGGCCGCGGCCGCGCCAGGTGCCATACCGTACGGACCGACTTCCAGGGTGCCTTCAGGCTCCCGCGCCGGCCCACGTTTTGGGGGTTATTAGTTGGAGATCCGAAGTTTGGGGGTCCACCACATGCATTGGGAAGGTTATTGGGCCGATCTTGGGGGGCACTGGCTTCTAGTTCTAACCTACTGTCGAAGGCTTGTATGCAGTAACGTGTCTTGCCCGAGGTTACTTGGCCGTCACTCCCCCTACCACCCTCGCCAAAGGTAACCCACGTCCGGTACGCTATCCATCCATACGGCTAGGAAGCTAGCCAGCACATGCGTGCATTTTTGTACACAGCTGACAGGCGTGGTGTGTGTGGAGTGCGAGTGGGTGGGCGTGGGTGGCATATCAACTGGCGCAAGTGAAGTGTGTAACCATGTCCTTGTATAATGCGTACGAGTGTGTTTCCGTATGTGGGGGGTGTGTACGGGCGTGAGGGAAGCGAGCGAACCACTCGAGAGAGATCGCCAGACGCTATCACGTACCTTAACCCCTCTGCCTGCCTTCTTGCAGGAAACCAAGGCTTGCTATGCTGTATGACCTCGTGTGATGGAGGATCGGGACGCCCCCTCACACGACCCCCGGGTCGCACTTCTATCGTCGCAGTTTTATCTAATCGAATCTGGTGCAAAGGAGGAGGGAGGCTCCCCGAGGGATATTTAAAGCCCCCTCCTTCTTCGCCTCTTGTCTGTCCTGGCCACAAAGGTTCTCATCTCACAGCACCTCCTGAGAAGAATATCACCCATCCAAGCACTATACCCAAAAACCAATACACCTCGAGTCAACCAGGACTTTTTATCTCCACCAAATCAAGATGTCTCCCTGGTGAGTCCCCCTTCCATCCAGAGTGGTCGGCCGTAGGACCCGTCCGGACTGTACCACCGGTTCATGCGGTGCCGCCAGACGGTCAACATGTACCGTCCACGCCTCGTTTGTCGTCGTCGTTGTCGTCGTCGTCGTCGTCGTCGTCGTCGTCGTCGTCGTCCGCGGACCTCTGCTGACCTCGTGGCCCCCCCCCCATGCAGCTCCTGCACCTCCTGCTGCTCTAGCTCCTGCGCTGGCACCTGCTCTTGCGGCTCTTGCAAGGTAAGATAACCACTCAAACCCTTTTGCATCCTTCCCGGCTCCGGCTCCGGCTCCGGCTCCGGCTCCTGCCACCCACCTGCCCCTTGCATACGCCGAGGCTGACATGAGCCCATAGCACTAAACAACCATTGGTCATGGCGACTGATATGTGTTGACATTCGGCTTCGGCATCCACACGTTCTTTTCGCATCCCGGGTTGCTAGTTCCCTGCCGTTTTTGTGGTTGTTTGAGTAAATACACATCGAGAGTCATGTGAGCCGGCCTGGCGGACCAGCAGGACAGGCTGATGACACGCCTTTTCCTTGCGTGGGACATCGTCCTCACTGTCACTGTGGCAATTCTTCTTATACCTCGGGTAGCAACAGTCCGCCTCGTTGAAGAGGGTTCGACAAGAAATTCAATACTCTCATTAGATGAATGGCCTAAAGCACGCTCCCGGGTATCGCATCGTCCAGCTGTGCCGTCCTGCATTAGCCCCCACTCCCCGAGCCTCTAAATGAGTCGTGACGTAAACCGGGACGTGGGGCAGACTCACACTAACACGGTCACTCCAGCACAAGCCGTAAAATCATCAGTCCCACCAACCAAAATGCAATTATTGAGGTGAAAGCCCCTGTGCTAATCGGTCAGGGTCGTGAGGCGTCTTGTGGCCAAATGCTGCCAAGCTCCGGTCCCTCCCATCTCCAAACTCTCCTACCAAAACCATCGGCTCTGCTCACTCACGCCCACTTGCCGAGAAGGGCCATTAAACCAGCGCCGAGACACATACACCCAAAGGCCGAGAGTGTCATGCCGATGCTGCTCTTGCGCATCTCCGTATTGAACATGAACTCGTGGGCCATGAGCTCGACCAGTCCGGTATAAATCAGGATGCCGGCGGAGATTGAATCGAAGACACCATTGACGGTCAGGGTCGTCAGGCTGCCCGGCTGGAGTGTCGACTTAACGCCGAGACCAGCAGTTATGGCTATCGGGGTCGAGAGGGCATAGGCGGTGCCTAAAACATAGGGCAGCCACTCTTTGCCCTGGGGCCACTGGGCAACGGCCAGACGCGAGCCAAGACCGAGACCTTCGAAGGATTGATGGAAGACAAGAACGATGTACAGGACAATGAACTCGTCGCCGGCCACAGCGAGGGTGAGGCCGATGAAAATGCTGTGGAAGATGACGCCGAACTCGAGAATGAACAAGGCCGTCATCTGCGCGGCAAAGGACTCGGGATCGATGTGCTCTCGCTTGTGGCCGAGGTGGTCCTCGCCTCCGGGCGGGTAGCTGACCTCGGTTGTGAAGCCGGACTGCGGGTTGCCGGCTGGGGCCGCAGCCGAGGTGTTGGGGCCCCGTCCGCTGCCAGTCTCCTCGTCGGCTCCTTTCTTATGGGACGGCGACATGACCTCCATTGGTGAGTCGTGGCTATGGCCTAGGTTGATGTTCCACTCAAACCTGCTCGCGAGCAATTCGATGAAAAACATGGTGAAGACAGTCCTGTGGGTCGAAGTCAGCCATCAAGACTGTCTGACAGACAGCGAAGACGACACATGATTCATGGCGGTCGAGGTTTGAGGATCCTCACACAAGTATCCGTGAACCAAAACTGGAAATTGAAACAGGGAAAGAAGAGGCGAGCAGACTTGTGAAGCTACTCACATGAGAGCAATGCCCTCGGCCCAGGAATAGGCCGTGATGGGGGAGTCATCGGGGAAACACGAGGAGCCGAGGGCCTCATTTGCAGGGGCGAGGAGGTGGATGAAGGCCGTGGCTATGATGACGCCAGAGCCAAAGTACTTTGCGACGAAGAAGGCCTTCTTGGGCACCTGCATACGTTCGGACCTAGCAAGCACGATGGGGACGACGGAGCCCAGGAGACTGCCGACCATAATGACAAAGATGGAGCTGATGCGAAGCCCAAGGTCGCCATTGTACTCATTGCCGGAGTCTGGAGGTGCCGAGTGGTCAGCATGTTTCGGCCACGTTTGTTTGGTGTTTGGTTGGACGACGCATCAGGCCGGAGGTTTATACAACGGGCCGCATGCGAAGGGCCGGCATACCGCAATTCACGGTTACAGTGTAACCCGAGTCCTCGGCAGACATGGCGAGAATGGACCGGACCTGGTTGGGTACGAGGTCGAAGCCTGGGTGACTTGGTCGGCGGTGATGGTTGCGAGTTGGTGGAGGGAGAGAAAAGATGGCTAAAACTTTTTGAGGTCGCGGACCAAGATGAGTCAGGTAGGTATAACAAAGAGACGGGCGATGGAGCATGCGAGAGCGAAACGCCAAGTCTTTATCGATGCGCGATGGGTAAGAGAAGGAACAGCAACAGTTGGTTGTGAGGTGAAACTAGTTGTATGTCGGAGGGCAATGGAGGGGGCGCGAGGAGGAAGAGGAGGGCTGGGCAGGGCTTGTGCGGCTTGATATTCTTTTCTTAGCTCGCGAGGGCCTTGGGTGGGCATGGGCAACATCATGTCTGGATGGGCCCGCGTGGGGCAGAGAAGCAGAGCCTTGCGATACAGACACCTCTGGCCATCAAGGTGCTCTCACCCGGGGGGTGCAGAGCTAGCTGCCAGAGCCGCGAGAGCCCAGCCGCATGCGTCAGGTCGGCCATCTGGGCCATTGAGGCTTGCGTGATTGGCCACCCGACCGGGGGGGGGCCATGGCAGGATTCTGTGACGGGCCAAGCGAATTGTAAAAAAGGAAGAGGCAAGAACCTTGATGGACATGGTCTGAGCGTATCAGCGAACCGGCCCTACACGTCTTCTAAGTAGTGCATACACTCTCTGCAGACCACCACACCCTGCCGCGCTGGCCATGCAATTAATTCTCTCTCCTCGCTTACCTCATGCCCCATTAATAGCCAGGTAGGCATGCGTTGCATGCATACGTGCATCGGAGAAACACACCAACACAATGCATTTCCAGGACCGGCCATCTCAACCCATATGGGATCGCCCCCAGCACAGACTCGAGGGAATAGAATGAGTCCATGCTGGACAAGAAATATACGTCAACGGCACAGACACTAGGCAAAGATCGGGCACCGAGACCAAAAGACTAACAAGTCCCATTTCAAGCTCCAGGCCAGAACCCATCCCAGAGGTAGTGTGGCCTTCAGTGGTGGGGGGCCACAGGCCCTCTTGGAAATGCTTGGTGAGCTTGTTGGCTCAATCCCAGCCGGCCAGCTCTGACCTCATTAGTTTCGACCATGTGAACACACCTGGTCGCGTATCCTGCAGCCAAGGTGGGCCGTGGGGTCCTGTCCGCGGGCGAGCCCAAGACTGACCAAAGGTAAAAGAGGGCACAGGTGGGCCGTGAAACCCTTGGCTGCCACTGAAGACTTCACCAGGCGGCCCAGGTCAGATGATGGAGATGCATCAATCTGACCCCACGCCGCACCGCAGGCAAGCCCTGCACACGGGCTCAAGTCTCGCGCCAATTATTTCTTTTTGGTCGTGGGGTCTGTTGTTCCCCATCTTACTTCTCCTCTTATTACAGTAGTGAGTGCAAACCCGCCCACACCGAGGCCGGTATAGAGTGGAGAAGAAGAGAAACAAAGAAAAAAAAAAGGAACAAGAAAGTTCGAGTCCGTCCCTTGAGGCATTTGTCCAAAGCACGCGAGCGGCTCGCAAGCGTTGGAGTTGATCTCGGTGGCCCGATCTTTCGATGAGAACCCTGATGGACATCGTGGCCCGCTAACAAGGACAAGGGCTCTGTGGTGGAGGGGGTCTGGCGCAATTGGGATGTGCGACAGACGTCAACCGCACACGGGTGCGACGCCGCGGCTATACGTCCCGGTACCACGGAGACGGTAAAGAGGCTTGCGACTCTCTCGGCTTGGCAGCCAGTGGTCCCCACCAGATGTCCCTCATATCCCATCACGACGGTGAGCTCGACGGGTGGCGGCGTGCTGCAGACGCCCGTCAGGTCGTCTCGGCGCTGCAGGACCCATCGATTATCCGAGGGCTTGGAAAGCTTCTTTCAGAGATGCCTTCCGTGCCTAACAGCACGTGGCCAGTGTCTCGGGTCAGGCCGCCTGGCACGCGGACTTGCTACAGGGTGAGTGATGATGCGCCTACCATCCGACTGGCCGGCCGCGGTCCGAGAACCTCCTCCGGCTAGGGGTCAGATAGGCAGGTCCGTACAAGTCGGCAACGCGACGCCGCTCTCACCCTTGCCTTCCGCCGTCGTGGTCAATGGGATCGACCAAGACCAGCAAAGACCAAGGGCGGTGAGCAATCATGCCGGTCAGACCGTGCGGGCTTTTGCCCATTCATGGACGCACAGCATGGCTCGCTGGCTTTCAGAGGAAATTAGCATCCACCATCGCATTCAATGGGAAGGGGCCAGGCCCGATCACGAGTCCTCCCACTTCGTGTTGCTACATCGCATGCACCACGCGTGGGTCCTGTCTCGTGTATGGATGATCCATGGCACCGACCCGGGACAACTGAAAATACCCCAGTGGACCAGTGGTGGTGCTTCTGGGCTTGATTGTGCCGCTGGCTGCAAGGTCAGAAGGACCGCAGCTCCGGCATTGACCAGGCAATAGCTGTGGGGCCTGGGGGGACAGTGGTAAGTGATTGAGGCAGACTTGAGAGCGGTACGGCTGCTAGTGGGCTCACCACCTGCAGGATTCCGAAGACAGTGTGTTGTACGCGCCTTGAAGTTTGCTCCTCAGATGACAAGGTATGCACCAAGGTAGAAGCACAACAGGCCGCAAAAGCCGGAATCTTGCTTGCCGAGTAATCCCATGCCTTCGGCGATTGACCCGTTTCGACACACCGGCGTTGCGCCTGCCCAACGGTCTCGATCGACACAAATAAGCTAAGGTAGCTAGTCAGAATATACTTCAAAGGACGATATTGGCCCGCAATATACGCAGTTGAGTTTGTATTACAGCCCGTGGCGGTGACCAACAATCGTAGAGCCTAACCGGCTGGCATTAACGCGGCATGACCGTGTTCATGCCCAGGTAAGGGGTCCCACAGGTATCAGAGCAGAGATCCGCCATTCCATGTGGATTCACAGCACTCGCTTTCCCGGAACAAGAGCCCATGCCGCCAGACATCCTGTGCCGCTGTGACTCCGCGGAGAGTCAATTTGAAGCCCAAACGCGGTGGGACTGCACATAAAGAAGCGAGTGTTGCTGTGCTCCGCCGGCCCCGGAGCAAACACTTGTGTAAGATATCTCTTCAAACTTGCATGTGGCGTACAGTGGGCAAGCTTTTAGTGAAATTCCCTGGGCCTTGGCCAGTTATTTCTTGAAAAGTACCAGGCCCTCATCAGATTGGGTGTAAGGGCTGTAATGCGACAGGGGAGGGGCATATCTGGCTGCCCAGCACATGACATGGCTGCGAGGACCCAGCGGCAATAGGCCAGACTTGCTCCATTTTTGCAGAATCTTGTTCCGGCCGGGCAGACAAGAGGAGAGTCATCGGGTGGGGCCCATATTCCTGGCTTGGCTTGCCTGGGTGCATGTGCTGGGAGAATTCCGCCCTGGCTCGAGTACCGGCACAGACCGTCTCAAGCGCCGAAGCCAGAGGCGGATCTGGACCAGCAAATGGCTGCTGGATCTTGGCGTTCTTGTTGCAATAAAAGAACAATACCTATGGCTGAAGGGTCCTGACATGGCCACTGATGACCTCGGGAAGGCATGTTATGTGACTTCAACATATACATGGCCTCAGCCGAGCCCTTCAAGGACCTTGCCCCGAATCACGAGCGGCGGGCAGCATCCCACCCTGTGTAGAAAAATGCTTCTCAGCTTCAACAGGTCGAGCGACCAGTTTGGCCAAGCCCTACACACGGTTCAGATCTTCGACCGCTGCCATCACCCTGAGACGACCTGCATGCACCTGGTATGGTCCAGGCCGCGGAAGAAGGAGGCCGTGATTGCAGCTGTGCAGTCTGAACAAGGAGCTCCGAGAAAAGGAGAGAAGTCGAGGTGAGGTTTACGTCTTGGGTTGGAGACTCAGCCAGCAGTTCTGTGCAAAGTGCTTACATGTGCCATTTCCCAGTTGTGATGCTTGAGAGTGGTCCCAAACACAGTCAGTCGGTGATCCTGTTGGTTCCAACGTCGTGACCAATGTGGTGCAGGGTGGTCGTTCCGGTATGAATGTGAAAAGCGCAGACGTCGACGTCCCCAGTGCGTGAGGAGGGGCCACAACGACGAGTGCTGCGATTGATGAAGGAAGTCAAGTAAGGCTCGGCTCGGGCCAAGCAGCGCGAGGGAGACAAGTCGCGAGGCGAGGTGCCTCATGAACGCTCGGGCCGTAAGAGGGACCTCAGGCGGGCTGCCAGCCTCGAAGACAAGTCAAATAGGCTGGCCCAGTAGGCGTTTTGCGACAAAACCCCAATTTTGCACCTTTGGCCCCGCAACCCTGATATACTGACACCCCTACTGATATACCCAACCTCCTATTAACCACAACCATAACCCTAACCATAAGCTTTAATCTAACTTTAAAAATAAAATATTAATATATATAAAGAATAATATTTTATATTTCTAAATTTAATTATTAAGTCATATATAATTAATATATATATATATATATATATATATATATATATATATGTATTATTAAATCTTTATTAATTAATTATTTAATATTAACATTATAATTTAATATAATTTATTTATTTAAATATTTTATAATTTAAATTTTCGTTTCTAAATAAAAAATAATATTAATCTTAAATTAGTAAATCAAAAATAATTACTTTATTTATATATTTATAATAATTTAATTAGATTTATAAAAACAAATTGAACTATAAATATTAAAGTAGTAGCCTTAGTATATATATTAAGTGAAGGAGGTACTAAAGGTATAGGGTAAGTCTAGTATTAAAAAAAAGGGAGGTAGGGCAAAAGTGCAAAATTAGGGTTTTATTGCAAAACGGCTTCTAGGCCAGCGTAGTCAAGGCTGGCGGGCTGTTTTTCATCCCCTTGTTTATTTTTTTGAAGTGGATGACCTTCACTTGCCCCCGCGCCAGTCATTCAAAGCCTAAGCCTAAGCCTCAGCCTTGTTCTCGGTTGACAATGCCAACACCTGCCCACCTTCAGAGACACGTCGTGTTCTCGTCTTCAAACAGGCCACTCACTGGTCGGTCAATCGCCCAGTGCACCAATCTTGGTTCCGACTGGTCGGGGTTGTGCTCCAACCACCATTGGATGGCTGTGTCCGCCCCAGGCGGCCCTTCCGAAGTGCCTGCCCCAGAGACGTGGGCTAGGTAGTAGGTAGGTCCGGCAGGTAGCTACCTGTCCCAGCCGCACGGCGGCCCTGGGGCCTCCAAGGCTCTGACTGGTGACTGGTGTGAGAGGGCAGCCGAGAGCGAGCTTCCCACACACTCAGGCCTCTCTGCTCATCAGCCTCATCCGCATCCTCATGGCTCATTGGATGCACGGCTGCATCCCGCCTGGTTCGACTTGATGCCTGCTCATCCTCTCATTCCCCTTCCCCATCGCCCAATACCCACCTCGCCATGGCTTACCTGACCGGCGCGCCGGCTGCCTTCATGCCGCAGCCTCGTCCCGCCGCCCCTGAGCCCTTCTACAGCCAGGCTGTCTTCCGTGCATTTGACGATGACCCATCCAGCACCGCGACGACGCCGCCGCCGCCGCCGCCTGCCTTCAGTCCACCAGAGGCCGCACCCACGCCTGCCTCTGCGCCTGCGCCTGCGCCTGCATCCGCAGCCCTATCTCACAACGGCAGCCAGTCGTCCCCGCCCCGTCCCAATGGCGCTCTCGTGACGCCCATCAACCCTTCCGAGCGTGAGATGGCCGAGGGGCTCATCCAGATGAGATCAGGCCTTGCGCCAACAGCCCTGACCCCCCCAGCCCACTACGCGCCCGCACGCACTCCGGTGCATCAGCATCAGCACCCACACCCGCACCCGCACGAGACACCAACTGCCAACGGCCACAACTCTCTCATCCAAACAGGCCAAGAACCACATCTGATCGAGGCACCATCACCTCTACCGCTTCCTTCACCCGTGGCGGCTCCAATACCACCAGCCCCATCGCCAGCATATGGTGCCCCGCCGCCGCCAGCCCTGGCCCATCGCCCAGCCGTGTCCACCTCCTCAGATGAGCCTACTGGCCGGCACTCTGATGACTTCTCTCTCGCCGATAACAGTGACACCACCATTACCGACCCTCAGGTCGACCGCCCCGAGGGACTTGCTGGTCTATCGCCTCAGTCCGGGCCTACTCTCACCCCTGCCCACGGTCCTTCTCATGAGAGCATCTCGACGGCTCCGCCGCGACCGGCAAGTACCAACGGCTCAGATCCACATGTCTTCAATGGCGCCCCTGGGGAAGCAGCGACCCTGGCACCCCCTATATTGCAACCACTGCTTGTGCACCCCGAGGCACCAAGGCCGGGCACGCAATCACCAAGAAGCCGCCCGTACGACCCATCAGCGCCTATTCTATCATCTACTTTACCGCCAGTCCATGGGGGCCACTGTTGCTGCCGCGCGGTGCCCCAGTCGTTCTTGGCCGTCCTGGACGATGGGAAGTTCTCAGATATCGATACCCTAGCGAAGCTGTACGGTGCATGCCGGAACCACTTGTGCCCTGCACATCTGAGCGCATACGCACAGCTTATCACCGGTGCCCTTGAGGCAACTCGTTCGGTGACCCCCATGGCTGTCACGCCCCAGCCGGCCGTCGAGAGGGCGCCGCAGATGGATCAGCGTCCCTTGAGCTTTGAGGAGACCGGGTCCGGCACCAAGTGGACGGCTGTGCCCCGGAGGAGACGCGCGACATCGATACCTGGAATCGACGAGATTGAGCTTGAACTGCCCCCAAAGAGGCGGCGGCTGGCCGCCGACGATCCTGTGTCCAAGACCGAGGCGCAATCACCTCCAGGACATGGCCGTCCTGACTTCTGGAACAAACCACAATCGCACTCCACTGACTGCCGGCCCCAAGCCGACGTGGCGTTCAACGAGGAGTTCCGGCGCAAGGTTCTTGCTGAGTTGGAGCACGAGTTCACCGACCGTAAGGAGGACGACTGGTCTCGTGGTGAAACGACAAATAGATATATTCACGCTATACTCTCAAAGTGCGAGCACCCAAATACGGACGTCAGGAAGGGCCATATTGATGTCGGCTTCCTGAATTCCCAAGAGGCTTCTACGATACTAGAGCGGGGTACCGAACGGCTTCCGATCATCACCACAGGTCAACAGCAGTTCAAGTGGACCGGGAGCGAACGCCCGATAGCGCAACTCTTCAAGCGCATGGAAGACCTGAGCAGACAGGTGTCGGTGCAGATACCTTCTCACAGCTTTGACCTGCCGTCATACGAAACGAAAAGTTTGAGTGCCATCCGGGACCGCTTCCTCCGGGGCGAGGTTTCGCGAGATCCATGGAATATCCTCGATCTCCGAAGTCCCCTCCCACCCTCGATACTGCCGTCCTTCCTTACGGGCGAAAACTGTCAGCTTCTCCCCCGGATCCGCGATGCATTGCTGGAAGGCCACTGCGCGGAGCGGATCAAGGCAACCCGGGTGGAGTGGAATGAGTGGACGGAGCTGCTCGAGTGGGTTTTGATGTCTGAGGGGGGCCACAACACGGCACCACACATGGACAGTCACGGCTGGTCGACGTGGATCACCATCCAGGAGGGTAATTTTGGTTTTGGGTGGCTTGCACGACCGACCGATAAAGAGCAGGAGGACTGGATGAACGACCCGCTGAACTATACGGGGGGCAACTGGCGTTTCGTGGTCCTCAAGCCAGGCCAGACAGTCTTCTTCCCATCCGGAACCGTACACTTTGTGTTCAGGCTGCACGCCGAACAGACCCTCGCGCTGGGCGGGCACCTCCTGCAGTGGACCGCGCTGGAGCGCTGGGTGCAGATCATCCTGTGGCAGCTGAAGAACCCCAACATCACAAACGAGGACCTGGGGACGGCGCCTCTCAAGTACATCCGAAGCGCGAGGAAGCTAGTAGAGCACCGCATGGCCAACTGGCGTGTCACGACCATGGGCGGCATGCCAGCGGTCACTCGGTTCCTGGCGCTCGCGACTGTAAGCCGTCAATCCCTTCCCAACGTGAATCCTTGTACCATTGGGGTGCTATTTGTGTGGCTGGATCCACTGACAGAACGTTGCAATAGGAGGTAGAGAGATGGTACCAGAAGAAGAAAAAGAAGCGGGCCAGGTAACCTGCGACGAGACGGCCACTCTCTCGCAGCGACTGATACATCACCCCGGGCATTATTGATTTCGCCGTTCTTGACTCTCCCTGTTAGACGCTGTTTCCATGCTCTGTTGAAATTTGCGAAACCGAAAATAGGGAAGTAGACAAAAAAGGCATTGATGATTTGGATGGTATGGCGTTTTGCTGGTGTGATATCATGGTTACCCACTCTCTTTTCTCCCTCCATAGCCCGTCGCGTAGCGTTCCGTCGCGTGCCAAACGTGCATAAACGTTATGGGAGAGGTTAATAGTGGATGGATCAATTTGGGGATCGCCTGCAAGGATAGCAAGGCGCAGGAGAAGAGGACTCATGGTCATATTTCCAATCTGGATGGTTGGGGGGTGGGTGTCTTCTTGGTTTCCTTCGTTGCCATTGCGTGTTGCTTTGTTTCCCTTCTCCCTACCTACACACAGACATCCATCCATCCCATCATCGGCTACGAAGCGGCGCCCGTCGCGCTCTTGTTATCACTTACATTTGCACGAACACGCAATCTCTCACACTATACATGCATACGTACAGCATGGATGAGCATGAGCATCACCATGCGCATGGCTAGTTTGCTCCCCCGAATTTTCTTCTTTTGGTCACGGACTGCGTTACACTGGATTTGGCAAGGCGGGGGGGGGGGGGAGGTGGTTCAAGCTCGACCGGTCGGTCGGTTGAGTGGTCTGTTGGCTTGTGTCGAAAGCGAGAAAAAAGGGGGCCACATACATCACGGAGAAGGACGGCATTGGGAGGCGTACTTAATGTCTAGCCACTTGCCGCACTCAATGGCAATGATTTGCGGCTGATTGCTTCCCGAGTGAAATACGGGATGCCTACCAGCCCCTCCAAGGCCAACACTGACACTCATTCAAAGCTATACAAATAACTACGCGCCGAGATGGTGTTGGGACAGGGAAGAAAAAAAAGCTCGCGTAGTTATTGGGCCAATTCATTATTGGCCAGAGGTTGGTGGAGCCCCCAAATGTGTGATGTGCTCCTCAGTTGATAGGACACCATGCCTATCAAATACAAGCCCAACCAATGTATAACGCCTCATGATCACCGTCTTTTTCACCTGGATTTCCGGGTGACCTTCTTCTTCTTCTTCTTCTTTTTCCGGGTCGATACAGCCGTGAAACGGAATCCCTTTCCTTCTGGCATGAAAATAGCCAGAGACAAAACGCCACCGTTGAGGGTCCATTCCCGCCAGACATTGGGGGGGGGTCTAGCTGCCGTTGCCGCTGCTCGTCTCAGCGACAGCCCTCTCCAGCGCGTTGATGACGTCGGCGCGCAGGTCGTCTGCGTCCTCGACGCCGCAGCTGAGGCGGACGAGGTCGTCAAAGACACCGACGGCCTCGCGCTGGTCCTTGGGGATGCCGGCGTGGGTCATGCTGGAGGGGACCTCGCACAGGCTCTCGACGCCGCCCAGCGACTCGGCGAGGGTGAAGACGCGGGTGAGCTGGCAGAAGCGCTCTGCGGCGGCGTGGCCGCCCCGGATGCGGAAGCTGAGCATGCCGCCACCCATGCCGTCGCGGTGCTGCCTCGTGGCGATGGCGCGGTGGGGGTGGGAGTCGAGCCCCGGGTAGTTGACGGCGACGACGTGGGGGTGGGCCTCGAGGGCGGTGGCGACGGCGGTGGCGTTGCGGGTGGCCTCGCGGGCGCGCAGGTGCAGGGTCTTCAGGCCGCGGTGGGCGAGCCAGCAGTCGAAGGCGGAGGGGACGGCGCCGATGGCGTTCTGCAGGAATGAGAGGCGGGCGCGCAGGTCGTCGCTGTTGAAGGCGGCGACACCCATGACGACGTCGGAGTGGCCGTTGATGTACTTTGTGACGCTGTGGACGACAATGTCGGCGCCATGGTCGAGGGGGTTCTGGACGTAGGGGCTCATGAAGGTGTTGTCGACGACGACCATGATGCCGTGGGCGTGGGCGGCGGTGGCGACCTTGCGGATGTCGACGAGGCGCAGGGTGGGGTTGGAGGGGGTCTCGATCCAGACGAGGCGCGTCGCGTCGGTGATGTGCTCGCTGACGTCGACATCGATGGTGGGCGTGAAGGTGACCTTGACGCCGTGGGCCTTTGCGACCTGGGTGAAGTAGCGGTGGGTGCCGCCGTAGACGTCCGAGACGGAGATGACGTGCGACCCGGCGGCCAGGCTCTGCAGGATGTTTGCGGTGGCGGCGCTGCCGGACGAGTAGGCGAGGGCGTACTTGGCGTGCTCCAGGGCGGCGACGGCAGTCTCGAGGTTTGTCCTGTTGGGGTTGCTGCTGCGGCTGTACTCGTACTCGCCCACGGGCTTGCCGACTGCGTGCTGGGCAAAGGTCGTGGAGAGCGAGATGGACTCGATGACGGCGCCGGTGGCAGGGTCATGAGGGGAGCCGGCGTGGACGGCGAGGGTGCCGAAGCCCTGGGCCGGGGAGGGCGCGCGAGGCGGCGTCTCGATGGGCTGGTCATGGGCGTGGCTGTGGCCGTGGCCGTGGCCATTGAGGACGGGGACGGTCATGATGGCGGCCGGGTGGAGGCTGGACCGCGACTGCTATGGAGGTCCGGTGGGATGAAGAAACGGGAGGCGATGCTCGAGGCACGACGAGGCAGACGTGTCCAGCGGGTCGGTCCAGGAGGGCCAAGGCGTCTGCTGGGTGGAAAGGGCGAGGGCCAGATGGACGGGGTGAGATATGAATATATACACATGCAGATGCGGAAAGGTATGGGGGGTGCGCATCTCAGATATCCATTGTGCAGAGAAAGTACAACCACATAAAAAAGTCGGCTCACAGTCACGGGGGAAACGGCGGTGATGACGAGAGAAGATCCGCTAGGACCGATGGCGCAATCGAAGACAAGACACAACGAGGCCCACTGACTAATTCCTTGGATGCGCAGAGGGATTTGTTGTCTTTTTTTTTTTTTTTTTGGGGGGTGGTCTTTTTTCTTCTGGCTGTTTCTCATGCTGACAGATGCTATATGCACTAAGCAGGTGGTCTACCTAGATCACATGCAGGTGCGACATGTAATCCGGTGCTGTATAAGCTAAGCTACCTTGGCTGTTGTCTCGGTAATCTGGACGGAATGCCAGCCATTGGACTGCGCCCTTCCAGATGCAGATGCAGATGCAGATGCTAAATGTGCCTCCCGGCTTACTATTGACGGTGAAATATCCTCCACCTCATCAAGAGGCGCGCACGAGCTTTGGTTGTGGCCGAGGCCGATGGAAGCCGCTTGCGGTGGTTCAAACACCGGGTCAATCGATGCAACATTTTGGCAACCCCGGCCAGGCAGGTGGTATTGGGAAGGGTCGCAACAACACTTGCTGTGTAATCACACTAGCTAATCGACACTCCGGGTGTCACCTCTTTCTCCCCCCACGTGGCCTGCCGAGTACGCATGCAGCCAACCATGCGCGACCAAGGCACCACACGGCTTTGGAACCATCCCGACTTCCGAATGGCCAAGTCGGAGATATCTGCTATATCCAGGCGAGGCGTTCTTTCTTGATTGCAGCCAGCGCTTCTGTGTGCCTTGGGGCGGTGGACCGGGACTGCGCGCGCAGCACACTTGATACCGTCTCTTACCTCAGGCAGACCGGATGTGTTGCAGCGACACGCTGACGTTTCTGATTCACCACCCGCAAAGGAGGAGGGGGGTAAGCCGGCGTGGAACTTCAAATGACTACCAGGTCAAGACATGCCAGGACAGACGTCCACAACCAACAGAAAAGCATAGAACCCCAACAGCCCGCGCCCTGACCGGATGGCATCTCGTCCTATGGCCAGGGCAGCTCTCAGCTGTCCAGGTATGGTCTTCAGGGCGACACGGCGACACGGCGACTTTTTATCCCATCACATGCTGCTGGGCTTGCGATAAAGGCGCCAGCCACCCCGGCAGGGACCAGCTGCCCGGCCTGTCATGAACTCGGGGAAGCTCCTCGGCCATAGGCTCGTCCTCCACCCCATCGACATTGCACTCTGAGCCGTGGAAACGAAGACGCTTGGCCCATCCTGGTCGTTCCAATAACACGGCTCGCTGAGATAACTGTTATGAACCAACACGATGGCACCCAAGGGACCCGTTTCAATAGCCCAAGCAATCAAAAACAGATACCACAACGCAGCCCCATATGCACTAGACTATAGAGTCAGCAAACACATAGGGTTAGGATTTAGCTTACGAGGCTCACAAGCAAGCTATATAAGCTAGCTTAATAAATAAAGTATTAAGCTTTATATTATAAATTATAAGATTATTTAATATACTAATAAGGTAATAAAAAAATTAAATATATAAAAATATAACTATTATTATAATAAATAGCTTTTATAAAATAAATTATTTAATTTTTAAGTTAAAGAATTTATTTAATAATTAATTAGCCTTATAGATTTTAATTATATTTTTTAAATAATATGTTTTAAAAATATAAAGTATTAAAATAGACCTAAAATTAAAAGGTAATTAATTTTTAATAATTTATTAACTTTAATTTACTTTAATACTTTCTTAAGGCTAAATGTTTAATAAAATTTAATATTAAGTAATAATGATTAAACTTTATTATATATTTTTTAATAATTTATATATTTTAAAGAACTATAGTAAATATAATACAGCTAAAAGTATTAAGATTTATATTACAATAGATTTTATATATATAATACTATATATTAGCTATAGCTAAGCTGGATTTCGTAGGGAAAAAAAGAAAAAGAAGAAAACTTTATAGCTTAAGATTTAAGCTTTTACCTTTAGATTTTGAGCTAAAAATTAAAAATCTAAACTATTTTAAATACCTAGGATTATATCTTATAATATTATCTCCTTATGCCTCCTTCTTCTTCTAAAATCTAGCCAGAATTAAGGGTTTTAATAGGCCAGCTTATTTTAAGCTAAAGGTAGCTTATAAACCTCTTATCAGGGTCTAGTATGTCACTCTAGGTTAAGGCACTGTCAGGGCCTATCGTGCCTATCAGGGTCTATTGTGCTGCCCTGGCAGAAGCCCCGGTATTGAGGCTCTATAGAGGGACCCTCCCCTGATAACATGCCGGCCGGAGGCACCTCTTATATGATATAAAAAAGTAGTAATAATGTAAGGAAGAAGCAGGTTATATTATTAAAAGAATATGAAAGGGAAAAAGTTTAATAGATAAAACGGAAAAAAGGGGGGAGGCAAGTTTAATTATATCTATCTATATAAATATATTACTCCTATACTATAAGTTTACTATACAGCTGCTATATATACCTATTCACTCTACTTATATTCCATAACCCTTATAATCTGAATTTGCAAGCCCTCTTAGAGAAGCAGACTATCTAGGATACCAGTATAGCACCCCATACCTCAACTAATACACTCCTGACGCAGTACTACTACTCCCGAGCAGTACAAACCCACCGCACAGGCTACCCACCTAAAGAGTCAACCCACCCTTAATCCTAAGACCTAACTACCCTCAGCCTAGCCCCTTAGGCCTAATATACTAACTCTTATTATCCCCACAACTATACTGCTATACCTAAGCATTAAGATAGTAGCAGATAAGGATACCTACCTTAATAGAAAAGCCTTGAAATAAAAAGAGGTAAAGGTCAACTAACTTATTAAGAAAGAATAATTATACTATTACCTCTATACTAAATACATAAGGTTAGTGCTACTTATGTGTAATAAGGATAAATCACTAAGTACTATAACCCTAGTTATATTAATAGGTTGCTATTCTATATCCTTAAGAAGCAAACCCACTAGGGTAGCTACTTTAATAATATATATAAGCAAGGCTAGCAACCTATTTACTCTTATTTATAAGGGTACCTTATTTATAGAATTAAATACCTTCCTTTATAACCTAAAGTAATACTTCTAGCTATATAACTTTTAAGAGGATTAGGATAAGACTAGCTATATTATATACTGCTTCTATATAGAGCGTAAATAAAACTAAATTAACTATACTGCCTAGCTAGAGTTGGTTAGTAAGGATCCCTATGCTTTATTCTTTATATAACTAAAGAAATTCCTTTAGAATTAGTTAGTAGATCTAAATATATGAATTATTACTATAATGGTAAAGTAAATAAGATTTATATAAGGCAAGTATAAAATAATAATAAAGTTCATTTACTAATATTAGAAAAATAAAATAGAAGCTAATTAGACCCCTAATAATGAAGAATATATTACTAATATACTTAGGAGGTTTTATTAAGATATATANTTAATAATGCTATAGTGCTTCCTTACTTTAATTTCCAGGAAATAAGCCCTCCTCCTAGGGTAAATATATACCTATACATTAATTTTAAGGAGGCCTTATCCCCAGCATAGTTACTATCAGAATAGCCTATAGGCTTTAGGAGAGAGCTCTACAGGGAGTCTTTAAGGCCCCTAGCAGAATACCTAATAGCAAGATATTAATAGCTATTTAGGTACCTAAATAGGTTCTATGCAGCTACTAAATGCTGAGATTTAGATGCTTGGAAGGCTCTAGCTAGCTATTGGACTGGGAAGCTAATATTAGGCCTAGTTTAGGTAACTAAATATATAGTGGTGCTCACTATAGCCTGGAAGCGCTTGTGTTGAATTCGGTTGAGTATGGGCCCTTTGATAGGGCCTAAGTTGATTAAGTTTAGCTGGAGAGGAACTAAGATAGGCCTAGAACCCTTTAAATTAAAGGTTCTAATAGCTTCCTTAATATACTAGCTCTAGGAGAGCTATAGGGTTTGATTAGGGCGGTCCCTAATGATTTGAATACCTAGAAAGAAGCTTGCAGGGCCCCTATCTTCTATAGTATACGCCTTGTGGATTTGGCGTTTTAGGGCCTGAATTTTGGAGATTCCAGGCCCTATTATTAGGCAGTTGTTAATATAGGATACTATAAATAGGCCTGATGCCCTGCTATAGAAGATGGTAGAGTCTAAGAGTAGTGGTTTGAAGCCTAGACCTTTCAAAAGGTTAATAACTATCTATTGCTACTCCCTAGGGGCCTGCTTTAGGCTGTATAGAGCTTTATTTAGCTGAATTATCTACTAAGTAGAGGGGTTATAGCTAGCTCTAGCTAATAGCTATTGAATTTAGCTACTGGCTTAGGCTATAAATTCTTTAAACCCCTCTGTGAGCTCTATAAAGACCTATTCTTTTAGCATACTATTTAGGAAGGTACTTATAAAATCAATCTGCTTGATTTCCCAGTTAAGAATAGCAGCTAGTATTAGTAGTACCCTTTAGGTAGGAGGGCTAGAGGTTAAGGCGAAAGTCTTAGTAAAATCTACCCCTTCCCTCTATTAGAACCCTCTAACTACTAATCAGGCTTTAAATTTAAAGACCCTATTATTCTCATCCTTTTTCTCTTATAGGACTAGNAAAGAATAGGCTCTTGAGGGGTAGGGATCTTTTTATAGTCCCTAGCTGCTTTCCTATTAAAAGGAGGTAGCACTATCTTTAAGGCGTTTGTATTACTACTGGGGATGTAGTATATATTATTAGCCTGGGTAGTATAGGTCTCTAGGGCCTGTATTTCCTTCTGAGAGATAAAAAATCCCGTTTTAGAAGGGTTTAGGTGCATGATTGGTTGCTTATTAGCCTTATATAGGGTATTTCTTGAGAGATAACCCTTAGCACTATAGTGGTGAAGGCTACTAAAGATACTGATATCCATAGAGGGCACATATAGTGCCTCCTTTAGAATTAGACGCTTGGTTTTGGCTGGGCTTTTAGGGCTAATTACCTGAAATATAGCAGTGCCTTTATTTAAGGGGTATACCCTACCCCTACCTGTTTGCAGGTACCTAAAATTGTTGGTTGTTACTAAATTAGTGAATAAAGAATAGCTATTTACTATATGTACTGTAGAACCAGTATCATATAGTAGGGCAGTAGGCTTTTTAGGCCTAGAAGGCTTAGGGCCCTTCTTGGGGGGCCCTTTTGATTGTAAACCCCTATAGCAGAGCTTATAGGGGCTTTCTGAGGCTATAGATGAGCTGTCTAAATTACTAGCCTTATTACCCAAAGAATAGCTCTTGCTAGGAGCCGATTCTTTATTACTATAGGCTGAATAGCCTAATGTATAGGCGTAGTCCCTTGAATTTTTAGGGGGCTTCCCACTGGGTGGTTTAAGCTCTATGGATTTTTTCTTGCTACTGGAGCCCCTGGATCCCTTATTAAGCTTATTTTCTTTAGCCTTTTTAGGGTTCTGCCCTTTGCTTCTAGTCTTTTTAGGCTTTTTTAAGCCTAAAGACTGATTTTTAGGCCTCTAAGGGCTTAAGGGAGGTTTCTATTCCCCCTTAGCAACCTGATAGGATGCTAAAGATGGATTTCTAGTCTCTTCTAGTATATCCGCTATAAGGAACTATAGATTTAGCCTATTAGTAGGCTGGCCTGTAGCTTTTAGTGTATAGATAGTTCCTCTAAGCCGCTCTACCTACTATAGAAATGCTCTTTCTAAGGAGCTTAGGTACTGATTTATTAAGTTAGTTAGCTCTATTTAGGCCCTAATAAGCTATAGCCTGGAAATTAAGCTATTAAACTGAGCATTAAATTTCGCTAGATTTGTACTAAAAGTATATTTTAGGGAGTGAAATTCCCTATATAGCGAATCTCTTTATAGACCCATAAAATGGGAATACTGGTTCTTTAGTAGCTTGTAAGCTTCTGTAGGGCTTGAGATCCAAGTAATAGCAGCCTGTGGGCTTAAAGATAGGCTATCTCTTAAGAGCATTAAGAGAATAGCCTGATTACTATTACTTAGGCTATTAGCTATAGAAGGGTCTGCAAGAAATTGGCTATATTATATAGCCTGTAGTATAATAGCTAATGCTTGTGTTAAACGGAACCGCTCAGCAGGGCGTTGGCACTTCCTGCAAGGAGTTACCCTAGACTTCTTGTAAGGAGTTACCCTAGACTTCTTGTAAGGAGTTACCCTAGACTTTCTAGCAAGGAGTTACCCTAGACTTGCGAGTCAGGCGATTTTCGCTAAGTACGCCCAGTGCGTGCGCGACGCAAGATGAGTTTGGTGGCCGTGAGTCGATTATTTTGGCCTGCATTTGCACCTTAATTCAGACCTCTGCATTACCCTTATTTCTTACCCAAAAAGTATATAACTTGATGCATTAGATAGCTTGATTTCTGAAGTTTGTATGTACTTAATTTGGGCATTGCCAGGGCTATGGTTGGCTGGTGGCTTGGAACCAAAGATGGTGTGTTGGAAGGGCGAATTCTCCGGCATTTGCAAATTTGCACCAGAGCCTACCGCAGCGTGCCCAGGGGTGAGACGAGGTCGGAGGGTATATAAGGAGGGCTTACAGAAGCCCAACTTAATTCAATACAAAGTTGTCCAGACCATTGTCAATCGTCCCAATTCGCCTCAGAGCACCATACTGCGACCCTGCCGAAACACACACACGCTGAACTGAATGCTATTCTATAGCACAAATTCATCAGAGGTTATGAGCCCGGCTCTAGCAGTCAGCGCCCTGAAACAACATTGAATTTAGGCCTTAAACAAGCCTACCTATCTGTACGCTACAGCGCTATTTGCACTGATTAGCGGACCAGCCAAAACATCGCTGGTTTGGGCCTGCAACGCTCAGAAACAACTGCAAAAAGAGCAAAAGTTGCTCGCTGGGTGATTTGAACCCACGACCCTCAGCGCACATTGTGCCACGGACACCATTTCTCACAATTGCAGCTCNTGCAGCCCCCCAGACCTGGAAATAGGTGCTAAAAAGCCCTAATAGGGCTAAATGGCTATAGGCGATCTATAGCGAATTTGAGCAATTAATTTTGCAAAATACCCTTGAATTTTGGCTATTAAATTAGCTTCCAGAAGGTTGAAAGCCTATAACTAGTTGATTAGTCCTATGAGAAAAAAAGGATGAGAATAATAGGGTCTTTAAATTTAAAGCCCGATTAGTAGTTAGAGGGTTCCAATAGAGGAAAGGGGTAGATTTTACCGAGACCTTTGCCTCAACCTCTAGCCCTCCTACCTGGAGGGTACTACTAGTACTAGCTGCTATTCTTGACTGGGAAATCAAGCAGATCGATTTTATAGGTGCCTTCCTAAATAGTATGCTAAAAGAATAGGTCTTTATGGAGCTTCCAGAGGGGTTTAAAGAATTTGCCGCCCAAACCAGTAGCCAAATTCAACGGCTATTAGCTAGGGCTGGCTATAACTCTAATGAATTGTGTTATAGAATAGCATTCAGTTCAGCGTGTGTGTGTTTCGGCAGGGTCGCAGTATGGTGCTCTGAGGCGAATTAGGATGATTGATAATGGTCTGGACAACTTTGTATTGAATTAAGTTGGGCTTCTGTAAGCCCTCCTTATATACCCTCCGATATTGTCTCACCCGCGGGCATGCTGCGGTGGGCTCTGGTGTAAGTTTGCAAAAGCTGGAAAATTCACCCTTCCGATATACTACCTTTGGTTTCAAGCAACCAGCCAACCATAGCCATAGTAATGCCTAAATTAAGTATATATAAACTTTAGAAATCAAGCTATCTAAGGAACTAAGTTATACACTTTTTGGATAAGAAATAAGGGTAATGTAGAGGTCTGAAATTGAGGTGCAAATGCAGACTAGAATAATCGACTTACGGCTACCAAACTCATCTTGCGTTGCGCATGCACTTGGCGTACTTAGCGAAATTCGCCTGACTTGCAAGTTTAGGGTAACTCCTTGCATGATGTCTAGGGTAACTCCTTGCACGAAGTGCCAACACCCTGTTGAGCGGTTCCGTTTAACATTACTTAGATTACTAGGGATGTAGTAAGCTAAGTGAGCTAATTGGATTACCTAGATTACTAGATTACTAGTAAGCTAGTAAGCTAGTAAGCTAAGTAAGCAGGCCTTACTACTAGACTGAAGAGATGAATTATATAAACTTATACTTATTACTAGCAGATAGTATAGCTTAGGACAGCTCTTTAGTAGTTAATCTAAGTATTTACCTAGGAATAGCTTTAATGGCTTTTAATTACCATTATTATATTACTTAAAATAATTCTACCTTACATATCTCTTAAATATAAACCCGCTTACTAGCTTTATTAGTCAAGAACTAGCTATAATTATTATACTTATATAATAATTAGATTACTAAAATAGTTATAATTATAAGATATTTAAGATATAATCAATATATATAATTACATTAATAGGGAATTCCCTTATGAGATTTATACCATTAAACTATTACAATATAATATTATTAGTATTAATAAATAACTAGGTTATTAGAGTAGGTATTTAATAATACTCATTAATATAGCTACTCCTTAATTTAGGTAAAATAAATTATCTCTTTAGGCATTATTAGTTTATAGTTGCTCTTATAACTATCATGGGGTTTAAGGACAAGTTAAAGGAATCCGATTGAATTAATATAGAGTATAGAAGATAAAGAAAAGAGAGATAAAGGGTCCCCATAAGAAGCCCTCAGAAAATATATTTAAATACTTAAAATCTAGTTATATAAGCTAAATAACCAGCCCTAGGCAATACCTATTATATCACCCCCTAACTAGGGATACTATTTCTATTTGTAATCTATATGCTGCCTTAATTAGCAATCTATATCCCTCCTAACCGCTTAGATTAACTAGAAATTCCTGAATTTCCCCTAGATACCGGGTAGCACTATATAATTTTCACTTAGCCTGCCTTTATTAGTAATCTGGCTTAATTAGCCTCTTTTAGCAAATTAGACCACTATAGAGCTACTAATAAGGGCTCCTAGTAAAAAGATGAGTCTCTTTAACTAGTTTCTACCCCATCTAACCTAGATCTAGTATACAAATATAATACTTCCTACTCCTTTTTACTCCCTTTATTAATCATCTTCTATACTCTCCTATTAACTTGCTATAGTAGCCGCTAAGAATTATATAGCTATTACTTTAGATTTCTTATAATTTCAAGCTATATAACCTAGGTTTTTATATCTAAAGCAAGAGCTAGGTATAGGTTTTTCTTTTTATTATAGGGAAGCTAAATTTATATTAACCTTTATTAGGTTAGTAGTTAGGAGAGGAGGTTTAAGTTTCATTATAAGTATACTAGAGAGCTTTTATAATAGGGTATAAAACTCTATATAACCTTCTAGCTAGTTATTAGCTTCTAACCTCTTCTTTATATTCTTATTAAAAGTAGTAATTAATAGCATTACCTTAGTATCTAAGGGCTAAATATTAGCTTTTACTTTAAAAAGGGTGGAATTAAACTTATAAAGAAATGAGTCTATAAGGCTTACTTATTGCATATTAGTTAAGCATTAGCAAGCTTTCTTAATGTTATTTAGGTCCTTATATATAGTCTTTATAGTAGAAATTAAAGAAGCTATATTAAATACTTTAAAACTTATACTTCTTAAGGCTTTAGCTCGGATTATAAAAACCTGGAAGATATTAACTAGTTTAGATTTATTGAATTTTAATACTAATTAGCTATATATATAGTATAATTATATATATTCTAAACTGATTATGTTAGTATCCATAGTAATTTTTGTATATATATTAATCTACTATATTTCTAGGTCTTATAAACTGTAGAGAGGGAGCATATTAGGTAGGCAAGCGCAGGAAAATTAAGGGAAATTAGATATTTAAGAATAGAAGTTAAGGAAAAGAAAATAAATACTGTTCTGGATTGGCTAAATAAAGAAGAGAGTCTTTTATATTATTATAGGGTTTAAGGATAAGTTTAAGGAATCCGATTGAATTAATATAGAGTATAAAAGATAAAGAAAAGAGAGATAAAGTGTCCCCGTAGGGAGCCCTTAGGAAATGTGTCTAAATACTTAGAGTCCGGTTACATAAGCCGGACAACCAGCCCTAGGAAACGCCCATCACAATAACTACTAATTAGTATTAGCTGGGTTATATATTATAATATAAGTAGTAATTAATGGTTTAATATTTAATAGTTGCTAAGAGTAGGTAGGTATGTAGGTGTTGCTAGCTGTGGGCTTAAATAAGTAGAAGCCAGGGGCTTAGTCAGCCCCTCACTACTATCACTACTGGCCATTCACCTACTATGGTAACTACTGCTGGGAACTAGCTATATTTACCTATAGTGGTGACTATCGCCTACTACAGCTATTGCCTACTATTCCTATAATCCATACTATATATATATATTATAATTTTATAATTTTATTAGTATATTTATGTTTTATAAGTTACATTAATTGTAATTATTTAAAAATACTTATTTAATATTTTGAAAAATATTGTATATATAATTATTGATCTTTCTTAATTTATAAAACTTATAATATACTTTAAAACTTAAATTTAAATTGAAGTTATATATAAAAGTAATAATCCAATATTTTAGAAATATTTCTTTTTAATTATAAGCTATAACAAATAATATTTATGTTTTAGTTTTTATTTAAGTTTTAATAAATATGAATAATTCATTTATTAATTAATTAATATCATAAATATATAAATTTATAATATCTTTATAATTTATGTTTTAAAATTTTAAATCTTAAGAAGTAAAGAATAAAAAAACATATTTATTATAATCTTAAGAATTGATTAACTCTTAAAAAACTATTTAACTTTAATAATATAAAGCTTACTTAATAGCTTATTAATAATATTAATATAAGTTACCATAGTTTAAGATTAAGGCCTTTAGTATAAAATAATTATTTTTAGTTTTATATTAATATAAGGTCTTAGCAAATAGCTAAGACTAGGAAGTAGCTACCCTGCTTTTCTATATAAAGAATGTTTATACTACCTTGCTAAAAATCTTAAACTAAGCTTATTTAAACTAAATTTTCAAGGTTTGATTATAAGTATATAAATAAGCCATAAGTTTTTTTAAAAAAATAAATTTTATAAATTTTTCACTTAATTATTTTAAAGATTTATTTTAGACCCTCATAAATAAATTTTTTTAAATATAGCTTATATAAAAATTCAAGAATTCTTATAAAAAAGATAACTAAATTATATAAAGTTTAAGCTACTCTAAAATTTGCATTCATTTTAGGCTTAGTTTAAGGGTTTTAGTAGGGTTAGTATAGATTTTTTATATAGAAAATTGGGGTAATTATATATAATACCTAGTTACTTCCTAATAAATTATTTTAATATAAGTAACTAAATAATTATTATTTAAAGTATATATTATAAATATATTATCTGTAATCTGAATTAAATTTTTTATCTCTTAGGGATAAATATTATTTGTTCCTACTAAGAAGAGGAACTTAAAGAATATAACTAGTTTATAAAGGAAATAACTATAATGGAGGCGCGACTGCTAGCCACAAACGATAGCCCGTCCGGTCAAAGATCTTAATAATCAATCCGCGTATTGGTTATTCCTCGCAGTATATAAGAGCCGCACTGTCACAATAACATTTATAATCCTTGTGGGTTGTACGCCCAGCGGCTAGAAACGAAACGCCCGACTGGGAACTGCTCGTATCAGACATACACGACTGGTGGGGACGAGACTTCAGACGCATGCGCCAGGATGGTTCATACCACTGTCCGCCTGCGTCTCAGCTAGGCTTCCAGCACAATAACCGAAGCACCGCCATCGTCATCTGAAGCCTGTCTGGAATCGAGACGCTGCTTTTCGCGCGCTTGGCAGGCGGAGCGGTGGCAGTGTCCAACATTACTGGACGCTGTGAGCGATCATGCCCTGGCCAGCCTTCTCCGGACTGGGCCTCTGGTGGGCGACGTCAACGCTCCCGGATCGACCACAGGCCAAGCGATATCCAGCCGGACCCTTCGAGCAGCCCGAACCATAACATCCCAGTGCCCCCCGGGCCCCCACACACCCCCTGATCCCGCAATTCACACCCTTTTGCAACCGAGACAGCTGCACCACGCCTTCTGCCTTCTGCCTTATCCTAAGTACTCGACGAGGCTCTTTGTGACGACTAAGAGCACGGGGCCGACCACACTGGCCCGTTTCGCGTCTTGGCCTGGTCGCCAGCCACTTGAGCCTCGCCATGAGCCTGCTTCTTCGGCAGCAAGGACGCAGCTAGCCTTCGGTGAGGTGTTCACTACCTTATAAGAGGATAATAAATAGCATCGTCTCCCGACACGCCCCCAATGCCTCCAAGGAGGTCCCACAAAAAGAGTCGAGCTGGCTGCCGCCGGTGTAAGGCGCGAAAGATAAAGGTCAGCTCCTTCGACCCCTATTCTTCGCGCCTCTGTCAACCCCGCCTGTGCCTACGGGCCTGACCACCTACATGTGTGTCCCAGTGGCTGACTAGCTCTGCTTCAAAGTGCGATGAGGTTCACCCACGCTGTGGCAACTGTGTCAAGCATGGCGTGCCTTGCGACTTCGAGAATCCCGATGTTGCCCAGGAGCTCCGCGCCCTCCTGGCAGGTTCGACGGCATCACCGGGCTCCAGCGGCCAGGCTGCTTCGATAGACGATCTTGTCTCTGATACTCCTATAGCTCACACACCAGGCTATGGCCCCGCCACTCCGCAGTCATCCGCATCCTCGATCCCGCTGTATCGTCAACCACCACAACCACTACCCGGGTCACAACCTGTTGGGCGCCTGACAGAGCTCCGCCTGATGCACCAGTATACGAACCATACCTACAAGACGCTCGCCATCACCTCTCCGGAGCTTGCAGAGATGTGGGGCGTCGCAGTCCCAAACCTCGCCTTTGCCGGGGCCACGCACCTTGTCGACGCCATTCTCGCCGTGTCGGCGCTACACTTGAGGAGTCTGTGCCCCAACGATGCCGAACTGATCCGCGCCGGCCACGCGTACATGGCGTCGTGCCTGAACAACTATAGCAACAGCCTTAAAAACGGAATCAACGCTGACAACGCCGCGACGTTGTTCCTCACCTCCTCACTCATCGCCTTCCAGAGCACGGCTACCCGAATATTTACAAAGGACGAGTCTCCGTTTGCCCTGACTAATAGCGGAGGTTATGAGGGAAAAGATAGCGCGGCGTTCGGGAGCGTATATCAGCCACCACTGACTTGGTTCCACTCCTTCCAGGGCGTGAAGACGGTCGTGGCGGCTTCGTGGGCATGGCTGAAGCAGAACGATGTCATCCTCGCAATCATCGACTCCCAGCCCGTCCTAAACTTGAACTTTAGCCGAGCGACAGAGGGCTTCTTTGGCCACCTGCTTGACGACCTGGACGAGGAAATCAAAGCGCTCGGCCCGGCTGGCTCTATACCCGTGACCCCGGCGCAGGATCTGAACTATGCTGTCCCCGGGAGCGAGCCCATGGATCTCGCAACAAGCACTCAGCAGGCATACCAACACGCAGTGGCGACGCTAAATTGGGCGCATAGCAAGCCGGGGAAAGGGGTCCTCGCGTTCCCAGCTACCGTCTCGAAACGTTTTGTCGAGCTCGTTGAGGAGAGGCGACCCCGGGCCCTCGCCATCCTGGCATCATTCTTCGCATTGCTGAAGGTCCTTGACAACATCTGGTGGCTACAGGGGATGTCCAGGAGGGAGGTTTTGGGTATCGTGTCTCTGTTCAACTCTGACTACTTTGGCCTAGACATCGAACGCAAGTGGTGGCCCCACCTCGAATGGGCAGTCCGCCTGGCACTGTACGACACGGGCAGCAGTGGACACTCCCATATACCCCTGGACATGTGGGGCGCAGGCTGGGCTGACGAGCAGCCCAGCGAGCTCACATTCACAAGCCACATCGAGATGCTGAGCGAGCTCATGAACCCGAGCCTGTCCATCCCCACACCATCGAGCAACACGTGAGCCGACCCCCCCTCCTGCCCTGCCTCCTTAAATTCTCCTGATTTTCCCTGTCACGCGTTATAATGGAGAAAGAGGTCAATTGACGCGTGCTCTTGTGTTTCCCAAAGGTCCACGCACTGGGGCTGCGAAAGGTCTATGTGCACCACGAGCCTCCCGTCCCTGCCTACCAATTCACCAATGCATACTTTTGCAGGTTATGCACGGGGATGACGAAAGGGTGCTAATTCGAGGTCTTCCTCATCAGAAGCAAGCGAGCGGAACCGCCAAAGGAGCACGCCCGAAACCAGAGCGGCCACCAGACCGCACACTCCCGGGTCCCAAGCACGCCAGCGCCGACGGTTGGGTCGACGATGATGAAGCTTGGCCAGGTGTACCGCTCTGCGTCAGGCATAGTTGCCGACGAGGCAGGTGATTCTGGCTGACTGGGGATTCTCTGAGGCAGTGTCGCCAATACCGTTCGTGGGGAGAGTAGATGGGTCAAAGCCGTTTCGAGGCCAGCGAAGTGGTCGGCAGGGCAGTGGTATGAACCAGCCAAGCCCCGAAGTTAAGGGCAGGAACCGCCACGATCCTTGGACCCGGCCGGAGGCGGCGCCGCATCGCCGCGCAGCGGGAGTACAGTGGGAACGGCGTGGACGAGTATGACTGAAAGGTTTTCTCGTGAAGAGTCTGCGACAACGTACCGCAAGCGTGCGAGAGCTCTCACAGAGGAGATGCATCTCGCTCCTACGAGGACACTACAAGGATGAGATGGGAACCTTGTGTGTCGCCATGTTCTACGTTGTGTCGTGTCCCGTGTGGTCAGGCCGCGGGGAGTTGATCAAAAGAGAGGACTGGCATGGGCTGGATAGCTGGCCTGTACAGGAGACTGCATGTACATGTTATATATCACGAATCATAGACAGGGCATTGAATGGCCCCTTCAATAAATCGCAGCCCGGAAGAAACTGATCACAAAATGTATTTTTTCCCCCAGCCGAAATGGACCTGCAGTGGAGCCAGTGAACCGCCCAACGCCATACACCATCAATGCAATACTGTCCGCGCGCCAGAAGAGACAGGGCCTTTCCCCCACTGTCAAGGCTCGCTCACTTCCTCCGCTTGCTGGGCAACTCCTCCTCCACCTCCTCCGCCGAGCCATCACTCTCGTCATCTTCCGCCTCGTCGCTGCGGCTCCTCTTGAGGCCCTTCATCTTCCTCGTCTGCAGGGCGCTCAGGTCTACCTTGCCCATGTGGACGCGGCCGAGCTTGTCCCCCATTGAGTCGACGGTGACGTTCTTCTTGGTCCTCTCCTCGCCCTTCTTGGTCCGGCGCATTGCCTCCTTGAGCATGGCCTCCTCAGGCTCCCTCATGCGGCCTACGCGGAAGTCCATACGCGGACCCATCTCCTCGACCTGTTTGTGTGGTGTCAGTCTTCTGTATCCCCCGAGGCGTCGCCGGCATCCTGCTCCCCAGGGATCTCACCTCGACTCGCGGTAACCGTTGCCCGCTCCGCTTGGTCTGGATCAGGTACGACCGCAGGTGGATCACGGGCTTGGTGACGGAGCCGCCGCCGAGGCCGGCCGCCTCTGCCTCTGCCTCGTCTGCGGACACGACAATGACGTACTGTAGGCCTTCGACGTCGATCTTGTCGGAGCCGGGGCCCCTCTCGCCCGCGAAGAAATCGGTGAGCATGCTCTTGGCCATGGTGAACTCGTCGGGCACGGTGCTCTCAAAGGCCGAGCCGGCAAAGACGAGCATGGGCCTCAGCCCGATGGCGGGCTTCTTTCCCTTGAACTGGGCTAGGCGGCGGAAGGACTCGGCGTCGAGGCCGAGCTCGAGCATGTCGAGGACGCGGTGGCCAAAGGTGCGCACGAGGGTGAGGCTGTGGGGCCTCTTCTTGGAGGAGCTGCCGAAGACGAGAAGGGAGGCGTCGTTCTTCTCGGAGAAGAACTCGAGCGAGGTGGCGTCCTCGAAAGGGTGGATGGGGTTCTTCTTGGTGAACTTCTTGGCCAGCGGCTGCCGCAGCGAGTACAGGTCCGCCAGGGCATCCTGCGTCACCTGCGAGCATGTCGTGCCCCTGAGGAACAGGCATGTCTTGGGGTTCTCCTTCTCCTTGGGGGCGCGCTTCTCGAGGGCCCGCTTGGAGCGGGCGTTACGGGGTTTTCTGCGGTGACACTGCCTGTTAGAGATGCTCAAGTTGGTCCGATGGACTGTAATATTTTGCCTTACATTTGCCGCAGCATCCTTGCGAGTGGCTGTTGTGACGTCGGCTGCCGATCGGGGAGTTGCTATCTGGCTGTGAAGAGTTGATCGCATTGCTTGCGCATTGTGAACTCGGGAGCTGGGCGTCTCTCAAATTTTTGGCGGAGATGCGCTTATCGATTAGATTAGATATGCAGGGCTGGGCTGGGCTGGGGCCTGGGCTAGGCCGGGCCGGACGGTACCACAGACGCTCGGGACTGCAGTTCGTTCATCTTAGGAGGTGCAGGAGTCGTGTCGCACACTACACTGTACAACGTGGGTGGGTCCTCCCTGACTGGCCTGCCGTTTGAGCCGGACAGGCTGACAGGCAGACGACAGCGGCTGTTTGTCTGTCCGAGACTCTATTTCCTGCAAGGGCCCTCGCTTACCAGTCTACCGTGGTATATGAAAGGTGGAATTGCAGCAGTTGGCGTGCGTTGACGCATCCTCTGACTGCCTGTAGGTGGTCTCCATCCTTGACGCTGACATGCAGATATAAACAACCTTGGTAGGTATACCTGTTTGTATGGGCGCTACCATGTTGACCGGCGAGTTGCCATGCTTTTGTCCTCTGCTGACGGAGACACAGTGGCCCAGGCATGATCGACGGTTTCGCTTTATGCGAGTCATAACGACAATAGCTAGACCTTCCATATCACTGGCAAGACGAGGCCCGCCGGAGGCTTGCCTCAAAGTATGCCGTGTCCCGCGCGGTCGAGGCAGTTATCCGCTTGGGCAGCATAAATAAATAAACTTCCAGCGCCTTGTGTACTATGTACAGCCACGTCCTGCTTGCATCCGGGACGGAGACACCGTAGCAGCCGCTGTCATCTCCGCGCCGCAGCGTTGGATCTTCCCCTGGAGGTATTTTTGTGTCGTCCAGGAAGAGTTTCTTAGGGCAGGACAGGGCAGTATGCACTGGCTCATCCAACCGGCAGGGCAAGTCGCGTCCAAGGCCAATGACATGTTAGCCAAAAGTGCCGGAGAGACCCACCAGATTAAGCGAGTGCAGGGGATGCTTTCCAGATACCCAGACGGTCGGGGATTGAGGATTAATTCCAATTTAGCCCACGAGCAAAGGGACTCTGGATCACCTGGTTCGGGCACATACCAAGCACTTCAAAGAGAGTCCTCCAATTCCGAATGGCGTTCAAGAATTCACGGTCTGATACTCGGGCCTGTGGATCAGGTGATGAACCAAGGATTCACACGTACACTATGAACAGGTCGTCTGACGGGCGGCCCTACCGGCAGGAGACGAAAAAGCAGGCGCAGGGTTCCGCGTGGAGACAGACAGGAGCAATCTTGATCACGATCAGGGGGCCCCTGAAGATGCATGATTGGGTGCAACGTCAAATAAACCAGAGCATTGAGCACTGGGCTAGACGCCAATGAAAATCATCAGTGGGACAACGGCCCCTTTTTCGCAAATGCAAACGCCATCACAGTGGGCACACCTATGGTACTGTATGAATTACATAGCATACAGGATGGGGATACTCGTTCCGGGAGGCTTGAGTGGGCGGAAGCGCAGCAACACCGACCCGCCACTCCTCCCCCCAAGCCTGCCCAAACCTCGGAACTCTGGGGAGGCTCTGCGCTCGCATTCCAGCAAGGTTCGGTGGGATCATTCGAGGCGACCATCAACAAAACACTACGATACCACGCCGTATCCTGGCAGATATTGACGGCCGCTGTTCAAATGCTCGACCGCATTGACCGAGATCTTGGGCTACATCGAACCCTTTCTGTTCCCATGTTGGTTGGCATCCGGTAGGCACATACTGTACTTGGTACAGGATGAAGCATGCCCCCCTTCACATGTTCCCGGCGCCGACGCGTCTCGACCAGCTAGGTTTTGTTATTTACTAGAGCAGCTGGAAGGACAAGGCCGTGCTCACCAAGCAGGAGAAGCGGCCCGGGGTGGGTGTGAGCAAGACACGATGAGGTGCCGCATCTGGGAGACACAATCTCATTGTCCGGCCCCGGCCCCGGCTGAAAGGCAAGACAGAGAGCGAGATTGGTGACGCAGCAATCGCCATACCAGGCCCTCTTATCCCATGCCATGGCACGCTACGCTGCATGCCTCCGCTAAACGCAGGTACGGGATGCAAAGATCATGCCGATGGCACTGCGCAATACTGTCCGTATATGGGGTTTATTACGGGGTACAAGAAGTCGTCAATGCGTCCCGCCTTGCTGCCCAGCCGCCCGGTACCTGGGCAAGCCACTGCCGTTGGTGCGCCTCCTTGGTCAGGTATCTGCTATATTGATAGTGTGTACCCGCTGTGGCAGACTCCTAAGTACACACACACATTGGCTCTACCCTAGATACGCGTAACCACATACTATACTTGACTTTACTCGAATCTTGGCCCGGAGACGGTCCCGGTCAGGCGCTGCGTGCAGGTATATCTACATGGTACTGTAGGTCGCCTGGCATAGGCTTGTCCCGGTCCTGGTCCTGGTCCCGGTCCTGCCCTAGCCCTGGAGCTTGCTTTCCAAGGCTGTTGGTTTCTTCGTCCTCATACTATGTAGTGTACTAGTCCCTGCTCACCCCGGTCCCGGCGCTGGGCTCTGCCTGTATGTAGCATGCCAATTTGCCGTGTGCACGATCTTGCTCCTCCCACAACTCAATCCCAGCTCGCTTGCTGGGCCGTCAGCCAGACAGGCTTTCGTATCTCACTCGCTCGCTCGCTCGTCCTTGTCTCTGCCTCCTCCGTCCCTCCCACGCCTTCTGCCCAGTGGTGCATACGTGCACACGCACACGCTCGCACACGCACACGCACCTGTACCACGTCCACTCGCTCTGCACCAATTGGCACCGGCTCGGATCTGACCGACGCGACACCAAGACAAGATTCGGGACAAACCCATCCTGAACCACTTGGAGGAGGAGCCGGCATCGACACTTAAACCACACTGGCGGCTTTCTCTCTCACCCCGGCCCGTCCACCACCCTCCTTCTCTTTGTGCCTGGGATCCGCGCTCCTCGTGATCCCTTGACCTCCGCCGAGTCGAGTTCTTCCTCACGAAATCACCCCTTTCCCACCCACCCGGCCGTTGGCTTCCTGCACACGTCCCTCCGTACCCTCTGGATGCCCGCTGCGACGTAAAACCGCACCCTCCCCTCCTGGAAGGATATACCCCCGCCGCCCACCGCCCCACGTCGGCCTGCTACTCTCGCAACGGGCTGGATATTGCCGTCACCAGCGCTCTTGACTGGCACCAGAGACACGCTCTTGTAGACAAGACAGTCTATCGCCTCTACCTGACCATCCCACACGCCCCATGACACAGGCACGACCAGCCTCGGCCCCTGGGGAACTGCAGTAAGCCTTCCGAGGCAGGGCCAGCCCGCCGTGGCCTCTACCCTCGTCGCCCTTGGCCCCGACGTTTGCATGCAACCTTGTTTCTGGGGAAGCGCCCGTCCGCCCCCAAAACCGCAGAAATGGCCGCCGCCATGGGATCGCGGCCTGGCTCCACCGGATCCGTGCCTGCCCATCACTCCCAACTGCCCGCCTCCCCAACACTCACTAACCCAGACATGATCCTCCCCGACTACCCGGACTACGACCGGTCCCCTTCACCTGTGCGCCTCGACTCTAACCGTCCCCAGTCGCCTCTGACCATGTGGAGGAACGCCCAGGCCGCCGGTGCATCGGCCGACAACAACATCAACAACATGCTGAACAGCCAACACTTCACTGGTTTTGCTTCTGCCGCCCCGGTGACGCCAATCATCTACGGGAACGGGACAATGCTCTCAGACATCGGCGAGGTCACCGAGGCCGAGAGCACGCCCGGCAGGCCGTCGCCTCCACGGCACATCCCTGCCCGGGCCTCACCTTACGGGACCAAAGACGGACACAGCGACAGCGACGCTGCCCTGCGATCCTCACCTACCATGGGCGGCCAGGGCGGGGGTGTCTCTTCCATCAAGAAGAAGGCAAAGGAGCAGGCTGCCGCTCAGCGAGACCGACGTTCCTCGACAGGCAGCGACAGCACAGTCAGAGACCACAATGACCAGGCCAGCCTGTTCGCAGACTTTAGTGACGCCGTGAGCGTGGGAGGCGACAGCGTGTTCCAGGGCGACGATGAGGAGAGCATGGCTAGCTCCTATGTCGACGAGTCGGACGTCAATGGCGCATCGGATGCGCAGGGTGGTGTACCGGTGAGACTATCTTATGAGAGCAGACAAAAGTACTCGACCGCCCAGCTGAGCAGGCGGGCTGAGCACATCCTTGCTAATGCGAAGAGGAGATTGACGGTGAGTTACAAGTGAAGGCGCCCCCCGGTCAAGCAGCACAGCAGGTCTAACTCGCGATGTGAAGACTATGGAGGACAACCTGACAAGGGCTCGGACATCGCTTGCTGTTGCGACCTACTCGTCTGGTTCCAATGCCTCATCCCCTTCGCCGCCAATAGCACGGGCGACGTCTGCGCTCTACATGTCGACAACGGCATCTCCTTTGTCACCCCCCCCCTCGAGTCACAGCAGGAAGGGCAGTGACAATTCCCTGCGGATCGGATTGCCTATCAAGGTCTACCCGCAGAGGTCTTCAAGTCTCATTGGGCTCCCAGGTGCTAGGCAGCCGCTGACCGTTTCTAAGAGTGCGGACCAGCTGAATGGGCAGTACAAAAGGGCGTCTTATATAGTTCGCGAGGCACAGATTTCGCTCGAGCCGCTCAGCGAGGACGACGCATCGCCAGGGTCGAGCCGGCCCAGCCTCGATGCGACACACAGGCATTCCTCCATCACTAGTTCGACGTTTGGAAGCGGCCCCGAGCGGGGTCTTGCCCGGTCCGCCTCGGTGATGCAGATGAGAGACATCAAGGACCAAGTCAACGACCTCAAGGGCAAGATCTCCAGCCTGCGGGAGAAGGCACTAGCCGACAGCCTCAAGAGGCGGAGCATGCAGAGCTTACGGACGCCGAGCCCTTTCACCTACTCCCGAATTGGCCAGTGGGCTGGCGAGTCAGACTCCACAGCGGGCTCTGACACGAGATCGGACGTTGACCAGGGCAAGCTGGGCCATTCAAGCGATGATACCGCGAGCGTGGGCAAGGACAGTGCTGTGAATGTTGGCGAGATAGGCGACGACGAGGGAGGAAGCATCTTCAGTGTCGAAAATGTCCAGCACCTAGGCCATGGGCAAGTTCAACAGCTGGACCGTGACAGCGAGGCCGCGCTCCGGGCGGAAGGCTTCGTGGACGTGGAAGACAACGACGACGTGTTCACTGAAAACGGCAATATAGACGAGGACGAGCTGGAAGAAGTTTTCGATAGTGTGAGCGAGGGCGGGGACTCGCTGTATCACGAGGCTGTGCAGCACCAGGTCTCACATGAGGACCGAGAGGACGCCTTTGACTACGAGCATTTCTTTCTCCACAGTGCCATGGGGACAATCAGCCAGCGCATGGCCCGCCGGGACAGCGACGCCAGCTACACCTCGGAATCATCGATCGAGACGACCAGGGGCCCAGTCACAGAGAGCAAACCGAAGAGGCAACAGCACTCCAGGCGGGGCAGCGAGGCGTCGGTGTCGAGCGTCGAGTCCTTCGCAACCGCCGAAGAGGCTCTATCCGGCAGGCAGAGCATGGACAGTAGCAGGAACACCGACGGCCTGGACGACTTGCCCGAGGAGTACAGCAGCCCTAGCACCCCTACGGAGACGATGGACAGCCCGCGGGCGCAAAAGCGAGCGACAGTCACGGGAATCGCCTCGCCCTCGTATGGCAGTCCCGGCCGAGCTAGTCCGGAAGGGCAGGCAAAGCGAGAGATGATGTACTCGATAATCCGCCGGCCGGTGAGCTCCAACGCAGCGACAAGGACCCACCGGCCGTCTGCGTCCTCGTTCGACTCAACGGGCACGACACGGAGCTTCCCGCTGGTGAACAGGGGTGGCAAGCCGTCCAGCACAGGAATGCTCACCCCCGAGGGCGGGTCCCCGGATCAGGCAGTGAGGTCGATCACGACGTCGTTCATGAGCGGCACGACGGCCGCCTGCCAGGAGCTGCAGAAGGGCGAGGCGGCCAAGAGCGACGCCCCCACTCACTGCGGGCACAAGCACAACATCAGCGTGAGCAGCACGGCAAGCCTGATGCAGGAGAACGGCACGACGGCCGTAATCGAGACGCTGCCCCGAGACGACCAGTTCCTTGTTGAGAGGACGGTGGCGAGCCTGGGCCGGTGCGTCCTCGGCCTGACGGAGAGCGGGCGGGGGAGCGCAGAGGGCCGGATGTACAGGAGGAGGATCGATGCGGCGAGGAGGATTCTCGAGGGGATGGATCAGCCGTGACCCTCCCCACCCGCTCGCTAGGAACGACCCGAGGCGATACTGCGTTGCTCATCGCCCTCGCTACTGCCCATACCTCCCTCCTCGGCCGCCGTATGATTCGGCGCAAGCCATGCTACTATGCGTGGTGACATTCATTCACTTCAGCCTGGCTTTCTGCACAAGACTTTACACTTTACACCTCTTCTTTGAATCAGCGGTGACTCTTTTCTTTGTCCACATACCTGTTTGTACACGTTTCTCCTTCTCACATGGATGGCGGGGATGGGCTCTGGAGGGGATTCATAGGCGCGGAGAGAGGCAGGTAGGACAGGAGCAGGGACGAAAACGGCCCACCGGGTCTGGGTTTCCGAAGCCGCTTGCACCTACGGATGGCCACATTGGCTTGCGCAGGATTTGATACCCTTCTTTTCATTTCTGTTGTTTTGCCACCTATTGTTTGAATTGTATTTAGAGGAGAGCCCAGGCGATATGGTTTTTCTTCATGATGGCTAGGTAGCGACTGTGCACGGCTTCTAGGAAGAGGACGGATAAAAAGTAATGTCTTATGATATGAGCTTTTATTTAATGAAGAGCACTGTCCCTTTGGACAGACGTGCTGACACCAGGATATATCATGCGAGGTGCAGAATGTAGACAGACAGAACTAGTACACTAGTTCGCTACCGGATCCGGCGAGGTCTATCTGTGGCCATACAGTAAGTACTGTCGGAAGCGCCCGGCATGCTTGTTGCACAACGAGCACACGGTGTGCTCGAAGGCATTGGTCCTTTCAAAGTGATGTCACGGTTCAGGCTGGAGATGCCGTACCAAAAGAACGTAACCCTTGTGATGAGGGACTACGTCCTAAGCCTGTGTGCTTAGTGCAGGGGATCGGCAGCGAGCCGTTCGGCCTGTGATAGCGGCTGGTCCGTGCCAACGCCCAGCTTCTGAGAACATTGAAGCGCGAACCCCTGCCGCATATCTATGGACCCTGTGAGTTCTCTTCGCGCGCGACCCCCATACCGGCCCATGCTGCTGCTGCATGTGCTGCTGCTGCTGCTGCTGCACCAACAACACATCGACACATCTGCAGATCCCACCTCGCTCCAGCAAAAACATTCTGGCACCTGTCTCGCCTCTTTTTTTCGTTTTCGTTTTCTTTTTCTTTCTTTCTCTTCTTGTCGGGGACAACCCAACCGCAGCAGCTGTCGCTTCCCTCTTGCCTCACTTGTCCCTCCGTTTTACATCAAACTTGCTTCCGAATCTCGAGAAGCAGTCAGTCACCAAGCCCCAGCGTGACGGGTAAGCACAGATAAAAGCTAGCACAGGCGCGTCTGGATGATAACTAGCGATGGACGGCGGAGATAATTCCTTCCAAGAAACCATCTTGCAAAACCTCTACTCTGCCAGAGAAGGTATGTGCTTCTCTTTTTTTTAAAAAAAAAAAAATTTAAAAAATAAGAATAAAAAAAAAACGCCACCTCGTGCCCTCCCACCCCAGCACCCTAGAACCCGCTCCACAGGCCACATATGCCAAGTGTTCATCACCACCACCACCACAACGCCCATCAAAATAGACATCGCGTTCCCTCCCCCGCTTACCACCACCACCAAACCCAAAATAGGCCTCGTGTCCCAGGAAACCCAAGCCCTCCTAAGGCACCACCTCCTCGGCCCCTCGTCACCGCTCCACAACCTCCGCCGCGCCGTGGCTGACGCCATGTCCAACCTCGTGCAGCCCGTCGCCGACCGCGTCGCGCAGGCCTTTATCCAGTCGCCCGACTTCGTCGTCGTGGCCGCCACCGTCCTGGTCATACTGCTGGCGGTGCAGGCCCTGCTTCTGGTGCGGCGCTTCGTCGCTTGGCTGACGGCGCTCGTCATCCGCCTCGTCTTCTGGTCGTGCGTCATCGCCGCCGCCGCCGTCGCCTGGCAGAGGGGGCCGGACAAGGCCGTCATGGACCTGGTGGCGTTCGTCGCGAGGCTGTCGGGGTACGCGGAGCTGGTCTTCCGGTATACGAGGGACGTGTGGCTCAGGGAGTATGAGCGGTACGAGGCGCAGCAGGGCCTTGCGAACGGGCCGGCGGCTCAGGGCGTGCTGTGATGGGGATTGATTAGGTGGGTTGGGTTTGGGTTGGGTAGATCGTTTTACCCTGAGAATTGGACCGGGGGGGGGGGGCAATGGGTTAGAGAATCTACTCGGGTGGCGAGCAGTGATGCTTCTGTCTATACGGCGTTGGTGGCTGGCGTCGAGCAAAGCTCCCGCTCTTTGACATGACTTGTACCGATGATGGCATGACAGACAGCACGACTGCATGAACAGACTTACGGGCACCGGGCGCTGTTGAGTATTCACCTCTGAGCATACCCTTTTTTTTTTTTGGCAGGCGGGGGAGAGCCAGCGTTATGTATATGGATCTGGAATGGCATTCATGATCAATTTGAGATACCACAACTCCGGCGCTATGCAAAGTAAAAACAATCCGACATGACCACATGACACGCACTCGCCTCGCATCACACACCCCCCTTTGACTCTTCTGATGCCAATGGTCATCAAAGGGGAAACCAACCGAGCGCGGCTGCCCGGGATACTATTCCTCTGGCTCCTCAAACTCCTCATCCTTCAGCTCCTTGGGCTCTTGTGCCTCATGGTACTGTATAACATCGTCGATGTAGCTGAGGATGGCTGCGACGCTCTCCTCGTCCGACGAGTCGAGCTTGAGGTAGTTGACCATGCTGAAGCTGTCGATGAGGTTCGCGACGGCCCGGTTCAGCTTCTTGAAGCTCGTGCCGCGCATGACGGCGCCCCTCTCGGCCGGGTCCTCCTCTTCGGCCTCTGCACCCCCTTCGGCATCGCCGCCACCGCCGCGGCCGACAGTGTTGCGCCGGACCTGCTCGGCGGGGTCGTCATCCAGCAGCGTGGCGTCCGGGGTGATAAACCTCTTGATGTCGCGCTTGCGCACCTGGCCCTTGACCAGGTCCATCTTGGAGAGGATATTGAGGTGGGGGATCTCGAGCAGGATCATGGCGCTCATGGCGCTGAGGGTGCCGGAGAAGAACTTTGCGCGGTCGACGACAAAGGTGGCCTCGAGCAGGTAGGCGGCGCACAGGCGGATGTCGAGGGCGCCGGGCTGGCCGAGGAAGCGCACGAGGGCGGGCAGGATGGGGATGTGGGTGTAGAGCTCGATCTGGCCGGGCATGTCGATGATGATGAGGTACTCCTCGGTCAGGCCGTCGAGGGCCTCGGTCAGGAAGTCGAGGTTCTCCATGAGGAACTCGAAGCAGTAGACCAGGCCGCCGTTGGGGCCCAGGCCCATCTCCTCCATGACGTCCTCGAGCGAGATGAGGTCCTTGATGTCCAGGTCGGGCTGGTGGTCAAAGGACTCGGCGGCCGGGTCGAGGTTGACGTAGAAGCAGGAGCGGCGGTTGAGCTGGAGGTGGGTGATGAGGGCCGAGCAGAAGGTTGACTGCGGCGGCCCTTGTCGTCAGCCGCTGTGCATTATTTATGACCCCGCGATTGCTGATGGGCGACGCGCAGAGGGGAGCCGCCACGATGTCGCGAGGCTCGACGCACCTTGCCGGCCCCTGCCGGGCCCATGACCATGACGCCGTATTTGCTCATCCTAGCTGTGAGTGAGGGTGCCCTTCAGCGCGCGACTGCGGTTATGGGCTGAGAAGACGAGGGTCGCGAATGGGTGCACGTGCAGTGTTGCGTCTGCATGCTCGAATTTTTGCCGTCCGAGGCGGTCCGGCTGGGATGTCTTGCCCCACTTCGATGGGCAGCTTGGCCTTATCTTATCAGCTCCCCGGGGCACTAGCGTAGTGTATACTCGGTATAGGCATCAGATGTTCGCTCTCCCTCGCAGCACTCTCCCTCATTAGAGCAGTCGGCAACCATCCTGAAGGGCACGGCATGCAGCCATGACCAGCTGGCGTCTATGGCTGGCATGGTGCGTTTTTCCCAGGCCGGGACTTGGCATACCGGGACTGTATTATACGAGATACGGAGACACTGGACTTCGGGGGAGGCGTGGATGCTTGCTCGGAGTTCCTGACGCGGGCGGTCCACCGGGGCAGTGTCAGCACATGTGTGTGATGACAGCTTATCATTGGCATCGGCAAGGACTCGCCTCCACCCGTCAGGGACTCTGTACCTCTGCGCGCTTCCGAGTCGCCCGTGGCCCGAGTCGTGGGTTGGTGGGCCACCGGGGTCTGGGCGCGGGAAATGCACACTACCTAGTGTAGGTGTTCAGTCACAATCGCGCAATCGATGGGCTCATTGAGCCTGATGCTTGAGTGCACGCATCCATGACCCGACCCGTCCGAGTATACATGGTCGATTTCTTGTCATTACCTGCCTGGGTACTTGAGTGCGGATACCTAGGTAGGTACAGTATATACCAAGGTAGCGTACATAGCCCGCGCGGTGGGGGTAGCACTTCCCCTCCCTCTCGGAAGGTTGATGTGAGGTCCTTGACCAGGCTAAGCCGTTCGGTCCCTGGCCCTTCCAGCTTCCCCTCCTGCCCCCTCAAAAAGTTTCGGGCCCCGACTGTCGGCTCCTTCTTCTGAAGCGCAAAACCCAGCGCCGGCAGAACACACCGACTTCAATAAAGTCTCGTCCCATCCCCAGGCATCAACCTCCCTTCCTCCTGCTCCCCAGACTTCTTCCCTCGTAGAGTTTCTTCATTTTGTTTCCTCCCTTTAGTCCCTTCCTCCCGCCCTCCCTAACTTCACCCGCGCAGATTGTCTATAGGTAAGCCCATCATCCACCCCCTCCAGCACGCAATGTTTTAGCTTCGGCTAGCCTGTCTCGTTCCCCGAGACACTCATACCTGTGTTCATCTGCCATTGAAAACTTGTCTGCCCAAGAAAAAACCCCATCCACATCACTCCGCCCTCCCTGGCCTCAAAAAGACTCGACCAACTCTCCTCCCGCAACTTCCTCTCCCCGGCCCAACGTTTTCCCACACAGGCACACACCCTCTCTCCCACCCTCTCCCACACAATATCATACACACGAGACTGACTCTCGCCCAGTGGACCTACCTATTCTCCCCTCCCCCCCTCTTCACGTATCACCACATCACACAGCCGCAATGTCTCCCAACGGAACCAACGGAGTCAACGGCTTTTCCGCCCACCCCATAGGCACCTTCCTGTTCACATCCGAGTCTGTCGGCGAGGGCCACCCCGACAAGATCGCTGACCAGGTCTCGGATGCCATCCTGGACGCCTGTCTGGCTGAGGACCCTCTGTCCAAGGTCGCCTGCGAGACTGCCACCAAGACGGGCATGATCATGGTCTTTGGCGAGATCACCACAAAGGCCAACCTCGACTACCAGAAGGTCGTCCGCAATGCCATCAAGGACATTGGCTACGATGACTCGGCCAAGGGCTTCGACTACAAGACCCTGAACCTGCTCGTCGCCATCGAGCAGCAGTCCCCTGACATCGCCCAGGGCCTCCACTACGAGAAGGCCCTCGAGGAGCTCGGTGCTGGTGACCAGGGTATCATGTTCGGCTACGCCACCGACGAGACCCCAGAGCTGCACCCCCTCAGCCACCTGCTCGCCCACAAGCTCAACTCTGCCCTGTCCGCCGCCCGCCGTGACGGAACCCTGCCATGGCTCCGCCCAGACACAAAGACCCAGGTCACCGTCGAGTACGAGCACGACAAGGGCGCCGTCATCCCCAGGAGGGTTGACACCGTCGTCGTCTCCACCCAGCACTCCGAGGACATCACCACAGAGCAGCTCCGCAAGGAGATCCTGGAGAAGATCGTCAAGAAGGTCATCCCCGCGAACCTTCTTGACGACAAGACCGTCTACCACGTGAGATCCAGCTAATGCCCCCTCCCCCTTTCCCCTCCCCACCGGGCTCGACGCTAACAACCCCACAGATCCAGCCTTCTGGTCTCTTCATCATCGGTGGTCCTCAGGGTGACGCCGGCCTGACTGGCCGTAAGATCATTGTCGACACCTACGGCGGCTGGGGCGCCCACGGTGGTGGCGCCTTCTCCGGCAAGGACTTCTCCAAGGTCGACCGTTCCGCTGCCTACCTTGCCCGCTGGGTTGCCAAGTCCCTGGTCGCCGCCGGCCTCGCCCGCCGTGCCCTCGTCCAGCTTTCCTACGCCATTGGTGTCGCCGAGCCCCTGTCGGTCTTTGTCGAGACCTACGGCACCTCCTCCAAGACCTCTGACGAGCTCGTCCAGATCATCCGCAACAACTTCGACATGCGCCCCGGTGTCATCGTCAAGGAGCTCGACCTGGCGCGGCCCATCTACCTGCAGACGGCCAAGAACGGTCACTTTGGCACCAACCAGGACTTCAACTGGGAGAAGCCCAAGGCTCTCAAGTTCTAAGTACCAAGCAACTTCTAAAAATGTTTACACTAATCACTGGGTCAATGACTGGCGTACGGTTTTCAACAACATGGAATACGGGTAGCTAAAAAAGCGTGTGGGGCGGCGTCTTTCAACACAAGGCATGCAAGATACCCATTCAACGGGGCATTTAGGTCGGAGTTTTGCTAGATTTGCTCAACGAAGTGGCAATTGAATATGATTGAGTTGTGATTTGTGCTTTCAATCCTGTGCTGCCGTGGTGGTTGAAATGGGAACGGCGTACATTGGGAGGGGATTACAATGGTGCAATGCGCAACTCCCAGTCCAACAACACCTAGTCTAATAACACCTACTACTGCACTGGCATAACACCTAGTCCAACGGGACGGGGTCTGGAGAGACCTAGCCTCATGGCACCCATCCCTATGACACCCACTTCCGCAAAACCCCAGCAAAATAGGCGGTGGGTGTGCGGGCGTGCGAATTGGGCTGCGGGCCACTCTGATTCGTCATGGTATAAATGATGTAACGGAGTGGCCGTTTCCAGCCACCACAGCCGCACCGGTCTACCCTCCCTTTGCATGATTACAACCCTCGGGCCTGGTTCTCCCTGTCTGTTCCAGCATCGAGCAGCATCTGCTGGATTATGGTTGAGCAAGTGGCGCTGGTCAGCTTGGTCTGAACTCAAGAGGATGGTTGTATTCTGAGGTGAAGGGGAGTATAAGAACACTTCCCTTGGATTCTGACGCTGGCTTGTAATCGAATCGTTAGGAACTCGAGAGAAAGAGCAGACGCTGTTGGGAGAGGATTCCCAAACGGGCACTCAAATGAGGCTGACCTTGGATTGTGTGACCACAGTTAGGGCCCGCTTACATCCGACAACAATGCGACGACAATAGGAAGGTTGCTCCTCGACTCAGCAGGACAATCTCAGCCCCAACCTATTCACCTCCAGTTGCAGCAGAAGCTGTTCTGATTGTCTCTGCAACGTCTCACCCACAATATCACCCTGCCCTCCATGATTGGTCCTGTGGTCTCATGGCATCGACTGTACCCTTGCCTTGCTACCCTTGTGGTGCATCACCAGGACCATTATAATACCCCCCAGAATGGACATGCTCACTATTGTGCCTGAGTAGATGAGGTGTTGGGGGGCTAGATGAGGATGCAGGCCCCGTGGTTATCCCCTCTCTTTCTGTCCCATGTCCAGGATAAAAGGTCGTCTGCCTGTGTTTACTGCCAAATGCTTTGCTCTCCTGCTGCTCTACCATCCACAAGCGAGATAGCCACACACCCATTCATTCACTTTTTGCTGCAGACAAGCAGCCTCGTCCTGGTTGGTAGGCTACAAGCGACGCCTCGTGCCTCATTTCTTCACATTCAGACAGACCACTGGTTCTTGCTGAACCTGTCCACCAAAGCCTAAGAGCAAGAACTCTGTGGCCCATTGTGCTGACTGTGGAGCTGCATTGTCCCGACTGAATACATACATCAAGGCCAGGCAGCTACCGGCTACAAGACGACTCCCCCTCAATACCCTTCCTTCGCTCTCACCTGCCTGCCTGTCCCTCCGCAATTGGAAAACATGGCCCAACCACCCAGCCACGCTTCCCTTGACCCATTGACCGGTCTTCCAAAGGAGGAGGCCCTACGCAGTGCCCCTTCCCCCCCTCCGGCATACTTCCCTCCTGCCCGTCGCCTACGGCAACAGACAGCAGCCCAGCCCATGGCAGACAGTACCTCCCGGCCCACAAGTGCTGCCCATCAGCTCTTCCACCTGCGCAACATGGGCGGCGCGAACCACGACGGCCGCGAGTACATCAATCTCGGCCACCCGCAGGACAATGACGAGGACGAGGACGACGACGACGACGACGACCGCAGCCCCGTCGAGCTGCGCATCACCACCACGGTGCAGGTCGAGGGCGACGACAACGCCATCGTGCTGGCCGTGTCGCCCGCCGAGCACGCCAGGGCAATCGCCGAGGCGGTCACCGCCACGGTCCGCGAGGCCGGCGGCATGAACAATGGGATCCCGATGATCGACGAGGAGGGCAGGCCGAGGCCCTTTAGGATCACAATCTCGGCGGGCATGAACATCGGGGGCTCGGGGAACGTCATCGGCAACGCAGACCACGTCATGCGGTTCCTGGGAGGGAAGCGCAAGCGGGGTGGCGGCGGCGGCGGGGACGGAAGGGTCGCTGCCAAGGGCGGCGATGCTGCTGCTGCTGCCTCTGCTCCACCGCCGAGGCGCCTGCGGAGGTCCAGCTTCTGATCATGAGGTCTGTTGTCCAGTGCTCACGACGAGAGGGGTGGCCACCTTTGGAAGGCGATGAGCGTAGCAAGGAAGCCGGGGGGGGGGGGTGGTTCAATGTGGCGTTGGGGCATCAAGGATGAATTTTCAAAAATGAATTGGCAAATGATTATGGTCTTTGCAGCCGGGGGTGGCTTCACGACCATGCTTCCGTCAACATGCTTTTGCAATGGGGACAAGGAGCCGTGTGATAGAAAGCAGGTACGCACACAAAAGAGAGGCGAACAATTGAAGCATTGACCCGGGAAATTCTTGCAAGACCGTATCGTACGTAGATTTACAAAACCATGTACTCAACGATGTATAGTCATGCAGAAGTGACATGTCGGGGGACAGGATGATGAACGTGATGGGTGAGCCCCACTGAGCTCGTTCCCACCAAATGAAGACAGGCGAGCCCCTGGACTTGCACAGAGCACCAAGACTCAATTCCAATTGTTCGCAGCACGTCTCTCGCGACTCGCTCCGTCTTGTCAGAAAACCAATACATCTATCTGCAGAGCTCGCCACGTCAGGCCCGGCCGACAACGAGCAGAGGCTGGCAACGAGCTGCTTACACAGAGCCATGCCAGCAGCCCCCTCGCCACAGCCGCATTAGCCCACCAAGCACGAGGAGGGAGAAAAGGAGGGCAGCCATGGTCTCCCTAAAAGCCCCCAAGCACCCAGGCCGCTCCAGCCGCTCCCGCTCGCCGCGGCCCGCGCAACACGACATGGACCCCCCGCTCACGATCCGCAACGTCACGGCCAGCCCCCTCGAGCTCGTGCTCGCGGAGCGCTTCGACAGGAACGGGCACACGCACCACGGGGGCGGCTTCTCGCGCATCGCCAACCTCTTCACCGGCGGGGGCGCCACCACGCCCGCGCTGTTCGCGCCCGAGGACGGCCACGAGCCCAGCGAGCGCATCGGCGACGGCGCGGGGCACGGCGCCGGGGTCGTCGCCGCCGTCGGCGCCTTCGAGACGCTGGCCACGGACATCCGGGCCCCGCAGCCGGGGAGGTCCGTCCTGCGGCTGACGTTCCGGGCCGCCGGCGCGGGGCGGCACAGGTATGTCGTGGACTGCCCGACGCCCGGGCGGCGGTCCGTGGTGATGAGGACGGTGAGAGAGGGCCGGGGTGACGGCAGTGGCGACGACGACGACGACGACGACGACGACGGGACGCCCCCGCCGCTGGAGCTGACCACCGTGTACATCCCGTCCTCGCACCACCTGACCGTCCTCAGCTCGGCCAACCTGTCGCGGTGGATGGGCGAGCTGGCCGACGGCTGGCCGCTGTCGGCGCTGTCGGTGCCGGGGACGCACAACAGCCCGACGTGCCACGTCGCGCTGCCCTCTGTGCGCTGCCAGGCCGTGAGCGTGCGCCAGCAGCTGGACAACGGGGTTCGGTTCCTGGACCTGCGCGTGTCGGCGTCCAAGGGGGAGGGCAACCACAGCCTCGCCCTCGTGCACAGCGTGTTCCCCGTGTCCCTCCTCGGGTTCAGGTACCTCGCGGGCCTCCTGGAGGAGCTGTACGCCTTCCTGGACGACAACCCCTCCGAGGCCCTCATCATCAGCGTCAAGAGGGAGGGCACGGGCCGCGGGACGGATCAGGACCTGTCTCAGCACCTGTTCCGGCAGTACTGCGGCGGCGGCGGCGAACACGACGGCAAGGGGGCCAACGGGGCCAAGGGCGATGTGGCGCGGCGCTGGTTCACGGAGCCGCGGATCCCAACACTGGGCGAGGCGAGGGGCAAGATCGTGCTGGTGCGCCGGTTCAACAACGACGGCGCGCTGCAGGCCGAGCACGGCGGGCGCGGCTGGGGCATCGACGCCTCGGCGTGGCCTGACAACTGCGCCGATGGCACCGTGGGCAGCGGGCTCTTCCGCGTCCAGGACTTCTACGACGTCAGCAAGAGCGCCGGCATCGAGAAGAAAGCCGAGCTGGTGAGGTCGCACCTCGAGAGGGCCGGCCAGCAGGTCTTCACCGCCCTGCCTGGGCCTTGGGACGCTGAGGCTCCGCCGCCGCCACCACTGTTCGTCAACTTCCTGACCGCGAGCAACTTCTTCAATGCCAGCTGCTGGCCAGAGAGGATTGCCGCAAAGGTCAACCCCTTGACCATCGAGTACCTCTGTGTGAGCCATGCCGAGAAGGGCAAGGGGCCGGCGCAGCTCGACGTCGGCGATGCTGGCACAGGCATCGTGGTTACGGACTGGGTTGGCCACGATGGGGATTGGGACTTGGTAAGGTGCATCGTCGCATGGAACGCAAGACTACGTCTCAAGGCATAAATAGATAGGGATGGACGGGGCAGTATAGGATCACAGAGGATGCAGTGGCATGTCACGGGGAAACGCGCTACAAGATGCTTCGGCAATAATGGTAATATTCATAAAGGCTAATACATAGGTGTAGATGTTCTGGTCTTGGGCCAAAAAAAAAAAAAACTTAACCTGCTGGAGACGGCACTGTCAGCTCAGGTTCAAGACACTGACTCCGAGTGTAAAAATCGACGTGACCGTGGCCTGATCAGTTCTCCAAGGTGATAGATAAGGTAAAATTTGATTGCGTCGTCACAGAAAACTCAGTGGCAAAATAGCAAGGTAATCATCAGAAAGGCCGGGCGGGTCGCGTCGACGAGGGACTGTAACTCACCAGGTGAGAAGTGCAGACGGATTCCACGTGGGAAGCGTGTTACCTGCCATTGGCGACTTGTCAGCCTGAGGATAACCTCGGATGTGAAACTTGCTATCGACAAGGGCAAACAGCTGTCAGTCTGTGGCGAGTTTGTTAGCTCGCGGTCCCGTGGAATGCGGTGGGATGTCAACATACCTCATTAAATCAGATTTTGTTTAGTGTTCATCTCCGGCCAGAGGCACGGATCAAACAGTGTGAATAATGTTCATCATGTTGCTGTACAGGAAGTCTGCGGAACCGGGGGGGGGGTGGCAAATTACCTGTTGTCGAGCGAGTTAGTCAGGACCCAACAACAGACATGCCGTGACGGCGACAACAACCCGGTTTGCGATAGCAAGATCAGGTGACGAATTCTCAACAAGGTGACCCGCGCGAACCCGCCTCACAAGGTGTACAGCCCTGCTTTTGACGAGAGGGGCCGCGGAGCTCCGATCTGTCCGCCCGTTCGTTCAAATTTCATCATTTTGCTGGAGGCGTGGGAGAGGGATGGGGAGGTGTACCTGGTCGTCGACAGTCAGCGACATGTTGCGGCAAGAAACAGGCAGCAGCGAGAACATTTCAAGTGTGTCCAATCAGACAAGGCTGAAACTTATAAAACATTATGTCCACATTGGTCTTCGGTTCGAGGAATCCCTGAATGTATTGTATGCATCATGGAAAACGAGGGCAGGGTGCAAAGACATGTTGGAACGAACCTTTTGAGACGGGTGGCTGAACGCGACCGGCGCGCAAACAAGGGGAATGAAGAGAAGCCAAGGAGCAAGACACTGGTCTGGATGCCAACACGTTAGCTATCGAGCTCGCGAAGGCTTGCCGTCGAAACGAAGCGTGCTGGGTGTGTCTGCTCAGGGTAATTCTAGAGTAAATTGTGATCCCCATGGTGCTGGTAAGAATTGGATTGTTCGATGTGTGTTCGTCACAGCAGATGTTTTGGCAGGGCAGAGGGGAGCTGGCGTACCTTGCGTGAAGCTTGGGTCTTGAGGTGGGATGGATGCGAAGGAAAAAGTTGGGGTGGTGTTTGGAGCTCTGCGAGGAAGCTTTTGTCTCAGAGGCTGGGAAAATTTGGGTCGAGTCGGAAAAATCTCATAACAGAGGTGGAGCTAGGCTGGCGGCCGAGCAGCGCAAGCGCCGCAGATGTGGCTTTGCCATTTGGGGAGGGGCTAACAGTGTGGGGGGCCGCCACACCCCGCAATCTCAGCACCTCAGACCAGCTGATAAGATGGAGCGGCAGGTGTGGCGAAGCCAACCTGTGGCCCCGTAGATCCCGGGGTCTACCGGCAGGGGTAGGGAGGGAGCTTATAAGCCACCGCGGGCCAGCATTCCCGCCCCCTCCGCTTCCCCTTCACAACGTCACTTTCTTGTCTTGTCTTGTTCTCGTTCTGAGAATACAGGACACGGTAGAACCCCCAAAATGTCTCCAGCCGGAGGAGTGCTGGCCCCCGTGGTCATGCGCGCCCTCCGCAGCGCGGTCGTCAACACGGCCAAAATGACCAAGGTCCTGCAGCGCAAGCTGGCCGGCGCGGCCCAGCCGCTGAGCAAAGAGGTTCAATACGCCACCATCCGCTCAACCGGCCGACAGCCCATCCACCCTACCGCCTTCCTGCGCCAGTCCAAGCGTGGTGTGCGATGGTCATCTTCTACCGCATACAGCCGTCTCAACGCCAGCGTCCGCCGCTTCATCAACACGGCCGCCAACGAGATTCGCGCCGCACCGAGAATCGACCGCACCGCATTCAACACGTCAAATGTTGGACGCGCATTCTCCCAGTTCCCTGGACGGGCTCCGTTCGCGCACACACTGCGACCAAACCTGACCGGCGGCGCCTTGCCCCGGACAGCCGGCGGCTACGCGATGCCCGGCTCGGGACGTGTCGGAGGCCAGCGCTATTTCAGCCACGGACCCACCTCCCAGGCTCAGGTCGTCCAGAACGTATCCCAGGCAATGCGTGCCTTCTGGCTCTCTGGCCAGAGGGCTCACTTTGACGGGCACGGCCACAACGGCGAGAAGAGGTACAGGCCGGTGACCTCGTTGCAGGAGTCCGCAGGGAGGAAGATGGCCAGCATGCCTCGCATGATGCCCGGCTCCTTTGTTGACTTCCAGATCAGTCCCACCGTCACCGCCCTGAGCCCCCTGGCTGCCGTTGCCGCCATGGCCGCCGGCTCCGACGCGAGGCCCGGGGCCGGCGCTGCCACCCTCAACGCCGACGGCTTCTTTGATGTCCTCTCGACCGACTTTGCACGGCAGCTGAAGGATCTCACGGCCGTCATGAGCGACCTCAGGCGTCTCGCGGCTCTGGGTGACCTTCCCATCACGCTCGAGAAGAACAACACGCTGCGAGTTCAGTTCCCAGGTCTTGATGCCGACACGGTGGAGCGATTATGTGACGACACGGGTGTCCAGCGAGGTGTCATCAAGCAGGACCCGGATTTCGATGCGAGCTACGGCAGCCCCATGGCACTGCGCTTCCCGTACGCGCCTGATGCGAACGAAGAGGAGACACTCACCTCCCCCGGTGGCTCAATGAGGTCCCATCTGTCGGAGCTGTCCTCGATCGAGGAGGACGAGGCTCTGTTTGATGAGTACTTTGACGAGAACCCCTGGCTGTCGACCCCGGAACCAGAAGTTGCCGCCGAGACAGGGTACGAGAGCATGTCTGATCATGTCTTGAGTTCTGCCGAGCACGTCTCTGAGGATTTTGAGGGCCTAGAGGGAATCTATCGCTTCCTGGAGGAGTGTGACAATCTCAAGTCAAGGACCAGGTTTTAAAGGGGGGGTGTTGGTTTCTTTTGTTTTAGCGGCACCTGAGGTGTTTTGAGGTGAACAGACTGCAACGGATTAGCACGATACCACACTCCCTTCCACAGCATATACTTGGCTGGCCCCGATTGTGCGGTCACAGCATAGCATTTAATCTCCTTTGGTCCTGCTCTCGTGCGTCCACTCAGCGTGGCATGCGTAGACTCGCCATACGAACTGTAAGCGAGTCTCAACTAGGTCGGCGCGGTATTTCACATATTGGTTGCCTCTCTGAATTAAACTTAACGTGTCTCGTCCGGTGCAAGTGGGCTCGACTGGTGCAGGATCCGCTGCCCTGGTCCCTCCGTCCTCGTGCATCGCCATTGGCTTCCTCAATGGCCCACTTGCCGCATCGGGCAAAGATACGTGCCTCTGTCTTACATCTTACTTGGATTTGTGGGCCGTTTTAAAAAGACAAGATGTCGCCTGCCTTCCCTTCGCCCACAGATTTACTCTTCTGTGACTTGGATTTGGGTTTGAGAACTTTTCTTTCGCCTGCTCAAAAAGCATCGTGAAAGAGACTACGAATCCCAGAGTATATTGCGGGACCTTCTCACCAAAAGATGGCTTTTCACAACCAACAACCGCACGCAACGACTCCACACTACTCGGAGGATCCCTCGGCCTTCCCAATGGCAGGAGGGTGCTGCTGTGGTTTTGCGCGTTACAAGTTGGAGAAGGCGCCGATGGTCTGTCACACCTGCCACTGTACAGCCTGCCAGCGCGAGACCGGCTCTGCCTTTTCGCCCAACATCATCATCGAAGCCTCAGAAGTTACGCGCCTCGCCCCGACGACCCCGTCCATGCCAGCCCACCGCAACGCGCCGGACACGCTGCCGCCGGCAGGCCCGGCTCCCAGGGCACGCGGGACCGAGAACAGCGGCGGCACCTTGTCCGATGACAAGGACGGCCTGCTCCGCGTGGCCATCCCGTCCGAGTCCGGCGCCGGGCAGACCATCGTCCGGTGCCCCCGCTGCCTGACGGCGCTGTGGAGTGAGTACGCGCTCGGGCCGGCCGTCAGGTTCGTCAAGAGCGGGACGCTGGACCGCGCGTGGCTGCTCGAGCCGGACCTGCACATCTTCGTGCGCAGCAAGCGACCGTTCGTGGAGATTGCCGACGGGAAGCCCCAGTTCCAGGAGTACTACGACCGCTCCGAGGTCTGGCGGCCCGAGGGGCTCGAGAGGTGGGCCAGGGTCATGGTGGATGTTGAGAAGTACCGGGCCAGCCGCAAGGACGGGGAAAGTTGAGCGGGGATGCGTCAGTATGGGGATGTCATTGGCGTACCTCGGAAGGTGATGAGTGTATGGACAGAATCGGATGTACGCCCCGCCAAATAGACGGTAAACTGTTACATCACTTGTGCCATGGCTACATCCAAGAGAGACGGCCGGCCGGGCCCGATGCGCACGACTATCCACGTACCTGAAGCTGATTTAGACCTTGGAGTGCAGATTGTATGGATTGTATGCGGATGCCACGATTTCTAACTGAACAGGCTGCTTCGTGTCCGCGATGTACCCACCGGTGTATAATCCAACCCTGTGGTTGTGAATATCCCATTCCTCATAAACTACAATTTGGCGGGTCATATTGTAGGTCTGGGGTATTGTAAATTGTTGTGACTGGGAGTCAGGTGTTGGGTGTAGGCTCTCGTGGGAGTAGGTGTTGTGGGAGTGGGTGCTGTGGGTACTGTATTTGCTCTGCGTCTTGGAAGCGTGGCAGGTTGAGTTCCAGGGACCTGCCAAGATCCAATCGCAAAAGCACTATATGTACCAGCTCCTCCATCCAGCCTTCCCGCTGGTGTGGTCTGGCCTTGTCTAGAGTTGACTTGGACAATTTAGAGACACGGATCATTCAAGAGACTTGATAACAGCACTTTGGCAGGGTGGGGAAGGCCCCTGGAAATCGGATCCCGGAGTTGATCGGCGGGCCTCCTCGCGCATAACCACAGTGGGGTTCAGGGCCATGGTTCAGGACTCGTCCACGTGAAACAGGCAAATTGCTGTTATCTCTTACACCTCACCGATTACGGCTATAATAGCATCCTTCTTCATCGATAAAGCAGCCTTCGTCCTCAAATTACTACATCCTTACTGAAGAGTTTCTCAGCCCGTATCGTCCCGTATCGTTGCCTGGATTGCCTCCCCGGATAGATTGGTGTCGGTACGGTTGAATGAGAAAGACACTTGGCAGAACAACTAGGTGCAATAGTGCTGAAGACGACCCGCATTGTTCAAGAGAATGCCACAAGTGAACGCCTGAATCCCACCTCATACAATGCCACCCTCACCGATGTTTGTGGCAACGACGCAGGCCGTCAGCCTGTCTGCGGCATCCAATGTGGCTGCTCAAGTGATTGAGATGTATCAGGCTGGGGTTAGTAGATTCAGAAGTATGATACATTTTCTACTGTGCCTGCTGATAGGGACGCCACAGGCATTAGTGGGCCTGGGCTTTCTCCAGCTCGGCCGCTTCGTGCTGCTCAGCGTCGTGACAACCCCGCCTAACTACCAGTGGCAGCTCCTCCTCGAGAAGTGGTTCCCAGCCCGTGCACGCACCTCACCGGCATCAGGGAACTCCAAGGATGGACGGGATGTCGAGAAGGGGGGAGCACGGCAGGTAGAGGGCGCCGGTGACAAGCCCAAGCTCAATATACGCAATACACTGGCGAAGTGGTTTGTGGACTGCATAACCATAGGGGCCCTTGTCAACACGGTAGCATTCCTCATCCTCATGGGGCTCATGAAAGGGCAGGGGACGGAGGAGATAGGCCGAAACCTGAGGACTGTGAGTGTCATCCCATGCCAGCCTGCCTGCGGATGCGAAAAAAGGAGGGCGTCGACGAAGGTTCCATGCTGACGCGGCACTACAGGAGACTATCCCCATCATCGTGGCTTCATACAAGATCTGGCCGGTTGCGTCGATTGTGAGTTTCAGCTTCGTGCCTGTTGAGAAGCGTGTAGTCTTCCTCAGCTTCATTGGGTTTCTGTGGGGTATCTATATGAGTCTGATGGCTGCGGAGATATGAGCCGGAGCCCGGTCTTCAACATGTTGGATGCCACAGGAGTTGCTGCATGCCACCATTTGGATAACAGCCACAGGCCGCTGAATGAACATAACTGGCGTCAGGCTGAAGATGGCGTCCTCGCCAGGTGCCGTATGAGAGCCCTGCTTTGAACAAGGGTGCCAGCTGTGGTTGAGATTCCGCCATGATGGCATCTTCATACCAGGGAGGCCCACGCTGTGGCGACGGCAGGCGACGGGGGTGTTCTGGTTGCCACGAACGGACAGAGCATGCTGAGAGGCACCCGCTGTCAGCAAAAGTGTGCATCAGGTTTGCACCAAGGCATCCATCCAGCTAGCAAGAGTAAAGGACTTAGACCGTGCAGTGAGTGCAGTGAGTGCAGTGCAGCATTCTTGACGGCCTTGTGGCGCCATCAGGTGACTACACACGTGACCGTCCCCGCCGCGCCTGCCCGGTACGCTGTTGAGCACAACTAAAATTCTGGCGGAGCTAGCGTTTGGCCGACTGGGCTTCGGTTGGCTTGACCGCGCCCAGGACGTCCCACTTGCCCTCTTTCTTTCAATCCCCTTCGAAAGTCGACCATCGCGGAAATCTCGCTTTCGATACCAGCGCCCTATCGGACAGCGAAACCTTGACAGTCTAGACCAAACCGCAATCATGGCTGACGCAGACTACGTACGTCTCCTTCCCCTCGCCCGACGAGACAGACGATGCCTCTCCCCAGACGGGTCCTGCCCAGAGGCAAGATGCGAGGGAAATGATGACGGCGTGATGGCTGACCTCACTCGCGATGCAGGACCCCGAGGCCGCCGCCGAGCTCAAGAAGAAGAGAGCCTTCCGCAAGTTTTCTTACCGTGGAATTGACCTTGACCAGTATGTGGCCATTTTCTCTAACGCCGATTGATGAAAACAAGCCGCAAATCCCAAGCGGCTTCGTCGCGACACACAACCCGTCACGACAACCTGGAACAAAGACACCGAGAAAACTCAAAGCAGGAGACCAAGGATGGATGGCTAACACGGCTTCTCGAACCACAGGCTCCTCGACCTCTCCTCCGACCAGCTGCGCGATGTCGTCCACGCCCGTGCCCGCAGAAGGATCAACCGTGGTCTGAAGCGCAAGCCCATGGGCCTGATCAAGAAGCTCCGCAAGGCCAAGCAGGAGGCCAAGCCCAACGAGAAGCCCGAGGTTGTCAAGACCCACCTCCGTGACATGCTCGTCGTCCCCGAGATGATCGGCAGCGTCATCGGCATCTACTCCGGCAAGGAGTTCAACCAGGTTGAGATCAAGCCCGAGATGGTCGGCCACTACCTGGCTGAGTTCTCTATCTCCTAGTACGTCTTGATAGCCGGCGCCAGCTTTCCTACGCCCTCCGAGAGGAGGCTTCTCAGGCACTTCTGCTAACAACCACCTATAGCCACCCTGTCAAGCACGGTCGCCCCGGTATTGGTGCGACGCACTCTTCTCGTTTCATCCCCCTGAAGTAAAATGGATGCGGTCTTTTGCGGGTTCTTTGCATTGTGTCGAAACGGTCTCGGCGAACGGTCATGGTATTGCTTGGAACGGCAGGGGCAAAACCACTATCTAGCATGATGAGTGACGGAATGAAGCACATGAAAAAGTGCACTTGAGAGCAACGTCGTTCCCCGTGATCCGTGAGGGACAAGAAAGCCGCCGCGGTGAATCGGGCAACAAAGTTGGGCGGAGAAAGACCACCAGCGGCTCAATTCGGGGGCGAGCCGGTTCATTAAGTTGAGGCGATCAAATGCAGAGGTCAGAACCGAATGTGTCTCAAAATTCGGACGTATTTCAAACCAGGCGTGCCATGATACCAAGCGTGACCTCTGTTCGTATGGTACGCTGCTCATGTAATTTATTTCTAGGCATGAGTGGGCCATCCTCGGTGGTTACTGTGCACGGCGGCGAAGAACGGGACCAAGTGTTCATGATACAATCACGACCAAGCAGATGCTTACGCCCGCTTGAGGTCCGGATTGCCCCGGCGGTGACTCCATGCACGTGAAAAGCATGTCCTGTCCACGCGGGACGGTGTTGATGCTTCGAAATCGACTGCTTTCTTGATCTATCTGCACTCGTTAACCCATACGAGACAAGGCTCGCGGTGCCGCCCTCCCACGTCTGTTCTTTACTCCGTCTTGGCCAGCCCCAGCTTCTTTGCTTTTCTCGCCTCCTCCTCCAGGTGCTGCTTGTGGTAGTGCTCTACGACCTTGTCAAGGTTGGCGTAGTGACCGGCCGGGACGTTGTTCGGGCTTCCCGAGTTGATGAGCCTGTTTGAAGCCCGTTAGCCACCGCATATCCAGGCAGGCACTCCAGCCCCGCAGCATAAAAAACCAGATGTATCCCAGTAGGGCAAGTCTCAAACATACTCTGGCGTCCTCAGCTCGTATCCCTGGTCCTTCGGCGCCGTTGTGAACAGGTGCCTGTCCCTGGCCGCCTGCTCCTTGAGGTCGGCGCCGAGCGTGTTCCTGTCCTCCCAGGTCTTCTGGGACTGTGCCCTGAAGCTGTCGATCCACTTGGCCAGGCTGGAGTTCTCGTCGCGGGAGACGGAGTAGGCGAACATGGAGAGGCCGACGGCGCCGAGTGAAATGTAGAGGGCCAGCTACGAAGGATGAATGTCAGCGGCTGTTTCTCGACCCAGACTCCATCAATTACCAACAGAGAAACCCCTCAAATAATGGGGGGACGTACTCCTGGCGACTCCTCTACCTGCGGGGCGTGGTGGTAGTCGTGGTGGTCGGCGTGGCCATGGTCGGATGCGTACGATCGAGTGGCTTGTCGCTGGGCAATGGCTGAGGGCCTGGCCGTTCGGGCGATACAGGCCACTCTTGATCTGACGGCCAGCATCTTGAAGTCTGGTCGGTCTGCGCTGTCAATTGGCTCGTCTCCTCTTCAGACCAGTTGCGCTCAAAGGTGACGATGCCTGGGGCGGCCCCAAAGCTTCCCACCCGCAGTTCCAGGCGCTGAGTCAGCAGGTTTCGGGTGTGCCTGGCTGGTCTGTGCTCCACCGGCTTTCCCGCCACTGGAGCTGGCCAGTTTGGTCAGCTGTGTCAAGTTGCCTCTTTGAGGGCTCTGAATGGGAGAGGTGTTACGACATGGGAATCTGTCCTTTCTGAAGGCTTCTATTTCTATCCTTTGACACATGTCTTCTAAACTCTAAACGTGGCTACTCAAAGAAGAGTATTTCATCCCTCATTTTCCTTGTTTCACGTTACGAGAATCCTCTTAATTAATTTTCGCCGTCACCATCTGTCCGACATTCAACTCAGAGACCCATTACATGTCCAAGCAAGACCTCACTCTTGCTTGATTAGTTTCTTTCCAAAATTCCCCTGATTGTTTTGGTCGGTTCGAATAATGAGAAACCATAAAGGACTCTCGAGGCTCTCAGCCGGGCCAAGTCTCGCCTTATTACTATTTCTCATCTTCGACATCTTGATGTCTGGCGCATCGGCCAACACGAATTCTGAGGGCAGCACAGCAAAAGATGGAGAGAAGAGCGACTTGATCTGCCACACAGATAATTTAGCTGAATGCTACCCGAGAGTATTCGAGCCAACAAATGAGTTCCAGACGGTTCACGAGGACCAGGAGATACCCCCAGGGCTTCACGTGAGACTGGACGTGTATACGGGGAAGAGGGAGGCAAAAACCAATGACCCAAACGAGGAGAACCCGGCACTCGAGGGTTTACCGGTGGACACGTCAGTCGTGGTGATCGAGGAGCAGGAGGAATCTGAGGCGGGAAGCAAACCACAGATCCCCAAGGGAGCGCCGGAGTATGAGTCGTTCGGCAAGATCAAGGAGCCACAGGACGAGAATCAGTCATTCGGCGACTCCCTGACAGTTCTCAAGACGCTCGCGCTCGACAACCGGTCGATCAGCGCGGCGCTGGAGATTCTGGATGACATCTCTCACGACTTGTACTACGGCCTCAAGATCGCCGAGGACACGGATGCGATCAAGGAGCTGCTATGTATGATGAGCTCGCAGGATGTCTTCTCGAAGAAGGGGGACGACGAGGCGGTCAAGCAGGCGGGCCAGGCGGCCTCGATTGTCGGGTCAGCCCTGCAGAACAACCCCAAGGCGCTCCAGGAGGTTGAGAATGCGTGGGGCAACATCAGCAAGACGAAGTGCGCCGGCACAGACCGGGGACTCAACGCCGCCGTCTTCAACATGCTGACGCCGGACGTGCCAAAGGGCGAGTCCGCCAACGGCACCGAGGGCGACGTCCCGAGCCTCACCAAGGCCAAGACGGCCGCGCTTCGGGGCTTGATCAAGAGCCCCGTCATCCGGGACGACTTCCTCGCCCATGGCGGCATGGCGCAGGTCCTCGAGGTCCTGTCCACCGAGCGGCCGGAGCTGGAGGACGCGAGGCGGAAGCTCGCGAACCTGGTCCTGGACACCTTCCTCGACGAGAGCATGGGCGCCACCCCGGGTGTCTGGCCCCGGCCGGGGGACGCCGACCACGCCTGGGACTACAAGCTCAAGGACATCGCGAAGCTCCACAAGGCGGACACGGACCACTGGGGCGCGGAGCTGTGGAGGAGGCTGCAGGAGCAGAGGAGGGCCCAGAAGGCGCAGGCTGGGGGTTCGCACAGCGAGTTGTAGAGCGGCGTACTTGCCTTGCCTATAGACCGGGGGTCGGCCCGCGATGAGAATAATACCCATGGATTGCATCACACAAAGTATCTGACGATCGCTTGAGAGCTAGGCCAAGGCCGCATGCCCTCGGTGTTGGACCTGATGGTCTCTCGTGATGTGTCCCCAGGAACGAGGCCCAGCTGCCTGTTGTCCACCACCGGGACTGTGCGCCTGATATCGGGAGTATCTTCTAGAGCACCAATGGCTGTCTGACAGGCCTTGTTAAGACAGCCTTCTTCTGAGCTGTCGAATGAGAACCCTCACCGTCGTCTAGATGCCAGGCCAGGAAACGTCTGGACCTGTCGAGCATGTCTCAGACAACTAAGATCACGGGACGATCTTCCGCACGGTTCACGATGCTTAACAACGGTGCCGCCCATGTGAGCCGCTACTCCCTACGCGCGCGCCGTCGTGGTCACCTGGATCGCCATCAGGAGGCGGCTCATCAAGCTCAGACGACGTTGTTTCCTCAGACAAGCCCGTTTACCAGCCAGCCGCCATCCTGTACGCAGGGCCGTATGTGCAAGGCCACCCGTTAGTCTCACAGCTCACCCAATTCCTTGCCGCAACGCACACTCGAGACCCAGTAAGATAAAAAAGGAGAGGAGGGGGGGGGGGTTGAGAACACCGCAGCGTGATCCCAGGCCGCCTCCAGGGACAGCAACGGGTCGATTGGCTCAGAGCGTCACGTCCCTGAGGAAAATGACCTGAGCAAATCAGACATGCAGAACGTCCGAGCATACAGGCGGTCCTAGGCCNAAATGTTCCACGAAAAAAAAAAAAAAAAGGCGAGGGGAGAAGGCGAATGTCGCCGTGGGCCGATCGGGAGGTGCTCGCTGAGACAGGCGGCACGGCCGAAACATTTTGACGTGGCCGTCTGTTGAGCCGTGAACTTTCAGAGCAGTTTAAGATTCGGCAGAGTTGGAACTGGGGAGGAGCACCTCGTGTTCCTCCAACCGTGGCACGAAATTCGCAGGTTCTGTTTTATCCTCTGGTCCCTGGATCACGACGTTGTGCCGTAACCTTTACTTACGTAGAGGCAGCCAGGCCGTAGGGATAAACGATGATGCTTTTGCTTCTTGTCCGCTTGGGAAGAATTGCATCTGTCCCGTCCGGCATCCTTCCCTCCCCTCGCCTGCCTCAGCACGTCAAGCGGCGATCTCCAGTGCTGAGACCGGCGGCGCCATGCCGCTATCATTGAAGTCGTGGCATGAAAAACTGTGGTCCCAATGTTATAGCCCTGGGTTCTGACTGCCGCGACTCGACAGTCGCGTCGACAGTAGTACGGACCCGGACGCTCAGTACTTCTGATTTACGGGTGTCGTCGGCTCGAGCGCTGTGTGCAAGGTAACATCAGTTAGAAGGTAGGTAGCTGGGATCCCACGGAAGCAACGACGTGTTTGATGTCACGCAGTAGCTCTCACTAGCCCGCCGCCGAAGCCCTGGACCCCCAAAGAGCGAAAGGCGTAACGCGGAGTTGCCGAGCCTCTGCTCCCTTGGCTAGCCCATTGCCTTGACCATCCTCTTGGTCAGGACAGAACCTAGCGCAAGTCGCGGCCGAGGTGACGGGGGAGCATGTGACTGCGCCAGTACCAAGGCGAGCCCTGTGGCTTGACCGAGCATGTTCCAACGGGATCACGGTGCACGATCCCCAACCGCGGACAGGACCGCCATAACCGACTTTCAATCACCGAGGGGGGTGAAATCAGGGGTTGGTTGACAGGTTCGCAGCCGTCCCCTGGACGGAGCGAATACACACGCGGGAAATGATGAGCGCTGCGCGAGCCCGCGAGGAGAGCCGCCTCGGTGTGATCTGACGATTCCCACGTGGGCGATATGGACTCCGGGCCAGCAGGGCCAGCTGATTGGGCTCTGCTCGTGGGACGGAAGTCCAAACCCGTGCTCATGACCTGGCGAGACTCGGGGTCTGAGCCGTTCGTGATGTCGCAGCCGATCCTGGGGAAGGGGGGCCGATGGGGGTTGAGGTTTTGGTAGGCGAACCTGCATGAAAAAGAAGACGGCTGCTGGAGTGCATTGCAGGCAGGCGGTCGCGACACCAGATCGATGTAACCATCCCAAGGAGTCGCCCTGCCGGTAAGTGGCACACTCCGCCGGCTTCCCACCGCCCAGGCCCAGAAACGAAATCGGGCAACACAGGTGGGTTAAAGACCGTGTCGGAGGGCTGCCTCTTGACGGGTAAAAGCGATCTCTGGATCCTGCGCGGCGGTTGACTTGACAAGTCTCTGTGTGACCCTCGGACAGACGCCCTCTCGTCCGCGATTCGGCGACGGCTTGAGCTCGGCTGCGCTGCTACCACGGGGCAGGCGTTCGTCGTGGTCTCGACGGTCTTACGGCTCGGTTCGTCTTATTCTCGCTTATGAAAGCCTGTGCCTGTCTGTGCCTGTGCACGTCTCTGCTTGTGCGCCTGTGTACGGAGTATGCACTTGTGCGGCAGGGCGTGGCTAGATCATCGCAGAAGGGAGGAGGGCGGCACAATTTCGGCGGCACCCAGGCTCTTCCGTCCCCTTGCAATACCCTCCCTATATAGATGGGAGATGGGACGAAATGTTCCCTCACGCAAGATGCATGCCGAGACCAACTGCTGTGTATCTTGCGCAGGGCAAGCTGCATGGTAACCGGCCACAAGATAGGCAGGTTGGGGACAATATCGGCACGAATCCGATCCTCTCTGCCCAAGCAAGCCACTCGCAAAACTCTCGGTAGGCTCGAGTGGCCATCCCGTCACACCAAACCCGCCCGATCAGAAAGACGCCCTTCCAAGGGCCAGCCAGGCATGACAAGCACACCGGCGGCTCACTGGCAAAAAAAAAGAATAAAAAAAATAAAAAATGAAGAAGCGACAGTGTTCTCACTACAACGTACGGACGTACGCAGTGTACTTGGTACAGCGGCCACGGCGCACGGAAGGCGATGCTCGGCCGCAAAAGGAGGGTGGTATCCCGGAAGCAGAAATGATCGCTCAAAGTTACCTCTGGGTCCTCGGGTAAATCTCTCTCTTCCTCTTCCCCACAAGCGTAGTGTACACACAAGGCAGACAGGGTACAAGGGCTGGAGGAGCCACTGCTGGCCCAGCTTTGGGCAGCATATCTGGATGCCTGGAAAGTATGTAGCGTAGCGTGTACTTTTAGGGGAGTCTGGATATCTGGCTGGCGGCGGAGGGATCTGGCATGCAGGAGTATATACCCTATTGTGCAGCACAGCATTGGCCCAGGCCCGGTCAGCTACGACGGTAGGTAGTACTCGAGACTGATGATGGTTTAGGGCCAAAAGAAAAGGGATTTGATGAGCGCAGACGATTGCCCTTGCTTATTATGCAGGCCATGGCAGCGCAGCATCAAGGAGCATGGATCCCTGGGTCCTGGTGCACTGGGGGGGGGGTGAGAGCAGGCAGGATCTTTTAGTATCCGGGCACAACTGTGACCACCACCAAAACCCTTCAATTTCAACAACACCTCCCATCACAGCCACGGAGCGTGTGGTATAATATATTAATACTATCATATTCAGAATTAAATGAGGAGTTTATTAGAATTTTTCCTTTTCTTTTCTGTTCTCTTCTTTTCTTTTAAACTTAGCAACACCCACCTTGGTTCGGTGGTATGTAGTATGGGGGGTTAGATTGTGTACAATTTCACCTTTGCTATGCCCGGATACTAAAAAATCCTGCTGGGGGCAAAAAGGGTGTGGCTCGCCGCTCCTGGCGTCGAGCACGCTTGGGCGCCTGGGTTGCCTGTCGATGGGCCGCCTAGCAAGGGCGCCATCCCACGTTAGCATTGGGCAGATCTCGGGAATAGCCTGACAGTAAAGAGTGCGGTCTGTGGTTTCTGTACACGTCTGTGGGTGGTGCGCGCTGACGGGGCGCGGGAAATGCGGGAGGTGGCAGAATTGCGGAAGGACTATGCCTAAACAGCCCGGTAGTGACATGGGGAGCCTGGGGGAAAGAGGACAAGCCACCAGAGCTGCGGAGTAGTGTGCAAATATTCACCGAAGTGACCCATCGCACACGAGGCCGGCCGTCAGGCTGGCGGGCAGGCAGGCCATCCACAGACAGACGGACAGCCGGGCGAGGAATGAAATGCATGTATCAGCCAGTCCTCGCGTGGGCTGGCTGGCGCCCCCCCCGGCCGGAACCCAACGGTAGCGATGATGGACTTTTGGCGATGATAGTAGGTTGTTGTTGTTGTTGTTGTTGTTGTTGTTGTTGGTGGAGATGGTGATTGTGATGACAATAACGGAAAGATGACAGAGGTGATGTCGGCGAATTCCAATAGAGCTGCTGCTTTCAGACACGCCATAGACGCCATAGACGCTGTGCGCTCACGTTGTGTGTCTGGCTGCCCGACAAGCGTCGGAAATGGTAAAAGGTGAGAGTGGCAATACTGTACACTACGGGGTACTTAGCCAGGTCTAGGGGTAGACAGGCAGGCTCTCTGTGCCACACACAGACACACACTCACCCGCACAGGCCGCTGCACCTGCCCTGGGCCGCCGTCAGCCGGCGCGGCAAGTATAATGAAACACGTGGTAGGGGCAAACTCGCTGCTGTGCAGTAGCGGTGCTTTTAAGCCTCCTAGTGCGCTGATCCCCTGCGCCTGCATCCCCTCGGGCTTTGAAAGGCTGCCACTGCAACGCAGCTGGTGCTGTGCTGGGGTTGGGGGCTGGGCCGGTGGAACAGACCAAGCAGCCAAGCGACACCACGCGGCTGCGCAGTACGGAAGTACAGAAGTACAGTAAGCTGAGTGCAGACTGACAACACTAGTCAATACCAGACCACCAGATCTCAAGTGCAAGCAGGCTGAGACAGGGGAAAAAAGGGCCTGGACGAGCGAGGCGCGTGTGCCGTGGCGGCTGCCACTGCCGTTGCCGTTGCCATTATACGAGCATGTGTCCCACCTGCGGTCTCCTGCCCTCTCTCATGCCTTGTCGTTGTCGTCTTCGTCTTGTTCTTCTTGTTCTTCCCTCGCCTTGTTGCCCTCGTGCATCTCGCCTGCTGCTATCCTGGTTACCGGTCTGTGGCTATGGCTGATGCTTGCTTGGTGCTGAGACGCATGCCGGTGCTGCGGCTAGCACGCTGCTACTTACGACGAGCTCCCGAGGTTGGCCCCTGGGCAAAACCTCGGGTCGGAGATGGGCAATAGGTTCAGGCCCCACGCTTCGGGGCAAAAGAAAAACCTTGAACACAATGGAGGGGTGCATCGTGGCTCCTGGGGGTCCAGACCTGGGTACACCTCCCATGACGGGGTGCGAAACAGCGAATCACCTATCACCTGGGGGGCAGGCATGACGGCAGGCGGCAGGTAGCAGGTGGCAGACCCGGTCGGGTCTCTCTGGTGGAGTGGAGGGGGGATGGAATGGTGTGGACATCTGGAATGGTGGGTGTGGGTGTGTGGAGTAGCTGCTCCACCCCAAGTGCGGCGGGAGCAACCTCAGCATGCGAGAAGGCCTCGTGGCATTTTGCTCGACACTAAAACTCCATCTCCATGCACCGTCCCCATAACAGGAGTGAGCAGAGAGCACCTGGCGTGACGGGGCCTCGAAGGCGCGGAGGAGGTGCATGCCAGGTAGCGCCCGTTAGCATATGGCGCCAGCCCGTATGCATGACTCTTGGTCTCGAGGTAGCCGGTACAATGCTAAATTGAGCACACACACGCACTAGACAGCTGCACATTGCCGCCAACCTTTTTCCAACTCGTCATGGGGGGGCAGGGATCGCCCAGGGTGTGTGGTTTGATGCCAAGTCCCGCACGATGGATCATCAGAGGTACGTATCTGTGTCACCAGGTACATACCTAAGTACCTCATGCTGTATGTAGTATATGTATGAAGTAGTATGTTGTGGTGTATATGCGGGTGTGTACCTGGACAGGGCCCAGACATTAAGTTGCTAGTCGAGGATGACGGTCAGGACATGCTTGCAACCGGTGTACAGAACATCTCCATTCTCCTACAAGAGAGCTGCTGCAGTGCTGCCAGTTCCCTTCCCCGGCCCCTGCACACCCACCAACCGTCGTACCACTGGCCGCTGACCACTCACCATACACACTCGGCCCCCGCCACCCCCAAATTTGGCCCTTTGAATGCCACGCTTTTCCCACTTCCTTGTCCACCATGCACTGGGCTGACCCTGCCCTGCCCTGGGCCGACCATGCCCTGGGCCGACCATGCCCTGCCCGCCAGGCCGCCTGCAACAGCAGCACGCTCTTCTCGGGCTTGCCCACCAACCCACGCAGCACGCTGTTCACTCCCTGCCCTTGCCCCCCTGCCCTTATCCTTGGCCTCGCCCGAGGCCACAGCCATGCCCTCGAACCCTTGCCCCCATGTCCCCTGCTCCCCCGTGGCCCTTTGGCCCTTTGGCTGTCATTGTGCCTTCCCTTCTGGGACTCTCGCCCCGCTTCCCTCACGTCCACTCTCCAGGTTTTCCCACCTACAGCATGTACCTAAACTAGACCTCATGCCACCTGCCTGCCTGCCTGCCTGCCTGCCTGCCTGCCTGTCTGTCTGCCCGTTTGTCTCTCATACAGTACTGGTAAGAGAGAAGGGGAGGGAGGTAGGTAGATAGATAGATAGAGAGAGAGAGAGAGAGAGAGAGACTATGCGTGTGTCTGTGTATGACAAGAAGGGACCCGAATGCAGTGTGCCTCGTTGCCCTGTGCACATGCCGTCGTGCGAGTGTGGAGTTCGAGTGTCAGTCGAAGTATCAGTAGGCTATGTGCTCTCTTGTGGTCCCGTCCTGTCGTGAATTTTTTGGCGGCCAAGTCCAAGTCAAGTCCAAGTCAGGTCGAATCAGGAAGAGCCTTCCCGCGTGGCCCCAATCTCCCTATTGGCCTTGGACTCCCCCCCCCCTTTCCGGCCCCAATATCCTTTCCTGCACACCATCAACGCGAACCTAACTTCAACCCCCGGCTTTTTCTTTCCCTTCGCGATCAAAGGCACCGTCCAAGTCTTGGGTACATAGATTCTTACAATCAGCCTGCAACTTGTTGACCCTTTCGGCGGCGGCAGCAGCAGCAACAAACTCCATTCCCAAGGTGCTTACTGTGCTTACCTGAACATTCAGGATCCTCCTCCACACGGCCTCTTCTTCTGATCCTTCTCCTCTTCTTACCACCTCTACTAGTGACTGCTTCGCCCTTGATTTCATCTCTCGCTCCATCCTCCTCCTCCTCCTCCTCCTGCTCCTCCGACTTGTGGCTCTGACTATACCTGAATCTGTCTCCTCGGTGTACCAAAGCCCTGCCCTAGCCTTGCCTTACCCTGCCCTATCCGTCCAATATACTCCCTGGTACGCATTCACGGAGCTGGTAACCGCCTTCGGATGTTAGTGTTCGGCACAAGCTGCTGAGGCTCTCGGTCATAACAAGTCTGCTGCTGCTAGACCAGGTTCCGTGCGAGACCCATCAACCTTTTCGTCGCCCAACTAAAAAAACCCACATCCACAACCACCGCACCCACCACCGCACCCACCACCAGCGCACCCTTGGCCTCTTCCGCGCCCGTGCGAAATCGATTTGACCCATCTCGAGCTGGTCCTGACCCGTTCCCCGTCCCCCCGTCCCCCCGTCGCCTTGGCCCTGAATCTGAATCGAATCTGAGAGTCGCGCAGAACAGACGCACCCTAGCAAGTCCCGCCAAACCCACGCCTGGCTTCGATCGCCGTTGCCCCTTCAGTCCATCTCGTCTCTTTGTCCACCATCAACCTCGTCATTCATTCCAAAGTCGTTCATTTTCCTCCGCTCTATTCTGCTTGGACACGCATACCCAGCTGTACGCACACACCGCACTATAGCTATATGGGACTACGCCCCGCCCTGTTCGTGTAATAGCACGCTGGCCCTTGCCGCCCTCATCACGAACGAGAACCCGACTCTCAGACTCCGGCAACCCCAGCACACACTCTCGCGAGACTGCTGAGATCAACCCAAATCCCAATCTCAGCCTCTTCGCCCAGGGCCTCATCCCTTCCGCCCCCGCAATACCAGCCACGTCTTCCTGGCGCCATAAGCAGCCCTTTTTTGTCTTTTTTGTATATCCTCCTCCTTCTCCTCTTGCCTCCTGGCCTGGCCCTGGTCACCCGCCGTCTTTGTCAAAAGGACCACACCGTGGCAGTCTCGTCGGGATTCAAGCATTCGACTTGAGCCCAAGGAAACAAATGCGCCATGGCTACTACCGAGCAGTCCCGTCCCGCTTCACAGAAGCTTCCCGCAGGGCTGGCCGGTGTTTTAAATCCCGCAGACGACAATAGGGACTCGGCTTACTACTCGAGCACCGACGCATCAAGCAAACGTGAGTCGAGCCTGGGCGGTGCTGACAGCAGCTGTGACCATCAATTGAACCGAGAGCTAACCTCTGCCCACGGCGCGCCGGTAGACACCTCGGCCGCGTCATACCATGCCGTCAATGTCTTCAGCCCCACGAATGGCGGCTTCCACCATTCACAAAACGACAAGACGCCCTCGCCCACCACCGCCAACCTGCTGCCGCAGCCTCTGATATCCCCAGTGACCAGCAACATGAGCGTCGCGTCAATTGTGTCCCCCACCAGCCCTGCCGGGCCCGATGCGCGCTACCTGGACCGCCACCTCTCCATCGACTCCGCCCCCAACAGCGCAACCATGGGCGTCGAGACGGGCGAGCCCATGTCCAGGCGCGAGAGCGTCGACAGCCGCATGAACCAGGACTTTGGGGGCATGAGGCTCGGCGCGTCCCCCTACGCGAGCAACAACCACTCCACGACGTCGATCCAGAACACCCTGCAGCAACAGCGGAACCCCAGAACAGGAGGCATGGACGGCCTGTCGGTCCACCGCATCTCCAATGGCTACCAGCCCAGCACCGAGCGCAACCCAATTGACGGCAGCATGAAGGTCGTCCGGACTGCCCCGACCATCACGGGCCCCACCACAGGCACCATCGCGCGCGCGGCCGAGCCGACCAAGGGCCAGGCCTGGGCCTTCCCGGAGGAGGAACTACATCGCATGCCCTCGGGGGCTCAGTCGCTCATCGACTCGAGGAGGAGCAGCGTGGCCGAGTCGTTTGCCAGCAGCCAGTGGACTGCCGAGTCGAGGTTGCCTCCAGGCCAGCGGAGGCTGGACGAGGGCCTCACGCCCCCTGATTACCAGCGCATGTCGAGCAACTCGGGCGAGTTCCCCGCGGTCCACCACCACTCGCTACAACACAAACAGCTGGGGGAACTGCAGGCCGAGGACGCGGCCGCGCAGGCTGGTGCGCAGCCGTACAGCAGGACCCCGGAGCTGCGGGTCAGCCACAAGCTCGCGGAGAGGAAGCGGAGGACGGAGATGAAAGAGCTCTTCGAGCAGCTGAGGGACCTGATGCCGCAGGAGCGGGGCTCCAAGGCGTCCAAGTGGGAGATCCTGTCCAAAGGCGAGTCCGGGATCCCAAGGATGGTGGTGTCTGAGCCGTCGCCGTGACTAACAGTGCTACAGCCATCACCGAGCACCAACGACAGTCTGATACAATCAAGTACCTACAGCAGCAAAACCATACGATCGTGAGCGATGCCGACATGATGAGGCGCGAGCTCGCCGCAGCCAGGATGGAGAACTCGCAGCTGAGGGGCGAACTGAACGCGGTGTCAGCGGGCCAGGCCGCCGGCTCGCACAACTCGGCACCCCCAACCGGCTCGTTTGCTCAGAAAGACGCCCAACGCCCCGAGCTGCCCCCACTGCGGTCGCTTAGCGGCGACGTGCCAGCAGCTCCCGAGTCCATGGCGGGTGTTTTGTATGAGCAGCCCAGATTCCCCGGCTACCGTGCACCTGATGCCAGGTATTAGGGGGGGGGGTGCGCCGTTGCGTATGGGGTCGAGCACCTCGGCGCCGGTGACTGTCCGGGAAACCGACACACGAATAATACTTTAGACCTCGGGCGGCCCATATATGGTGTAAGGTGCGGGACTGCTCAACCTGACGGCGAGTGCTGAACGGCCATGACCCAACTACCGGAGCTGTTGACCGCACAAGTGCGCTCTTCCAGCTGAGTCGTCTACTTCAATTTTCACAATGGGGGATGATTTCATGGCGTACGAAATAACGACACCTTTCCTGGACAATACCTCGAGCACCTACCTGATGGACGAACCCCTGTACGAACGTGGACACGACACGGTGTCTCTGATGACTTGTGGCACATGGCCCTCCGTATGTGGTTATCCGGGAGCTTGCTCATCTCTTTGTCACTGCAAGGGTTGTTCCTCTGGGCCAGAGCGTCTCGCAGACACGACCGTTCCAGGATCCTGGATCGCCTCACTCTTCCTCTTTCCCTGCACCGACCGACATGCAGGTTTCCTTTGTCTATTCAGAAAGAAGAGAAGAGACGCGACGGGCATGCGGCCAAACGGGCTGTGCCCATACCAAGTTTCCAGATCCCAGTGTTCTGTCGCCTATTACGTTTCGGGTGGTGGCAGGGGAGAAAGAGTCAGGTGAGACCTGGGCATATCGGTTGCCATTTTTATTTTGTGTGTGCTGGGTTTTTTATATGTTTATTGATGGATTGCATATACCCATTGTAACTTCACTTAGGCGTCTGTCCACAATTGGTTGTGGTGGTGTGGGAGCGGTGTGTCTATATAAACAAGCGGACGGGCCGTGTGAGTCCTTGGAGTCACGAGGGTCGGCGGAACGTCTAGACACTTCTCCTCGGGACTGCTATTACTTCCTGGTTGGACAGGGCAGAAATTTTGGGACCACAACGGTGGTTGTGAGAATATTTGGCGACGGGACTGAAAGGGCCAAAAGTGGGGGGTGGGTTGCGAGAGGGGGGGGCCAGAGGTGTCGTTTGATCTCTGCATCCAGGTGGATGCTTTTTTTTGGGGGAGGGGTTGACAGCCAACATGAAGCTCCACGGAGCCGTGCTTATTAGATGTACTCTGAAGACAACCACGTCTTGTCAGCCTGGCTCTGACAGTCAGCCCTGGTCAAGGGGACAGACAACGCAGAGCCATATAATTCAAATCAAATATATCCATATTGTTGGATGGGTCACGTATTGCAATACGAGTGGGGTGTTGTTCTTGTATTTCTCTCTGTCTCGAGTAGTGGGTGCAGTAGGCGTAGCCCGCCAGCTATCTCGGGTCTATATAGTGGGTGGTAGTTGCTTAGTAAGCAACTACGCCCTCTGGCTACAGTACGGTGGCTGTAGCGATAGCCCACCAATGTGCTGTTGCACACTACTATTGCCACACTGGTAGTCTTTTCTTTTAAAAATCATAGTAAAAAAAATCCCAGGCGTGGGGTTGAACCCACGCTCTCGCTATTATAATAAGAA
>NQMI01000005.1:0-10076 GCA_002270565.1 Stenocarpella maydis
GCCTGTAGCCTGTATTAAATAAACTTAATGCAAATCAAGCATATATTAACAGGGTGCTCAGCTATAATTAAAGCCGGGCTTACTTGGGACTTAATAGCCCTAGTGCAATTGCATCCTTAAACTTACTAGAAGCTAATTATAATTAGGAGGATAGTTTTACTAATGGATACTCTAAAGATTATGGGTGGAGTGTATTTAAGCTGGCCTATTAATAGAATAATAAGATTAGAAAGTGCTATAGATGTAGTACTTCCTTTAATTATGGGGCCTACTAATACTCCAAATTATTAGAACTCATCAAGCTCGGCCTAGTCTAGTCTCCTAGGTGGGAAAGCAACTCAATATTCCTCAGCTCTTAAGAGGACATCTATAAAGGCAGGTCTAACCAGCTCAATCCTATAGCTCTAGCTTTCTATAGGGATATAAAATATTATAGTATTAAGAAGTTTGCTAAAGGCTATCTAGAATTTTTACTTTTAAAAGGAAGGATAGACTTACCTTACATTTAAAAATATTAATCTCTAATTACTAACTGCCCTAAACTTAAGGGTAATATATCTCTTAGGGAACTAAAGAAGATTTAGGACCCTAATCTAGGAACTAAAGTGAATTCCCTCTCTACAATATTAATTTCTAAACCCAAACTAATATTTATTAATAATAAGACCTAATGTATAGAAACTTTAGTGCCCTTAATTACTATAAATGCTATCAAAAGGAAGAGAATAAATAAAGATAACCCCAATCAGGATATTAATAACGTGATATTTAATGCTAGGCCAGACTTAAAGCCAATTGTTAACTCCAACCCAAGATCACAGATAATTTCTAATAAAGAGGAGGCAGTACTAGAAATACAGCAAAAGACTTCCACTATAGCTGGGGAGGGGAAAAGTAAAATAAAGGGTGATCTAATTAGTCTGAGTAAGACTGAGAAATCAACTAAAGCTAAGCCCAAATAAGGACCCCTAGTCCCCCAGACCCCTAAAGCCAAGACTATGGATGCTATCCTTACCACCTCAATTAAAATGCTGATTTCAGATATTCTTGCACTTAGCGAGACTAATGCTATTCTAATTAGAGAGCTCCTTACTTGCAGGAATAATACCTCTCTTAATAAGTAGCCTTTTAAGCCAGTCCCAGATAGGGATATGCCTCAAGCTATAGGTCTAGGACTTAGTATGGTCTCTGCTTCACCCAAAACTGGATATAAGTAATGCTTAAGCTTTAATCAGACGTATATCATTAGGTATAAGGTAAATTCAGTATTATTTTAAACTACTAATATAATAAACCATAGTTACTATAGATCCGCCTACCTAAACATTAGAATCGCTTTAGAGAGCTATAAGATCCTCCTAGCCCTACTAGATATAGGTGCTAAGATGAATCTTCTTCCTTTATCCTATTGCCACCAGAATAAGTTATCCTATACTCTACTTCAAGATATAAACTCTACGGTTTATAATAAAGTATTACTTATACTAATTAGAGTAACTAAGGAGTGGGTATGCATCAGCTATAATAGAATAAGGGCTATTTTCTTTATTATAAATGATAAAACACATAATACCACTCATAATATCCTTTTAGGGATGCCTTTCTTTTTAAATATAAATTTAACTTTTAAGCAATTAAGAGGGTTCCTTTTTGCATATATTACTCTTAATGGGTTATAAGTAATATGTGGGCTAGGGAGGAGGAACTAGAAGCCTTTCTAGGTGGCTACTACTAAAGGTATAATAGTTCCCTGAAAATATCTTCCTTAGAGGGTAATAATAGTCCTCCTTCAGCCAGACTCTTTTAATCAGAGGCGGGTCATAATTGGAGCCTTAACGGACCCTCTTAAAACCAACCTTAAGTTATCCCAGGATAATAATATCCTTAGGAGCCTTTTAGATAAGGAAGCTAGAACCCTAGTGCCAAAATTTTTCACCTTCTTTCTCTATATCTATAGGCCTAATATCCTATTAGGTTACTCTAATTAGCAGTCTTTTATTCAGATAGGTATACCCTAAAGACCTATAACTCAATTCCAGCCGGACTAAAAAAAGGGGGTAACTGCTCCAGCTATTAGGACCCTATATAAAAGGGTAGGGGTAAAAGTCCACCCTATTAATAACTTTCCCTCTAATAGCACTATCCCTGAGGGAACTGTAAATTGGAAGCCAAGCTATAAGGCTAGGGTTAGGTATCTAATTAATACTAATAGAGGAAGCAAATATAACCCATAGATTAGACCCAGATTCTCCTTCATTTCAAGGGGGTTGTAATTAATGCTAGAGTGCCTTTAGTATATTATTATAGGAAACTATAATGAACTCTCTAATTAGGAAAGGTTAATATTTACTTACCTTCTAGAGAATAGGGAAGAAGCTCTTGCATGGGACTGGTCTTATATCTCCTAGATTAGTATAGATATCGCCCCTTCTTAGTTCATTAAGATAGTTCCTCACCAGGCATACCAAATAAAAATTATTAAGCTCCCCAGAGCATTAAGGGAGACTGCTATTAAAATGTTAAGGGAGTAAGAAGCCAGAAGTATAATTAAAGAATCCTATACCCCCTACTAAAACTANACCTCTACTATAGTATTCTACCTAGTTACCTCTTTAATTAGTAATAGAAGGCTTTCAAGAAGAAAGCTCTTACATTTTCCCTTAGGGAAGGAGTGCTCTAGCGGGAACCCGAGAAAGACCTCTTTAGAAAGAGAGTTATAAACAACCCTAATCTAAGAAAAAGAATCATCAGGAATACTTATACTTCCCTTAGTTATAAAAGGAGGGATGCTACCTACTACCGGATTAGAGCGATATACTACTGGAAAGGAATATATATAGATATAGAAAAAGTGATTACCGGATATCCTAAATACAATAAATAGGATACCAGGATCTATAATGATAGGGTGATACCCACCACCCCAGAGCTTCCATTTTCAAAAATTCATATCAACATTCAGCATTTACCCTCTAATCAGGGATATTAATACCTCGTGGAAGGACGTTATAACCTTACAGGATAGCCTAAGGCAATAGCTCTTAGGGCTGCTAACTCAAAGAACATCAAGCAATTCTTTATCAACAAGTTTCTACTCAAATAAGGCTTACCCATATCAGTAGTTATGGATGGGGGACCTAAGAACCTTAGAGACTTTACTAAATACCTCAGATACCTTAGGGTGCATTAGATTAGAATATCTGCATATAATCCTAGGGCGAATAGTATCATAGAATATAGCCACTTCAATATTATATCAGCCTTAAGAAAGATACTAGATAGGGGTATAACTAAATGGAAAAAGATCCTTCCTTATACACTCTTTACTAATCAGACATCCTTAAGGCAGTTATATAAGAAGAGCCCATTCTACCTACTCCACAGATTTAACCCAGTATTACCCATCAAAACGGAGATCCCTACCTAGCAGGTTCAAGCCTAGTTACCCCATATAACCTCTGATTAGGTACTAGAATATCAACTGCACTTATTACTAGACCTAAAATAAGATATCCTATATACTTAAAAATCAGTTGCTAAGCAAAGAAAAAAGGCAGCAGCTAGAAACACCCACTAGGGATTCTATAAACCCAAGCCTCTTATAAAAGATAACCTTATGCTAGTTATAGATAAGCAGAGGAAATCTGATTACTCATCATTCCGGAAGCTAACATATTAATGGTTCGGGCCTTATATTATTAATACTATTAAGCCTAATAATGTATATAAGCTAAGGACCCCTAATGGGATCCCTATTAACGGGATCTATCCCCCAATACACCTAAAGAAATTTATCTATAAGAGGAGAATTTAGGAGCCAGTAGTACCTTTTCTTTAGGAGGACAACCCTCCTAAAAGTTAACAAACTAGAAGGAAGCTATCAGAGGTAGCCAGATATAATATCTTCCCAGACACGCTAGACAACACACTCCATCCTACCACCCCTAATCAGAATGATAACAATTAGTACCAAGACTAGTCTCTTCCTAGCTGGATAGCCCCTTAAGCGCAGGTATACTTAGATACAGATAACTCATATGATTCAAACTTATCAGATTTAGCTAATCAGACTTAAAGGATAACACTATATATAGATATTCCGCTTATTAACCCTAATAACCTCAAGCTAAAAGAATACAAATTCTAAAATAAAATATAAAAAAGTTAAAATATAAAAAAATTAAAATATAAAAAAGTTAAGATAATATTATATCTCTAATCAGATAAATATACTTCTCTTAGGACCACATATAAGATAAAAATCATTAGTTCTTAATTTACTACTAAAAGAAGTATTAGCAACCTAAAAAACTAAATCCACCCCTACCTTACCTAACCCTTCTAATCACCTTATAACCATAACTAGAGATCCATAGGCTTATACTTAAACTTCCTGGGCATACATCCAGTAATCTCGCCCACAGCATCCGCGCGAGTTTCCTCATATCCTATCTTAGTAGCTGCCTCAGTATACTTGCCCAGCAAGAGCTCCAAAGGAGGCATATTTAGAGGCTTATTAATCAGATTGGAATACACATTAGTAATACAATCATAACTACCCTCAGAAATCTTTAGCATCTTAAAATCACAAAGGTAACCCTTAATATAATAGATATAATTAATACAAGCATTATCTTGAAATCCTTAAAGTAATTAGCACTTAAAGAAAAGGATTATAATAGGGATAATACCTCAGAGATTTATTCAGTTACAGTTAGCCCCCATCCGCTGCATATAATAGTCGCATGGGTTTGCATTGCAACAACCAAAGAAGGCAATAAGGAAAGCCAGGCCCCAACGAAAGTCATTCCCCTAGCACAATTAAGACATATACTTCTCATAAGGGCCGCCATTTATATGCTTAACAAAAACATTATTCAGACCTCCCTTAATCAGAGTACTAAGGCAAAACTACAAGTACTTACAAGCCTCTAGAGCTTTCAGGAAGGGGAAGAACAGTTTAAGCAGCTCAGATTTGCGTATTAAGGAGAGGGTCCACAGGATATAAAGACCCTTGCTTCTACCCTTAAGGTTGTATATCTTAATATTTATTGCAAAGGCCTTATAAAGCAGCAATTTATGAACCTAATTTCATAAGAGGATTGCATTCAGCTGGAAGCAAGTGCAGATGCCCTCTTTATAGATAGGAGGAGGATTGTATATTTCGAAGACCCCAACAATAAGAGGCAATTACTCCTTACCCTTTCCCTTCTCTTCTTAGCTCAATTAAGGAGGAAAAAACATAATAATAGCAAAGCTCATCTAATCAGAGAGGCTTAACAGTTTAATAACAAGATTAATAGTTAATAGTTAACAATACTATTAGGGGGGAAGTTAAAGAAAAAGACCAGTAGGGGAAAAGCAACTTTAAATACAAAAAGTTAAAGAGGAGAGCTCTTATTAGAAGCATTTAAAGCAGCAAAGATTGCTACCTGGTAGAAAAGGGAAGGAAGTTAAGTAATTTACTAGCTTAAGTAATTCACCCATCTTAAGGCTCCCCTTCTAATAAAAGCCCACCTTTCTGCTACAACCTCCAACCCAACCACTTTTTCCATAACCACTATACTTCAGCTGATCTCTAATTAGTGCAGTACAACTTACATCATTAAGACTTAAAAGCTACTGCAACCATCAACCTCTACCCTTAAAACTTGTTACCTCCCCTCTATCACCTAATTTCTCCTTGCCTTAGCACCCTTTTCCCTAGTCTAACTAATCAGAAAGATGTCTTCCTTAAGCTAGCAAATGATAAAGAAAGGTAAGAGAAAGAAGAAAGGATCCCCATTAATCCAGTTTACAGCTATTAATAGTCTAAAAGGCCAAGTCAGCCTTATAAATGATCCCAACGCCCCCATGCCTACTATTAAGTACCCAGACCCTTCTAATTAGGTTGGCCTTAAAGCATAACTTTCAGTATTGCCCTTTATCATAAATTTTAATAATATTAACCCTATATAGCAGCTAAGATTTCCCAACCTATGTAATATCCGCAATTAAGGAAACTAGGATTATAGAGCTAGTATAGACCCAATAAAAGACCCATTTGAAACTAAAATCCTTAATAATAGGTTAGCACTCTCCCAAGCTTTTAATATATCAGACCTTTTAGTATAACCGCCATTCTTTTAGAACTAAAAATAGGAGTATAATAATTATATATAGTAGGTAGTAGATATATATTTTGAGGGCATTAATCCCTATCCTTAATTTAGAGACCCCCTTGGGCAGAAGAACCTATTCAGCACTTACTATAGCAACTTTCTTATAACCCTTTATAATATAGAAGGTCTCCTAGCTCAAGAGGCATACCTATATACTAATTATATTCTAGGGCTTATTAATTAGCAGCTAATTGATTTTAGCGACCTAGTCTTTATAGTGCCCATAACCTATAATGTTAATGGAGAACCCCCCAGATCGTAGAGATATCACTTACTAAAGGACAGCTAGAGGTTCATCATCCAAATCATATATACCCCAGGCCATTAGGTATTAAGCATCTTTAATAGGAACACCAAATAACTTAATATAATTAACACTTATCCTGATTAGAGAACTCATAATAGGATATACCCCTATATAAGGGACTATATTGCATACTTTCTTACCCTTAGGCTACCTAAAGGATTCTCAAAACAGGTATATATAGCGATCCAGGTGAAGGTCATGCTGCAGCTGGGATTAACTGCCTATAGACTTCTTATAGCCACCTATATTGCCTTCTTCTTCTAGGAGAATTATAGAAAGAATGGCTAGGAGTTTAGAGACTGGATTAAGACCAGGCTGCTTAAATCCACCCCTCTTAGCTTGCCTACTAAGAAAGCCTTAGCTCTTATCTAGAGTTTTACTATTCAATTAGAAATTAATAAATCCAGGCATCCAATCAGGGGCATCCAAAATACTCCAGTCATTAGCTATAATAAGTATAAGAGACTTATAGCAGGAAAGAATATTATATACTCTCAAGCTAATATCTTAGAAATAAATAAGGGGGAGACCAAGTATTGCGCTATACCTAGTATAGGATTAGAGCTAGGATAAAATCTGCTAGGCTTCCTTATAGTAAGATTTAACAAGGCTAATCTTTCAAGGCCTACTAACATCTGGACTTCCAGGTCAAGCAAAACTCCCATTACCCCTAACAACTTAAAAAACCAGCCACCTATCCTAATATTTAAAACACCTAGTACAGCCATAAAGGATCTAATCACAATATCTAGGCTTAAACTTCATAAGGACCCATCCAAGACACCTAAGCCTCTACCTCAGGCAGATAGAGCATAAACATACGGAGAAGATAGTCTTGGAACACCAAGTAAAGTAAGAACTGCTCCACAAACACCTAATCAGAGCAGGGCCAGAATACTACAGGGTAACCCTATTAAACTTCTCTCGCAGCAGATATCAAAGGCAAGCATTAGGAATATATCTCCAGAAGGAAACATAAATATAAGTAGGATAACCCCTAAGCAATTGGGTATCTCAAGGTCTTTATTATCATCTCTATCCTCTATTCCAGCTATACCGCCACTACATCACCCATTACCTGCCATAATAAGAATTATATCTGTTAAACGGAACCGCTCAGCAGGGCGTTGGTACTCCGTGCAAGGAGTTACCCTAGACTTCGTTGTAAGGAGTTACCCTAGACTTTCTAGCAAGGAGTTACCCTAGACTTGCGAGTCAGGCGATTTTCGCTAAGTACGCCCAGTGCGTGCGTGACGCAAGATGAGTTTGGTGGCCGTGAGTCGATTATTTTGGCCTGCATTTGCACCTTAATTCAGACCTCTGCATTACCCTTATTTCTTACCCAAAAAGTATATGACTTAGTGCATTGGATAGCCTGATTTCTGAAGTTTGTATGTACTTAATTTGGGCATTGCTAGGGCTATGGTTGGCTGGCTGCTTGGAACCAAAGATGGTGTGTTGGAAGGGCGAATTTTCCGGCATTTGCAAATTTGCACCAGAGCCGACCGCAGCGTGCCCAGGGGTGAGACGACGTCGGAGGGTATATAAGGAGGGCTTACAGAAGCCCAACTTAATTCAATACAAAGTTGTCCAGACCATTGTCAATCGTCCCAATTCGCCTCAGAGCACCATACTGCGACCCTGCCGAAACACACGCTGAACTGAATGCTATTCTATAGCACAAATTCATCAGAANGCTAATATAGACCTAACAAAAGACTCATTTAAAACCAGAATCCTTAATAATGGGTTAGCACTCTCCCAAGCTTTTAACATATTAAACCTTTCAGTATAACCACCATTCTTTCAGAACCAAAAATAAGAGCATAATAATTATATATAGCAGATAGTAGATATATATTTCAAGGGCATTAATCCCTATCCTCAGTTTAAAAACCCCCCTAGGCAAAAGAACCTATTTAGCACTTACTATAGCAACTTCCTCATAACCCTTTACAATACAGAAGGTCTCCTAGCTCAAGAGGCATACCTACATACTAATCATATTCTAAGGCTTATCAATTAGCAGCTAATCAATTTCAGCAACCTAATCTTTATAATACCTATAACCTATAATATCAACAAAGAACCCCCAAGATCATAAAGATACCACTCACTAAAGGACAGCCAGAGGTTTATCATCCAAGTCATACATACCCCAGGCCATTAAGTATTAAGCATCTTCAACAGGGACACCAAACAGCTTAATATAATCAATACTCATTCTAATCAGAGAACTCATAATAGGATATACCCCCGTATAAGGGACTGCATTATATACTTCCTTACCCTTAGGCTACCTAAAGGATTCTTAAAATAGGTAGGCATAGCAATCCAGGTAAAGGTCATGCTACAGCTAGGATTAACTACCTATAGACTTCTTATAGCCACTTATATTGCCTTCTTCTTCTAGGAGAATTATGGAAAGAATGGCTGGGAGTTTAGAGACTAAATTAAGACCAGACTGCTTAAATCCGCCCCTCCTAGCTTACCCGCTAAGAAAGCCTTAGCTCTTATCTAGAGTTTTACTATCCAATCAGAAATTAATAAATCCAAGCATCTAATTAGGGGTATCTAAAACACTCCAGTTATCAGCTATAATAAGTATAAGAGACTTATAGCAAAAAAGAATATTATATACTCTTAAGCTGATATCTTAGGGATGAATAAGGGGGAGACCAAGTATTGCGCTATACTTGGTATAAGATTAGAGCCGGGACAAAATCTACTGGGTTTTCTTATAGCAAGATTTAATAAGGCTAATCTTTCAAGGCCTACTAATATCCGGACTTCCAGGTTAAGCAAAACTCCCATTGCCCCTAATAGTTTGAAGAACCAGCCACCTATCCTAATATCTAAGACACCTAGAGCGGCTATAAAGGATCTAATTATGATATCTAGGCTTGGACTTTACAAGGACCCATCCAAGATACCTAAGCCTCTACCTTAAGCAGATAGGGCATGGACATGCGGAGAAGATAGTCTTGGGATACTGAGTAAAGCAAAAACTACTCTATGGATGCCTAATTAGAGTAGGGCCGTAATGCCATAGGGTGACCCTATTAAACTTCTCTTGCAGTAGATATTAAAGGCAAGCATTAGGGATATATCTCTAAAAGGAAATATAAATATAGGTAGGATAACCCCTGAGCAATCGGGCATCTTAAGGTCTTTATTATCATCTCTATCGTTTGTTCCAGGTATGCCGCTACTATATCGCCTATTACCCGCTGCAATAAGAATCATATTAATTTAGGAGCATAACTGGAATGCAAGCAAGTGGGTGGGGACTAAGGAAGCAAATTGCTAGGTTCCTATACCAGCGATTAGTAATAGCTATCAATCCTGGGCTTATAAAAAGGCAGCTAAGCGAGAGGAGAAGAATTGCAAACTAAGCATGCTGCAGCAGAATGAGAATAAGGATGAGCGGGCTAGGAATCGGGAGCTACAAAGGGTCTAATAGAGCTAAATTCAGGTGGCTTATTTAATTAGAGGAGGAAAGTAATTTTAGTTATTTTAGGCGGACCATTACTTATTCTTTATAATGGTCTGGAGAGGGGTGTGTTCTGGGGTCTAGGGGAAACAGCATATTTCGGAATCCAGAGGAA
>NQMI01000005.1:10088-286540 GCA_002270565.1 Stenocarpella maydis
CTATAAGAAGGGGCCTTCCTATATTACTTTTGAGAAATTTCTAGTCCTAGAGAATCAATCTTTTTATACCCTATGAATTTATATCTATCTAATATATATATATGTATTGTGAAACTATTTCTTATGCCCTCTTTTTCTGCCTCTCCTTCTTAGCACCCTCTATTCCCCTTATACCTCTCCTATCACATCAGGGGCTCCTCTTCTTGTCTTCCACGCTCCTCTTGGGGTGGTTGCTTGATCAGGGCTCTGGCAGAATGTGTGCCTTTTTGTGTGTGTGGAGGTTTTGTCCTCTTGCTCTCCTCCTTTTGGGCCCGTTTTCACTAGTAATTATTATTAATTAATAACATTACTTAATAACCACCTAATAATATATTCTAAATATAAACCCTTAATCTTTTAGGTTTAATATACTTAGAAACCCTCTAATTATTATATTTTAATAACTCTTATTTATATATTGCTATATGAACTTTAAGCAATATTATATATAGAACCCTTTATGATATTGGACTCCAGAATAACCACTCCCCACTTGCAACCTCCTGCATGAGCTTGGCAACATTACTAGTCAGCCAATAGCTAATCCTTAAGTACAAGAGTTAGCTAATGAGGTAGCCCGACTCCATGCCCTTATAAATAAGCAAGCTTACTAGAATCAGAAAACAGAATAACTTTAAGAGGAAATTGCTACCCTTTAGGCAGGAGTTAATATTATTAACACCCTAATCCAGATAAAGGAATATATTAAGCTTAATACTCCAGCCCTATATAACGGAACTACTAGATAACTTTAGGCATACCTAATATAAGTTAGGGCCTACTAGCACTTCTATAGGTTGGATATATAGTCTAGCGGGAAGAGGGTTACACATGCATCCTCTTTCCTTAAGGGATATGCTTTAGCTTGGTTTAAGCCCTATTTAACTAACTTTATTAATGTAGAATTATTTGAAGCCTATAAGCTTGAAATGTAATAAATTTTTAGCAACTATCAAGGCTATAAGAATGCCCTTAGGTCCCTATTTCAGGATCCAAATAAGGAAAGATAGGTAGAAAGAGACCTAGCAAATTGCAAATAGCACAGCTTAATAATTAATTATGCTGCAGAATTCTAATAAATTTATGCTAAAATTAACTATACTAATAATATAAAGAAATTTATATTCTATTATGAATTAAAGGATGAAGTGAAGGATAAACTTAGTAAGATTATAGACTAGCTTAATAACTTCTATAGTATATAGAAATAGCTATTAAGATTAATAATAGACTTTGTAAATGATGCTTAAAAAAAACGGCGAACTTCCAAATAACCCCTATTCTATAAACATAAGCCCAATATAGGAAGGAAGTACTAGAAACTAAGTACCCAATAGGGATAGCATATAGGCCCTATAAAACTAGATGCTGCCTAATGCAAGGATAAGAAAAGCATTAAGTACTATAACTATAATAAGATAGGATACTTTGCTTTAGAATATAGGGCTCTAAAGAAAAATAGAAACCCAATAAGCTAATGAAGCTACCCATTAGGCCAATATAGCCACTGATAAGGCATAAGGGCCACTTAGGTCCAAACCACAATGGGAACTTACAAACAAGTACTATATTTATAGAACAACTATATATAATTAATATTAGGTATATCTAGATTAGAACCCAGATAAAGGGCATAACTTCTATAACCTTAATAAAGAAGACCTTTATAATAATCTATACTTCTTATAATATACTAAGTCCTAGTATAAGAAATATCAGAAGAATAAGACCTAATAGCAGCCTATCCCACCAACAAAGAATCCCTAGAAGCCTAGAATAATATATACATTGCTTAGTTAAATAGCTTGCTTTAATAACAGCTATACTACTCACTATAGTAACAAGGAAGCCGCTAGATGGTTGCCTAAGAATGCTTTAGGAAAGTAGGGAAGGACCCTAGCGGTAAGGAATAGGGAGGAACTCCTATAAATTAACCCCAGGATAGAAGGAAAAACTATCCTATAGGCCATACTTGCACTATAAATATAGTGGAAGGAACCGCAAGACTACCTAGGATAAGCACCCCTTTTAGCCCTAAGAACTAATATTATAGCGGTTATGATTACAGGAAGGTCCTTTAAAGAAACCATAAAACAGCCTACCTAGGAATATAGAAGACCAGGAGATGCAGGATGCATGTATCTAATGTATAACAAGCATAAGGATATCTCCTGGGTATTATATATCTATAACGGGTGCAAGGAATACATAAGAAAAAAAACCAAGTATAACTAGTTTCCCTAGTAATACCTAGATAAAGATATTAAGCATACATATAAGCATAATGACTTCAAGAACTAGTACCTGCATTAGAAATATAATAAGATAGGATGCATCCTGATGAGGCTAGACTCCTGCACACCCTTGGAATACCAATGAAACCCTAACGGATGGGTGGATTGTAATAAGCTAATCTGTAAGGTGCATATACTAAATAAGGCTTAAAATTGGCATTTAATGAGATAGCAGGGGCTGCTGCTCAAAACTCCAATACCTAATGAACAGGATCGCAGCATATAACAGCTAATTGATAACCTATAAGAATCACAAGATATTACCAAGCAAAACCTCAAAAGCATTAAGAAGGTCCTAGCAGCAGATAAGCAGTTAAAAAACTAGAAGGGCTATCTATAAAACCTCAGACAGCAACTAACTATATTATAAGATACTTGTGCATAATAGCAAGCAACTATAGCCACCTAATAGTTCAGGTTAAGCTAGGAGTCTATATATACTTATGTTAAACGGAACCGCTCAGCAGGGCGTTGGTACTCCGTGCAAGGAGTTACCCTAGACCTCGTTGTAAGGAGTTACCCTAGACTTCCTAGCAAGGAGTTACCCTAGACTTGCGAGTCAGGCGATTTTCGCTAAGTACGCCCAGTGCGTGCGTGACGCAAGATGAGTTTGGTGGCCGTGAGTCGATTATTTTGGCCTGCATTTGCACCTTAATTCAGACCTCTGCATTACCCTTATTTCTTACCCAAAAAGTATATGACTTAGTGCATTGGATAGCTTGATTTCTGAAGTTTATATGTACTTAATTTGGGTATTGCTAGGGCTATGGTTGGCTGGTTGCTTGGAACCAAAGATGGTGTGTTGGAAGGGCGAATTTTCCGGCATTTGCAAATTTGCACCAGAGCCGACCACAGCGTGCCCAGGGGTGAGACGACGTCGGAGGGTATATAAGGAGGGCTTACAGAAGCCCAACTTAATTCAATACAAAGTTGTCCAGACCATTGTCAATCGTCCCAATTCGCCTCAGAGCACCGCACTGCGACCCTGCCGAAACACACGCTGAACTGAATGCTATTCTATAGCACAAATTCATCAGAACTTAGTACTTATTAATAGTAGAGCACAAGGGAATTTCATATCCCTAAAGGTAGTAAATAGATACTACCTACCATAGCATAAGAAAAGGGAACCCTATAGACTTAATATAGTGGATAGAACTAAAGTATCTTATAGCAATAGAATTATTAATATAGAGACTAATTCCCTCCTAATCTAGATTTATAACTATATGAAATTACTATTATTTAATATTACTAAGATAGTAAACCATTAGTTAATCCTAGGAATACCTTGGCTAAGAAAGAATAATCCTTAAACTAATTAAACTACTAGCTAGATTTTTTAAGATAATGCTATTCTTTAGAAGAAGGTTGTAATTAATAGCAAGGGAAGAAATTATATTACTAAGGATAGCAAATAGGCAATATACTTAAATGGACCCATGAATACCTCTAGAAGCAGGCAGAAGGCCTGACTCCAGAAAAATAGAGAAGGATTAAGCCACTTAAGCGCCTCATAAAAGGACTAAAGCTAATCAGGAGATCACCACTCCAGTACAACCAGTCAACATATAATATAGGAAAAATAATAATACCTCCTTTACCTAGAGGAAGGAAAGGAAGGAGATAAAACCAATAGGCTAGCATAAATACTAGAAGACTACCATAAATTCAAGAAAGTATTCCAGAAAAGACTTAATACTATATTACTATAATATACATAATAGGACCACAAAATACTACTAAAACCTGGAATAATGCCTGAATTTAAACCTATCTATAGACTTAATAAAGAATAACTTAAAGTACTTAAGGAATATTTTAATAAAAACCTTAAGAAAGGATTTATTAGACTATTATAATCACCAATAGGATACCTAATCCTCTTTATACTAAAGAAGAATAGCAAGCTATAACTTTATATTAATTACTAATAGTTAAATAATATTATAATTAAGAACTAATACCTTCTCTTACTTATTAAGGAACTATAAGATTAACTTAAGGGAGCAAAATAGTTTATAGCACTTAACCTAAAGCATAACTATAACCTTATCTAAATAAAAGAAGGAGAAAAATAAAAAATTAATATTCAGGATATACTATAAATATTATAAGATAATAATTATACCTTTTAGATTAACTAATGCACTTATATCATTCTAGGAAATAATTAACTAGGTTCTAAGCAAATACCTTAATATCTTTATTATTGCTTATCTAAATAATATTCTCATCTTCTTAAAAACCCTTAATAAATACAAGAGATATATTAAAAAGGTTCTTTAAAAGCTTTAGGATGCTAACCTTCTAATAGAATTAGAAAAGTGTAACTAGCATATATAAAAAGTCAACTACCTTAGGTATATAATTAAACCAGGAAAAATCAAGATATAAGAAGGGAAGGTTAAAGTAATTAAGGAATAACCAACTCCTATAAACATTAAGGATGTTAGAGCATTCCTCAAATATGCTAACTTCTATTAGCAATTTATTATACGCTATAGTAATATCATAAAACCATTAACAGACCTTACTAAGAAGGATTATACCTTTAGATAGATGAATACTAAATAATAAGCTTTTTAGATACTTAAAGATAAAGTTATAAAAGACCCCATACTTAAGGAAGCAGACCCAGAAAAAGAATTTAAAGTCTATATGGATGCCTTAGATGATACTATAGGCAGAGAACTTATTTAGAAAGATAATTAAGGAAGGATACACATTATTATAAACTTTAGCAAGAAGTTTAACAAACTAGAAACCCGCTATACTATACTGGATAAAGAATTTATAACAATAGTATATACATTTTAAGAATAGTAATATTACCTTATAGGAGCTAAAAGGCAGATCAAACTCTATATGGATTATAAGAATCTCACAACCTCTATAATAACTAAGACTCTTAACTAATGATAAATTAGGTATATAGAGTTCTTATTATAATTTAATATTAAGGTGATCTATATGGATAGAGTTAAAAACGCAAGGGCAGACGTGCTTAGTTAAAGACCTAACCATCAGGATAAGGATTTACCTATAGAATAGATAGTATTTAAAACTTAAGAAGATGGAAGCCTTATTTTTAACTAAGAACTTAATACTATAATTAGAGTTAACTTCTAAACTAGGAAAACCCCTACTAATCTGAAAAAATAAGATGAGTTAATTATAAAAATATATAAAGTACCAGTATATAGCTATTAAGGTGTTACAGCAATAATCAAAAGGATTTAGCAGAATTACTAGATCCCTAACCTTAAGGAGAAGGTCCAAGACATTATTAGCAAATATAACTCATGTAATAAAAACAAGGCCTCCAGATACAAACTATATAGATTATTAAAACCCTTACCAGTACCCACAGCTATATGGTCATCCATTAGCCTGGACTTCATTATTAAGCTACCCCTCTTATAAGAACCCTTAACTAGAGTACTATATAACAGTATTCTAGTAGTAGTTTGTAGACTAAGCAAGTATACATACTTCATACTATATAAGAAAGCTAGTACTACAGAAGAACTTGCATATATATTCTTGGGAATTATTATAAGCAACTATAGAATGCCTTATGAAATTATCTTAGATAGAGATAAGCTCTTTATATTAAATTTCTATAAGTCACTAATAAAGCAACTTAGAGTAAAATACAAGCTCTTAACAATAGTATACCTGCAAATAGATAGATAAATAGAATGAATTAACCAGATTATAGAATAATACCTTTAATACTTGTTAAACGGAACCGCTCAGCAGGGCGTTGGCACTTCGTGCAAGGAGTTACCCTAGACTTCTTGCAAGGAGTTACCCTAGACTTGCGAGTCAGGCGATTTTCGCTAAGTACGCCCAGTGCGTGCGTGACGCAAGATGAGTTTGGTGGCCGTGAGTNGATTATTTTGGCCTGCATTTGCACCTTAATTCAGACCTCTGCATTACCCTTATTTCTTACCCAAAAAAGTATATAACTTAGTTTATTAGATAGCTTGATTTCTGAAGTTTATATATACTTAATTTGGGCATTGCTAGGGCTATGGTTGGCTGGTTGCTTGGAACCAAAGATGGTGTGTTGGAAGGGCGAATTTTCCGGCTTTTGCAAACTTGCACTAGAGCCTACTGTAGCGTGCCCGCGGGTGAGATGATGTCGGAGGGTATATAAGGAGGGCTTACAGAAGCCCAACTTAATTCAATATAAAGTTGTTCAGACCATTATTAATCATCCCAATTTGCCTTAGAGCACCATACTGCGACCCTGTCGGAAAATACATACGCTAAACTGTATGCTATTCTATAGTATACATCTTTTCAGAAGTTATAATAAGAATAACCAAGGCTAGTAACCAGTCAACCCTGCAGAAAAACACGCTAATACTAATCACCCTATCTAACTAACACCCTAAATACCGGTCATACCTAAAAACCACCTAAACAGATACCAGTATCCACACCCCACGCTCTAACAGGTATTAGTTACAAGAAAACAAGATTAAAACAATATAACATAACTAGTAGACTAAGAAGCAGCCAGAAACCAGGACTAGTTAGATAGCATTAACATAAATCTCATTCCCAGTAATAAGAATTAGGCACTAGATAAGCCACCTATAAGCATACCCCCTTTATTACTAATACCCATAAATTCAGACCAACTAATACCATCGCCTATTAAGAAACTCTAATTAAAAATACCAACCTTACCCTCAGAATGCAGCCAAGCCTCTTATGCTACTATTCCACCAGCCTCCTCTATGGAACTCCTTCACGCAGCCTTAGCGGATTGTATAGCAATCCGCACCCATTCTGCTTTAGCCTCCTCCTTCTCCATACATTCCAACTCCTCTACATTATTAATGCCCTAATAGACCATATACATTATCTTCTCATACTATATCCGCTTCTATTTATAAAGGCACAGGATCCTTACATTCAGCCGCTAGGCCTCCTCCTCCACAGCCTCCAGCTTCTCCTCCAGCTAATAGTGTATTAGGGTAAACCTTGTTTAGCTAATCAGGAGTAAGACCCTAAACATTACAATTAGATAAATTAAGATAAATATAGGTCCAATACCGGGTGGACTCTAAATCCGCAACCTTATAGTCCTTAGCTAGGTTATATTCCTTATAGTAAGAGTAAGGCATAGGGATAATGCTGCCCTTTAAGATAATAGCGAAAAGAAGAGCGGCCTTATGCTTAGCAATAGAGAAAGACTTCGCGGGATAAAACTTAGTAACCCTACCTAATATAACAAATTAGGAAGGTATAAACGAGACTATAAACAAACCCAGAATTACTCATGGAAACACTTTTAGGGATAAAAGAAACAAGGAGGGAGATAGTATTATAAACCACTAGGCATTAGCAGCTAACTACTACAGAAGACAACCCCATAAATCAGGAGCCAGTTCCCAAAAAGGTCGTCCCACCTAATCTAATCAGTAACACCACCTTATTAGGGTTAGGGTCAGGGACCCACTAGAATCAATAGGATCTATATTAACTCCATTAAGTAACACCTAGTTAATAGCATCACCATTAATTCTCTTAAGCTACTAAAGAGTCAGAATATATAAGAATATGGTTATCACCATAGTAGATAGCTTTCATGAAACAGACTCTTCAGTCATTAATCTAAGTATTCAATCCCAGTATTGGATAGCCTTACAGCTAGTGATTATTGTTAGTTAACAATATTGCTTAGCAACCGCCTAATAACATATTCCGAATATAAACCCTTGATCTTTCAGGTTTAACGTACTCGGAAACCCTCTGATCATTACAATCAGGAAGTAGCACACTTTTGCTATTCCTGCTAACTTCTACCAACCTCAGTACCCCCCCCCAGGCCCAAATAATTAATAAAAATTAGTACCAATTAGTATTAACTGCACTTAATTACTTATTTCTAATTAATTTTACTAGTTTAAAGGGGTTAACAGAGCTACAATATTAGTCTAAATAGGCTAACCTTTAATAGGAAAAATGTACTTTATATCAAATAGTACTAACTTCACCCTTAAAATCTTAATCTACTACAAACTATTAATACAAATATATTCACACCATGTAATGCTAACTAGGCTAGATTTACTGTAATATAGTTAGAATCTAATTCATTAAACTGTTCTTCCTCTTTCTTATATATTCTTATATTATACCCAACCTTACTATAGTTACTATAATATCATTTGCTTAATCCACCCCAAACTAACTTCTTAGGGATACTACTAATTTCACTAGCTAGCTACTTCCCCTTTTCCTTTTCTTTAATTATTACCTAAAATTTCTTGATATTAAGTACCCCTTCAAACTATACTCAAATCTTTTTAGCCTTCTAATGTTTAGTAAATACTTTATTAGCATCTTAAAGTATTTAGATTTACTTACTTATAAATATAATTAAGTATATAATTACATATACTCTCTTTACTATTTAATTAATAGCCTTTATAATTAATATAAGGGAGCTTCCCTAATAAGCAGAAATCCTACTTTTAATAAAACTTAATTACTTAATAGTTTATTAAGAATTAAAGGGTATTTAAGACTTTTATTACTAGAGAGAAATAAAGATAAATAATATTAGAGTTTTTAAGCAGATACTAAGTTTCGAAATAATATAATCCAGATCTTATGATATAATTCCAGCTCCTTTAAATATAGCCTTAATATTATTCTTTATAAAAGTCTTATTATAAGCTACCTTAAATATAATAAAGAACTTAAATTTAGTAATATAATTAATAAAAGCCTAAATAAAGTTATTAATTTTCCTACTATATATATACTTAAGAGGTAAATAGAATATAATATCTAATAGCTAGATTAAATAAGAAGAATATAATAGCATATAGATAGTAATAATTTTATTCTCCTTATAATATTAGTTAAACTTAACTAATATATAGCTCTTATAATCATTTATAATTAATATATAATAATCTATATTTCTCTTATGTTTTATATACTTATTAAAGTACTAAATCCATTCTAAGCTAGTCTTATTATCTATCTATTTATTTAGAGTAGGCTTAATTACCTAAGAGCTGGAAAAGCCTGACTCTATAGCCCAGCTTATAAGGTAATAAGCACCCTAAATAATCATAAACAGTAGAATATATTAGCCCTTCATATTAATATACTTGATAGCTATTACTTATTCCCTATTATTAGGCTAAATAAATTTAGCCTTTTTATACTTATTAGTATATATAACCACTATTAATTAGTAATTATGCCTATTATAAAGGGAGTCTTATTAAAGTTATAGAAATTATTATTAATAATCCTATACTTAGCTATTATATTATAGAGAAACTTAAACTAATTTCTAATAATCTCTAGATCTTTATAAAGGGCCTTCTAATAGTTATAAGAATAATTAAACTTAGTCTTTAGGCTAGGTTATATATTTATGAAGCATTAAGCTTAACACTTACCTATTAGCTTAATATTATATAAAACTAATAAAAGGTTAGCTATATCTTCCACCCTAGAAAGTTATAAGGGAAATCCTTAGATATCTTACTTAAAGATATATCAAATAAGTATTTACTCTTTAATTTAATTAAGTTTTTATTTATTAATATATTATTTGTTATAATTATATTATTAATTTATTCTATAATATAGAGTTATTTATAAGATATTAAATATTTAAGTAGCTTTATATATATTTATAGGTTTTATATTATTTTTTTTAGATTTTTAAATAGCCTAAATAGCTAAAAGTATTCTACCCTCTTAAAATATAAAATATTTATTATTATTATAAAATACTACTATATTAAATATTTAAATATGTAGGTTAGTATAAGAATAATGTAAAAATTAGAAATGTAATTAGTATTAAAAAAGAACTATGTTACTAAAACCTTAATACTTATAGGCCCTCCTATACCTACCATAACTCCTCCAAATTAATTAAATAAATTAAAAATAAGTATTTAAGTATAATTTTTACTAATTAGTATCAATTTTCATTAATTATTTGGCCCTGGGGGGGTGCTGGGGTTGGCAGAAGTTGGCAGAAATAGCAAAAGTGCGCCACTTCCTGATATGCGCCACTTCCTGGTAAACCACGTTAAGGGTTCAACCGGTACACGACAGCGCTAATGCAGCACACCTGTCATGCCACCAAGCAGCTGGAGTCGCATCTCCGCTACTTTCCCAGACACTGAAACGTGGGTGATGATTTTCGAAGGTGCCTGTTAAAGCTTCATGGGCTCGCGTGGTAACAAGGTATTTGATTTTTGCTTACACCACCGGCTGTGTGCGATTAGTTGGTGAGTGCTTCCCAAGGACGAGCCCGCCCACTGATATCGATCCACTGCAATGACTAGGTCGTGCGCACGGCCGCCAGGAAATAGGATGACACTCATCGAGACGCCGTCGTAGTTATACCCTCTGCTTTCTATAACTACCCAGCTCATCTAGAGGTATTGCTTTAGTATCCGAGTCGTCCAGCTGGCAATCGTAGAGTGCCAGGCAACTCATCACACAGCGTGTATTCTGTGTGCTTACTTGGAGTTCTAAGTACATTTGTTCCTGGTTGATGAGTGAATGAACCATGAAAGACAGGGAAATACTTCTATAAGTTATGCTGTGGCTTCATGAGCGAGTTAGAGATGGACTGACTGACTCTCATACCGCTGTGTTGCTATCTATAATATCAGGAGGTATGCAGCGCATGGGGAGCGTTCGGCTAGGCGTTTCCAACCTCATACTCATCCTCGGACATGAAGACGTTGGGATAGCATACATATTTGGAAATTCATTTATTGCGGTGGAAACACGGCCGCAGTCTAGATATACAATCAAGATTGTCTGGGCACATAAGTGAATTAGGCAGTGTGTGGATCTCGATGTGCTGGAGGCAGTTCCAAAGCCCAGGCTGGCGCTTTGTGAGTACCATATGGCCTCTGAAATTTTCATGCTACTCATGGGCAAGTTTTTCAATGCAGGCGGATATATACACCATCACTAATGGCACCCACCTATGTAATCGGCATTGTATTTATCATCTAACGCTAGGTCTTTCAGCGTTTACCATCGTATAAGGGGACCGCCTGCAGCTCTTTTTAAATTTTTATGTTTTATTTTTGAGCGTATTGTGATCGGTTTAAGATCGAAAGCAGCTAAAGGCAAATACATTGCAAACCTTGTGACAAACGGTGCCAAGCGCTGGCAGATGATCCCATCAACCTTGGAATTATGCCTTGCAAGCATATACAACTTTCTCACTATCCCAGAAGCCACCCCTCTTCCGCAGAGACTGTAGTCTAGTGGTTCTTTGCAAGCGAATGCCTTGCACTCTCACAGTGCGAATATTAAAGCCGACATATGTATGATGTTCTCCCCTGGGCTGAATACTGGCCCATCCCGCTGCTCCCAGGTGGCGATTACTTGCTCTGCATGAGCCAAGATCTCTTTGTGGCCCCCAATAGGAACCGAATCATCGAAATTCCTCATCTTCAACAGAGTGGCCCAGATGGCCTGGTGTAAGCAGAGTACCTAGGCACTTATTGCAGCTCGTTGAGGATTAAGAGATCAAAGAGGAGCGCTGTGACTGTGAAAGTAGGGCTTTATAGACTGCTAGGAACCTCCAATCTGCCAGATTGGATATTTGGGTCTTTTTAGTAAAATTTGATATTGTGCTGACTGATCAATTGTAGTACGTTGCATAGCAGTACGTACTATGTGTCAGTGACGATGTACGATACAGATCGAACCGCCGGTTCCAGACTATGAAGGCTTCCCGCGCGATACTCAACGCTCCTTGCTCATCAGACGGAAAATAACCCGTATATATTGTCTCGATGGAAGCCGATCCAAGCTATGAAGCAAAGCAGTACGAGCTGAAGACACAAATTCAGCGTTGCAGGTGATTTCAAGACCGTGTAACAATTCCCAAGCCTCGGTGTCGTTGGCACATGGTTCATAATTAACGGCTAGCTAGTATCAATAATGCACTGGCCACTGCTGCATACATAGGTAAATATCTGGGTATTTTGCGCGTGACCGCTGTGCAGTCTTTGTCATCGGTATAAGAATGCTCGCGAATGGCAACCCACAGGCTTCATAAGAAAGGGGAGCGCGTTGTGCGGCTTGATAGGCGCCCTCGAATCGGCCACAGGTGGATCTATTCGGTGGAAAATCAATCGAAGGACTAACAGAGGATGGAGGCCGTAGGAAGCAGGCAGTTCTTGGGAACAGCATCCAACAGACACTTTTTGGTTGCCATCTGACCTCAGGAACCACTTCTAACTACTTATGAAGCACAATGTTTTCCTGCTCCTTGCATTGCAGGGTCTGCAAGTTGTGGGCTTGCCCAATGGCCTGGCGCCCAACTACGATATTTCATTGGAACTTATTGCTGATAAGTATGGTTGTGGAAAAAAGTTGTAGGCGATTCTGAAGGAAGCCAATGCGGCGGACCTCAAGGCTTGTCGCATGAATTTTGATTTTAAATTCTATGCAACCGCATCGAACTTTAATTCCACGCTGTTGTATTATTAAGGAGCCTAAAGTTTGCCATAAGTCAAAGGCTCAAATCGTCAATTCAGTTAATCTAGGAATGAGTAAGTGGTCCAGATTAGATTACGAGTTCCTACCACCAAACTTTTCAGTAATCATTTGACTTCAGGGATCCAGTAACAAGCGTATCTATAATTTCAAAGCCATAAATGGCTTTGAATGGTAAAGATCACTGTGAGTCAGTTCTTATAGCACGTAGTTGAGCGAAGGGTAGGTTGCTGAGGGCGTATCGCTAAAGCCACTTGCACTGCTGACTACCTACACATCGCCACGCATGTGATCATAAATGTTTTTCGTGACGGCACAGATACATAAGCTGCACTGATTTCTCAGAAAGCTTTCTTGTTAATTCTGAAATTTTCATGCTTTCCTATGCTATAGTATGGCGGCGTAGGAATGCCGTCTCACTTTTCCCATTAAGTGGTTGTTTGTAATCTGAAAGTGGGCCGGGCACGCTACATCTTGTTGCTGAGCGCATCAACGGCCTGACAAGAAGCTTGCTTCAGCCTATCAGGGTCCAACCTGAGGTACCTGAATGGTGGCCGGAAGTTAGATTCTGTCACTGGACAGCCCGAGACTACTCTATTACCAATGTGAAGCGGTACTCAGCACTGGAAGAACCTTGGCCGAGTTTCTACTAGTTAGGCCCTTGCGGTCGAATCTGTTTTGCAGATCGTATCTACACCCAAGCCTCTGGAATCCCGGTTGGGAACCCGAATTATTTGAACAAGCTTTTCTGTCGGCAGTTCAAACCTGACACTATGCGCAGGTTAGAGGGGCCTATGCGGCGATTCGCCGCCTATATGTCACCATGGAGCACGTCCTTACTAGAGTTACCATGGGACGGCCAAATTCAGGTTTCAAGATGACTACGCCGCCGTTTGCACACCTTCTTTCTTTCATTTTGCTGCAAGGAGTTGGGATGCTCTGCCTGCCACACGCCGCATATTTCTTATGCATCCTCTGTATCTCACAGAGAAATTCTCCATCGTGAACCACGGACCAGTAAAACTCGTACAGATGTGATGCGGTGACGAGCTTGGGTCCAGGGGGTTTGGCCCACGGGTGAAAGTACAGTTTGTAGTTTACCTTGGAAAGGAGGTACAAGACAAATGTCATGAGCAACTTGTGATTAATTGAGCCTCAAGTAACGACGTTTGGACAGCAAAACAGGCTGTAGCATGTAAATGAGCAAGTTAAATCAGCACATCGAGTAACCGGTGCCACCGAAATTATTTTAACAAATTCGTATTTCTCCTCGAACACAGCAATACTGTGCATTGTTCGTTATACGGCAATTGCCACGACCACAAAGTCATTGGCTGTCAGCGCAGCAATATCTGAAATATTGTGCCATGGGCCGAGACAAGGATTACGATAAGATGGAACCGGGCTTGACTGCAGTGGATGAACAATCTCTTCCGCCTCCCTCCAAACCTGTTTCGGAGAATTCAAGGACCCTCCTCAGGCCGAGCCTTGGGGTTCACGCAGGGTCTCCCTACCCTAGTCCAAACTCTAATTTTGCGCCTTGGAATGAAACCAAGCTGCCAGGGCAGCAACGATCACGCCTTGCAAGTTGCAACTGTGCACGAACTGATCTGCGATCGAATCAAGATTATCTTGCAAGAGGCCGGGATCCGAGTATTTGAGGTCCTAGGGTCCTCCTTGCGGTTTGAGGTCCGCCGGGTTGCTGCTGAGGTGATCTTATGCTAGAAAGCTAACAATGCTCTTGACAAGATTTGATTTCAAACCTGCTTTGTGTTGGCGTCCGGAGGCTAGAAGTATATTCCTCCGACAGAGTGACCAAAGATATGGGTCCGATCAAGCTGGAGGAATGTTTTGACGGTGGGCATCTCGGAGGGCTGAGAAGGGAATTTCAAGATGCTGCAGGCCCATTGCGACACTGATGCAGCCCTAAAGTAGAAGTCGTCGCCTTCTTTGAAGCACTTTAAAAAGGTTGGACGTCGCTGGAGCCCGAAGATGCTTTACCGAATCACCACAACGGCCTTGCTCTATTTCAATGTTTTCTTGACAAATTCAACCAGACCGCACCGCACTGATCCTCCTTCCCTACCAAGACTGACTGATATTGAGACCTTTGTGTTCTATTGCTGTTGCTACGGCCTGTCTCCTCGCATAATGAACATGCTAAATGCTTCCACCGCCGTCATGAGCCTTCTTGGTCTTGCGGTGACAGCTCGGGCCACTGTGGAGGTGGTACTATGCGCAGAAGCGAGCTTTGGAAAATGCGCCACGTATAACATAGATGCGGGTACTTGCGGTAGGTGTTCACAGCCAGAACAAGTGTAACCCAGTCCACCTTAGCTGATGGGACCTGGTACGCAGTCGACATTGCGCCCGCTGCACAAATCGAATCCATGGCGGTGGCAAGTCCATGCTCCATGTATACGTAGGTGCATTCCTTTGCCCAAGTCCAGTGTGATGTCAGCAGAAACGACCTGCACGAGACAGGACCGTATTCTAATGGGAGACCTCCAGTGAGCGATCTTGTACGGGAACTGAATCCCGAGTGACAGGAGGCGTGCCATTACTTATTAATTCCTTTGATAAAACTGTCGCTTCAGTCTTGTGCAGTTAAATGCCACAATTACACTATACGGGCTCTACTCCCCTGTCATGCCCGAGAGTCTTTGCTGTCTGCATGGAATGCAGTGACATACCAAGTTGCAAGCTGAGTCGAAATCGCACCTAATGAAAAGGAACTAATTAACCCCATTTGAACATTGCAACTGTCAAGAACACTCAATTGAAGCGATCCACATACATGTGAAACAGAATGCGGTTCAGCACATTTTCCAACCCAGCCATCGTGAATCAGTGTAGACTGTAGATTTATTTGAAATACCTTCTAATGTGAGAACCGGTAGACTATCGACCAAGGCTGTAGGGTTCCTAAGAGTTTTCAAGAATCAATGAAGACATTAAAGCTTTGTACTTATATCGTATGTGTGCCCAGGTGGTTACATACATCCTACCCTGAATTACGCGGGCCGCCGGAAGTAATGATCAGCACGGCTGTGGAAACGAAGCATAGGCATTACTAGTAGTGTACTCCATCCTGGGCCTAAACCCACTTCTGCAGGAAGGGGACCCCAGACATTGTTGTTGCTACAAGCTTCAGTCCGTCGCCCGTCAATGCTTCAGGAGGTTCTGGGACAATATGGTTCGGCCCAAAATGTATTAAACACTAGCGTTTCGGATGTATCTCTCTCTCTCTCTGTGTGTGTGTGTCGCAGGAAATGCACCGCAGGTCAGACGGGAAAAATGGGGCGCCCACCAAAACTTTTAAGGTCATCTCGGACTGCCAGAGATGAGTTTCTTCAAGGTTGTTCAGGAAATTATGGAACAAGACCATTGAACGATAATGAAGTGATTCCGGCCTGACAGCACGCAGAAATTACCTGGAGCACTGCCGCTAGTAGCCCTCATAGGATCACTTATTGGGATTATAACCTTGAAATCAGGCCTGGCGTCGTCTGTTTGCATTGCCTAGTTCGATGATTGACTGAGGATTCATGTCCTCCATACACACGCCCTTCCCAAAGCTTATACGTTTATATGATCTGTCGCTGATTTGATACGAGGGTTAAATGGCTGATAAGTATCGGCAGCCAAACGTTTGTTCTGGGACAGAGAAACCGAGACAATTTTCTCCTTAGGCATGAGTCAAGGTCCGCTAGGATTTACCTAATCCAGATGTCCAACGGCAAACACGGCTTCAAGTGTGGCTGTGTGGTAAATGGAACAGAAATAGTGCAATCTCTACAAAGAGGGCTAGTTGTTTGGGCGGGATTTGTCCTCATGAATGCTCGAGTAATCGTAATGAGGCTGTGCTTGACACGGGAGCGGAACCCGTACGCAGGGAGGGAACAAGGTTTGCCAGGCGTGCCGTGGAGCCGAGGGGATTCGGATCTGCTGTCTGGAGGGGAAGCAGCGAACATCCAAATTCGACAACAAGTCGGGGGAGTAGGGGATAGGGCAACTTTATGGAGCTTGACTTGAGCCTGTACCTCTTGGCCTGGACCAGCTGGTGTCGACAGGACTATCATGCTTGTTTGGGAGCGGAAAGCGCAAATTAAGGGCGTCTCGATGCTGTCCAGATGATGTCAGTTCTCTGCGCGGGTACGTGGATGCCGCGAAAGTGGGTCTCATTGCAGATCTTGGGGGACTTGGACCGGGCAATGAGTGCCAACCAGACTGCCAGAGCGAGCGACACTTGTGGTAAGGCCAGAGAGCTTACTGTGTAGTGTACATAGTATGTACAGCACGCTAGAAAAGAGTGGGCGTCGTAATCAACCCGTACTCCACCTGGGCCCACCCCCCTGAGAATGCTTGTTGGTCTCGATCAGTTTGGGCAACCCACAGTCTGCAGGGCTCGCTCCCGCTGCTTCCCTTGAAATTGTCCCGGCTGTCGTCTCTCTTTTCAAGGTCGCTGGCTGGTCGGTCTGCAACCTGACCTTGCTTCTCTGTTGTTCACACTTCCTTTCGACATTGACTTCCAGCCGCTCTTTTTGACCAAATAAACCGTTTCTTCTCCCTGTCTGCCGCATTCTGCCCTCGTGCCTCCTGCGCACATCCAAGAGCCCGACAGATCGGATCCCACCTGTGCCAAGACCTGCCAAACCGCGCGCGATCCCCGATCCGGCTTGTCCATCTCGATTCCCGAGCTTGGCGTTTCTCGGGTGTGGGCATCCGACAAGATGAAGGCTGCACATACCTCCTTGGCGGCCGCTACGCTGTTCTCCTCTCTCGCCTCGGCGGTTGAGTACCTCAGTGTCTCCGGCTCAAACTTCGTCTCCAACGCGACTGGGGACCGGTTTGACATTATTGGTGTAACGTACGAGAGAAATACCCAACAACCCTCCACACCCGACTCCGTCAAGCCCATGTGGCCACAGAAAGAGGCCAGGGGATATCTACTTGGGCATGCCAGCTAACAACTGAAACAGATACCAGCCTGGTGGATCCTCGGGTTTTAATGGCAAGGCAGACCCTCTCAGCGACCCCGAGGCCTGTCTTCGAGATGCCATCCTGATGCAGCAGCTTGGTGCGAACACCATCCGCGTGTACAACCTGGCGCCCAACCTCAACCACGATGAATGCGTCTCCATCTTCAACGCCGCCGGCCTGTACATGATCATCGACGTCAACAGCGGCCTGTACGGCGAGTACATTGACCGTTCCGACCCTTCGTCTACCTACACCACGGAATACATGAACCACATCTTTTCCGTGGTCGAGGCTTTCTGGGACTACCCCAACCTGCTGGGCTTCTTCGCCGGCAACGAGATCCTGAACCAGGACAGCGACAAGAGCGCCCCGGCCTACATCCGTGCCGTGGTCCGTGATCTCAAGGAGTACATCTCCCTGCACGCTCCTCGCGACATCCCCGTCGGATACTCTGCCGCAGATGTTGCTACTATGCTCAAGGACACCTGGGCCTACCTCGGCTGCTCGCTCGAGAACTCGACTTTTTCGAGGATGGACTTCTTCGGTCTGAACGACTACGTTAGTTTATCCCAATCTTCATTTCAAACCCCAAGTGCCGATCGGGATATTGACAAAGTCCCAGGAATGGTGTGGAGACTCCTCTTTCCAGAAGTCAGGTTACAGTGTGCTCACTCAAGAGTTCGCCGACACCAACATTCCCGTCTTCTTCTCTGAGTACGGTTGCAACAAAGTGAAGCCCAGGACTTTCACCAACGTCCCCGTGCTGTACGGTGACCAGATGTCCGTGCTCTCTGGGGGGTTGGCGTACGAGTACTCTGAGGAGGCTGATGATTACGGGCTCGTCGCTATCAACAGCTCCAACGAGGTCACACTCCTGCAGGACTGTATGTTGAAGCCGATGCGTACCTATTGCCGATTATGCGTGTTGCTAACATGACTCAGACAACTTCCTGAAGGAGCAGTTTGCCAAGATCGACATGTCCGCTCTGACCTCGGTCAACAAGACTGCAGAGAAGCAGCAGACGACGGCTTGTGCCGCCTCTCTGATCTCCGAGTCTACTTTCCTGTCCAACTGGGAGCTTCCCCCGCGGCCCAGTGGTGGCGATGCGCTCGTGACTTCTGGAATCACCTCGGCCCCTACTGGAGCCATCACCAGCGTGGTAAGTAGACTGTTCCATCAGCACTGCGTTGCTCAACTGAAGCTGACTGTACCCTCACCAGACCGCGACCGCCATGCCCGCAACCGTTCACAACTACACCGGCGCCGAGGTCACCGGCCTGGCCCTGGTGCAGCTCGGTTGCGCCGACAACAACGCGCCCGGCCTCGTCGCCACCTACAGTGGAGGAGGCAAGCAGACGTGCTCCTACGCCACCTCCACGGGCACCTCCCCCAAGAGCAGCAAGAGCAGCAGTGGCAGGACCATCAGCCCGCTGGGCGGTGCTGACTTCCAGGCTCTGGCGCTCATCAGCTCAGTCCTCGCTGCATTCCTTGGTGGAGTCATGATCCTCTGAAGTGGATCATGGCTGAGACGCGGCTATGATGTGGCCTGTCGACTGGCTGTGGGCGGTCTGGGCATCTAACACTGGCGTTTGGTTGGAGCTTGAAGCTTTAGGGTATTTAAATCCAGTTCGACTATTAGTACGCCTGGCTTCGGGGAACAGTATTGCATGAGTAACTGCAAAGATCTTGAGGCGCCGGTCCTGCACCATAACTTTTTAGTAGACCTTGTATTCAATCATTTGCATTTGGCCCTCGTTTCCTTTGTGACAACTTTTCCCAGGGTATTGAACCATGCGTTCGTGATGGATATCGCCTGCTCACCTTTATGCTTGCTCACGGCCAAGTACAACTCACCAACAATTACTTAGTAGCGTGCCGGTAGCGTTTTCAGTGAATCTACGTGCTTGGAAGAGGGTCGCTGAGGGTGTTGTTTCCAAGAGAGCAAAAGCCGCCCCCCCCCCAACCGTCTTTGGATTGAGGGTCAGGGTTTCCGCCAAGCCCCACGCCTCCCTGGCCGCCGATCAAGAATAGGACGCGGCGCGACGCGGTAAACTCTGGAAGGCCAAACATCGCATTAATTCCACACGTGCCAGCCCATCCATTTCAACCTCACCCTTCAACCATTAGATTTCAGGAATCCCAAACACCGCTATCATAAGGATTGCTGTCATCTCTTCAACGCGCTATAATCTTCAAAGTCACAATGAATAGCCTTGCGGGTTCAAAACGTACCGCGGGAACGCCGGTCGCATCACCCACTAAAGCCGCAGCATCAACAAAGAGATCACGGACGCAATATGATTACTATGATGAAGAAGACTCTAATATGGCGCCTGAAGATCAGTGCAGCGCCGATACGGATTCTGGGTCAGAAATGAGCTTGGACGGTGAGGATGAGCCGGACAGCACGAGCGACAAGCCCGTGGCAGTTCCTCCGCGCTCACACAGGTCGCACCAGGATTCACGGGATGCAGAGGTAAAACATTCAACCAGGACCAACTTTGACGTCAACCATACAATGTCGCTAATGCCCAAAAGCAACCTGCTCACCTGCCACCTGCAGTCAGTCTACCCACCAGACGTGTCGTACCAACCGCCAAAGCCAGAGTTTGCACCGGATGGCGCTGCAGCAAGTACGGCAAAAAGTGCAACGCCGCGGCGTGCGGCTGCCCGGGCGGCGCGTCATGCCAGAACCCCTTCAGGAGCCTGGATCTTGTGGCCCTCTTCGGCCAGGACCCCGTCGCCCTCCACCCGTGCTTCATCACCTGGGTCGGAAAGCAGAGCACAGCCAGGCTGGAGCGCACGACCGCGCAGTCGCTCTTCAGCCTCGTCTTCAGGAAGGCCTCGGTGCTCGCGGAGCACAATGAGGAGGTGACGGGGCCCTACCTCGAGTGGAGGGCGAGGTGGGACCGCCTCCCCGCCGCCAGGCACAACGGGCCCGCGGGCCTCGCCCTCAAGCAGGAGCTGCTCCGCTGGGGGCTTACCTCCCAGGGCCTCCGGTCCACGTACTACTCCTTCTGCCGCAAGGACGGGTGGGTAGAGACTGATCATGAGTGGCACTGCGCTGCGTGTGGTGAGTGCAGGCAGTGGAGGGAATGGCACTGTATGAATTGCAAACAGTGTTCATATGGCCTTTCACTTCCGTGCGCGAATTGTGGGAGTGACGGTGACTGGTCTCCTGACTCTGAGCTTGGTGGGCCGGACCTGGATGACATGCTGGAGTCCTGGTGGGCAAACCCAGCCTGATATATTTGAGAATGGCACAGTGTCATCAGTCACGTTTGTTCTGGAGAGAAAGGGCGCCTCCGGCAAGGTCATGTTTGGGCTTATTGGGCACGGAAATCATTGCACTCCTCCAAATTTCCAATTCAGTTCAAATACCTGGTCATACTAGGGTTTGGACGGGAGTAACCGCAAAAGCCAACTGTTATTTCAGGTTCGTGAAATGAACATACTGGCCTGGGCGCATTGGAAGCAGCTGTATTGGGCGCACTCGGATGGCTGGGCCATGTGTAAGCCTGGAGCTCATCGACCAACAGAAAGTTTTGACGGATCCTCCAGTGCTCGAGGGCAGTGCTATCCCGAGGCTTCTCTCCTTGACTTCGGTGCAGAATCGGTACTGCAATTTCTTGCATCCGGTCGCGCACCAGAAGCAAAGAGGCGGCTTACTACACGTCAAACACTGCGGCGTCACCGCCTTTGGGGCAGGCACTTTGTAGTATATCGACAAACACCTCTTCAGGACTGCGGGTATTTAGGTGCCGGGCACGCAAATGTGGCCGTAGGGATGTCCCGTTTTGGAATACTAGAGCTATAGTGTACATGTCTTCAAGGAGATGGCAGGCGTGTTATGACCCAAAATGTATTCGTCGTCAGCGGGTATCTACCAACACCAAAGCATTCTGCACATATTGTGGTGCAGTGTCAAAAGGGCCGGGACCATAGGACACTATCACCTCCCCATCCTGAATCCCCCCCCAAAACCGCCAGGCGACGTGACCCTGGCACCGGATTCCACGGGAGGTCAATCTCTGCACAAGTCCTCTCCTCAGACCTTCTCGGTCTGCTCCACGGTGCCGTCCCCCGCACCGCCGTGGTGCGCCGCGCCGACCTTGAGCTTGCCCTCCTTGATCTCGTTCTCGAGGTCGTCGAGCCTGCTGCGCCTGCCGGCGGTCCTCCAGGCGGGGATGCCCGAGTTGAAGACGTCGTCCATCTCCTCGAGCGTGAAGCCCTTTGTCTCGGGGGCCATGAGGAACATGTGGACAAAGGCGGCGGCGTTGAAGGCGCCGAAGATGTAGTACATGTTGAAGGATATGTTCCACAGCAGCGGCGGGACGGCAAAGGCCAGCACCATGTTGAAGAACCAGTTGGTCGCGGTGGTCAGGCTGACGGCCTTGGCCCTGATCTTGCTGGGGAAGATCTCGGCCGGGTAGGTCCAGGACACGGGGCCCCAGGTCGTGGCGAAGCTGGCTACGAAGAGGTACGAGCACGAGATGACGGCGCTCGAGACGGGCCGGTTGTTGAGGATTATCCAGGTTATGGACTCGTTCTCGGTGGTGCGGGTCTCGTCCGTGTTGGGCTGGCCGTAGTACTGCTGCAGGGCGCCGCTGATGAACAGCCACGTCATCATGAAGAAGGAGCCGATGATGAGGGCTGGCCGGCGTCCGAACTTGTCCAGGTAGATGATGGCCGGGAGGGTCATGACCACATTGATGATGTACTGAATCGAAGCGGTGAGGAGCTGCACACTGGGTGGTCAGTGTGTGTAAATAGCAGGGCTAATAGGACGACTTACCGGAGAGCCTATGCCGGCTCCCTGCATGATATAGACGATATAGTACATCACTTCAGGAGGTTAGCAATGCTTCAGGACTATCGCGAGAGGTGATGGGAGACATGCTGATGTTCATCCCGCAAAGCTGCGACCAGGCCTGGACGCTCATGCCCAGGAAGACACGCTTGAACATGCCCCTGGCGACCAGAGCCTTGTAGCTGCTGATAGCCTCCTCGCGCTCGAACCGCAGGGCATCCTCAATCTCGTGGTATTGTGCGAGGACCTTGGGGTGGTTCCGGTCGCCATTGCCGAGCGTGCGAGCCAGGACGTCGAGCGCCTCGTCCCAGCGGTCCTTGGAGGCGAGCCAGCGCGGGCTGTAGGGGAAGAAGAACAGGCCGATGAGGAGGATGACCGCCGGGAACATCTGCACGCCCCAGGGGATGCGGAAGGCAGACTCGGGCTGGTCTGGGTCGTTGGGGCCGCCTCCGACCTGGACATGACGGGTTAGCCTCTCGTCCAGTGCCCCTGTGGCCCGGGTGCGGGATCAGATCAGACAGGGAACTCGTTACATTCGAGGCACCGTACTGGATGAAGTACTGGATCAGGATACCCCAGGTGATAGCCCACTGCTGCAGCGAGACCACGCGGCCGCGGATCTCCCTGGGGGCAATCTCACTCTGGTAAATCGGCACGACGCTGGATGCGATTCCGATGGACAGGCCTGGGGCTAGTCAGCAATCTCGTGGGTGGATGGCCCTCCGCCAGGCCGCGAGCGTGAAAGCCCTGGTGTGCCAGCGAGCCGCAGTGGGAAAGGCGAGGTGAGATGAGACGCGTACCGCCAACGACACGCCCGGCACACAGCATTCCGCGGTCTATAGCGGCGCATTGGATGATGGAGCCGATGATCCAGAGGGTACACGCGACCTGGAGGGCGACCTTGCGAGAGAAGCGATCGGCGAGGAACGAGCTGGTGAGTGCTCCGACCAGGCTGCCGGCGGGCATAGATGCCGTGATGGCTCCTTGGGTGTAGCTGACCGGATGGTTGAAATATCGGTTATAAGCCTGAGTCCCGAGCACCCCACTCATTGAAGAAATGTCAAACCCAAAGAGCGCACCCCCTTGGGTGTGATTTGATAAGTACAAGCCAAGATCATGACATTTCTCTTGACAGATGGGAAGGCGTTCGGGTGGTGGGAGAGGACGTACCTATGGCGGCGAAGCCGCAGATGAAGTAGACGTTGCTAGCCTGATACATCTCGCAGGCGGATATAGTTCCTTGATAATTGAATACCAATCCAACGATAGCGTTCTGCTAGAGGACAAGAAAAGGTAAAATCACTGATGGCAGGGAGCGCGGGGAGCCAAGGTATTTGAAGGCCCTCGATCCATTCCTGGACGAACATATTCACCTGCTTGAAAGTCAGCCCGCCAAGGGGGCCCGGGGGCGTCATGCCACAAGAAGCGAACCGAATAGAGACCCAAGGCACACCACGCCGTCGGTAACAAACAAAACCGCAGATGCTGAAGGCTGCAGCAACAGCCTGGGCTGCAGTCATCGCCAAGGTCTGGCTGGCCCGCCTCAGTCGTCACGTTGCACCACCCCAAGAGTTCTCCTGCCATGCCCGGGCACCAATCACGATGACCCCCGACGGCTGATGTCTGCGTGAAGGATTATGCCACCTCGCTACTGGTCTTGTCGTCGCCAGAAGGTCACGTCCTTTTGTGTACCCCAGGCCAAGGTCGCAGCGCCCCATTGCGGGGAAGGCCTGGCTGGGCGTGATCCTTTCTTCTGAGCCGACGCCTGCTAGTCGGCAGCCAATGGGCGGGCCGTCCAAGTCCGTCGATGGCACCAGGCCGCAGCTAAATAACCTTGACAGACGAACTGGCATTGGATGCCAGCAGGCGAGGGTTGCAGTTGGTACCCAGCTGCCCAGAGTCCCGCTTGGAGGAGCCAAGCACATCGTTCCGGAGGATTCGACCCCAAACTTTTATTATATTGACACCGGTCCGATAGGGCTTGAGGAACGTGGCGCCGCCACATGACTTTGTCTTGGACACATGCGAGGCCACTGACTGCGAGATGCAAGACTTGCGTGCGTTTATAGGCATGTAACTGTTTCAGTCATACATAAGGAGCCACTTATTCAGGTATATGAACCACATGCCACAAGACCCGGGGACGCACAATGCAACGTCTCCCCTCCCGATCTGAGTAGCCTCGCATAAAATGGTCCCCAGTCGACGACTTCGGACACGCAGGAGCTGATGGATCAAACCGGGTATTTAGACAAGAACAAAGAGCTGGTTTGCCAGTCGTAGGAGTCGTCGAGGTCGTACGTGTGGCCTCAGAAGGCTGTGGACCTTGTCCGAGTAGAGGTTCTCGAGCATCTAGTTGACAGTCGGTTCGAGTCCGTCAACACCTTTGCACCAGACGACTAGACGCAGCCCAGGCCTTGGCCGATACTTGCGTGAAAGCAAATGTCCGGCTTTCCTCTCCACAGCCAGACATAAAGTACTGTCCGCAGTGAGAAAAGTGGCAGCGGATCACTTTCGATCTCTCAAGAGTGACCCACCACCGTCGAGGTTGCTGCTGGCTGTTTTGGCGTCATCGAGTGGCATTCACCACCACGCATGACGCGCACAAGGCGAGGGATGCGTGTCTGGTTCGGGCCAGCTCGTTTTCAGCGTCGGGGAGATCAGTGTCGGAAACTGCAGTGACTCCCTTCTATATCATCGCCTGGAGAAGAATCAGTAGTAACATGCGGCAAGCGCATGAACCAGAGTGTAGTGGCTACATCATGACCGGAGAGGGAAGAAAAGAAAAACAGAGAATTCTCAAGACAAGTGGTGTGGATTAGCGCGGATTTGATGATGCCCGCTGCAAAAGCTTTGCGCCCCAACTCTGTCGACCCGCCTTACAGCTTGCAAAAAGTAAGCCGCCTGGGCAAAGGAGGATAGCCAAAAGGGCGCGTGGGCTCAGCACCGGCGCATGACATGCCGGGCTGAAAACCACAAGTCTATCATACATGTATCTGCTGGAGTTAAGCTCAGAGCCGTTGTGTCTTTCTGGGGGAGGGATAAGAACCGGAGACAAAACAGTTATCCAGCAGCACACAGGCTGCCGGAAGTGGCAGGCAGCGTTCTAGCCGCTGCCGGGTATCCCGTAAGGCGTAAATTGCCGCCGTGACCGTGAACGCCGGGGCTAAAGATACCAGAAGTCTTTGAATGTCGCCCGGACGGTTCTCAAAATGCCATACTTCCTCCCCAAACGCCGAAGACCGCGTCCACTTCCCTGGGTCGTTTCTACTCCTCTTCACGTTCATGTGGGTTGGGGGTGGCGTCATTCCGTGTGCTTGTCCCCAAACGTCGTCACTCATCGCAGTAGCCGAAAACCTTGCGGTGCACTTTGCGCAAGTAGTTTCGTTGTTCGCGAAACATGGCGTAGTTGCCTCCGAGTATGACCTCAAGGATGCTGTTGTGCTTCTCGCCTCTCGCGATCCGTTCAATTCTCTCTTGCAAAAGCTTGTGTGCTTCGGCAAAACAGACCTTGATCTGAGGGTAGTTTGACGAACCCCCAGATATGTCGTTTCCGGGATTGTTTGGATCGATGATGGACAAGCGCTCTGGGTTCTTATAAGTGAACGTGGTGATGTGGTTCTGGGCCAGAGGTATTTTGTTAGTGCCAGTCGGATAATGGGGATTGAGCGGAACCTGCCTTGTTTACGTAACCCGGTGGGTTGAGTCTGAGGGCTGTGATCTTGTAGTTGAATCTGTTGCCGTACAAGTCGAAGAAGTGCATGAGCAAAGAGCCGAGGTTGCGCTCCGGCACCATATCACCACTCTGGACCTGCGGCATCATCTGAAGCATGCTGACAACCATGCAAATGACAGAAAAGCCGCCGATACCGCCGTTCACCGGCTCGTTGAGGCCACGCATCAACAAGAACTGCTTGATGATGGTCACCAGAACGGGCATGACAGGGTACTGCTCTCTCCAAGCCCTGAATGTGTTGATGGCAATAACTCCACTAGGGTTTTCGAAGGAAATGTCAACCTTCAAGCCAGTCTTGCTGTCGACATACTTAACCAAGGGTACTCTCGCCTTCGAGATCATCACGAAATGGTTGTGGACTGCCACGCAGCTCGCACGAAGGTAATTCCTAAACTGCTTGAGCTGATTAAGACCCACAGGCAGCGTGGTACCTCCGGAGAGCACGGCGTCAGAACACAAGACAAGATCCATGTCACCAGTTGGCAGGTACAAGCCAGACATGAATGAGCCAAAAGCATGCAGCTTGCGGCCCCGCCAACTGCCGTTCTTGTCAAGGAGGCGATTGAGCTCATCAACGAGGTTCCCACGAAGGCGATCCTCGAACTCGCGTGGTCTCACCAAGTCATAGAAGTCAATGATTTCCATGTGAAGCCTGCGTGGTGCAAGTCAGCCTGATTCCCCGAAGTGCCAGTGTCGTCTCTCATACCTGACATTGAGCTGAGGCGTCGCACCTGGCGATGTAACCCATGGTGAGTTGTTCTCGCCTTTCTTCAGCCGCCACTCGGAGACGATCGAGCCTCCACTAGGCCTCTTTGGCGCGGATTTGAGCAGCGCATGAGACGGCAACTTCAACACGTCGTCATGTGTGCGCTTCCGCGAACTCAAATCTGATGAGCTAGGCATATCCATGTCAAACTCAACCCGCCTCACCGCCCTGTCAGCAACGGGGGCCGCTGAGGCCTTGCCCGGCGCCGAGCTGGCGGCGGCGGCAGTACTCTGCGGTGCGCCCTGGTTGTTTGAACGCTGTCGGTTGTAAGTCAGGGGATTGATGAACTCCTCTTCGTCGTCCTCGTCCTCGCTGCCAGAGTCGCATCGAATAAAGTCTTCGTCATCTACGAGGAGGGATGTCCTCGTGCTCTTGGCAGGTTCCACACGGGCCTTTCGGATCAATTGAACGACATCCTTCTTCTTCTTGTCTTGGTCTTGCTCAGGGGGCAGAGCAGTGTAAGGGTCCGGATTGGACCACTTGGGAGCTTCATCAGCCGGGGTCGAAGTGGCTGTTGTGCGGGCGCGCTTCGCAGTTGGCTGCGAAGAGTCGTTCTCGTCGTCCGAGATGTCCATATCAGCCTCGTCACTATCCGAGAGTTGGTCGAGTGCCCTGTAAGTTACTCCATTCTGTGCATCTGCAAAGTCCTCGGTGGGTTTGTTGTTGTTGGTCGCATGTAGGATAGCACGATCCGCGGCTATGAAGGGCTTCCAAGGGCGTCTTCCCATGTAGGCACCACGACCTCGGTTACTATTCTGACGATAGGGCTGGCGGTCGTTGTGAGGGCCCCTGGCGGGTCCGCGAGGCGGGTCCGCTCGGGACCTGGGTTCGTTAGGGCGATAGCTAGTATATGAATCGCCTACGCCTCTGGGTTTCTCTAAGCGAAAGTTGAAGTCACCCTGAGGTGGCCTAAACGAGTCAGAGCCGCGAAAGGTTGGGTATGTGTCTTGAGGTCTCGGAGGAAGCGAGTGGTTATCGTTACGATGAGAGGGCTGGTGGCGATCGGCGCGACCGCTGCGATCGTTGCGGGAATAACGACCGCCTTGGTCGCTGCGCTGACTAGGAGGAGCGTATGAATCATAGCCTGAAGGAGGAGGGGGAGGGGCATTGTAGGAGGGAGGAGGGGGTGGTCGGTAGCTGTCACCACCACCACCATAGCCATCATGGCCTGATGGCGGCGGCGGAGGATAGTTACGCGACGCGTTGTGGCGCCCTTCCACCCCTGGGGGAGGGGGGTAGTACTGTGACATAGTACTTTGGAGCAAACTCTCTCCTTTGACCGAGAAGTCTTGTGAGATGTGTTTGAGAAGTGTCCAGGTGTGGTGTGGTGGAGAAGTGATACGCACTGAACAATGCGAAGGATGGCGGGTGGTTGCAGAATCGACGTTGAAGAGGAAAGCCACGACTGACGAGGTTTGATTTTTTGGGCCGACTGATTAACACTGTGGTCGTCAGTCAGCCGCCAGACTGCATCCGGCACTTGTCTTGTTTGCCTGCCGGGGTCAAGAAGACCAGGACGCTGACGTAAGGACCAAGAGTCAGTGAACATGTTAACATCAGGTAGTATGTGGACTCTGCTTATAGAGTAAAAGCAATCAACTACGACAACCAACTCAGTCCATGCATTCAAAACATCATTGAGGTGTCCAAGTGGACTCTTGTGATGATCTGAACATTCTCTCTTGGGTGCAACCATTGCAAGTCAACAACTTTGCAAGTGATTGCGAACTATAGGCGAAGATGAAAAAACATGCTAGTATGACCCGGGACGCCTACATTTTCCACACTCGCCCGGCTCCAGTTCCCGTTTCCCAACGCCAATCGCTAACCACTGGGCACGCATGCATAAGCCACAATGCTACCAGGATCCGAAGAGCCGTAATGCAAGATTAGTAGTCCCGGCGAGGCAGGTTACTACATTGGAATCCCGCCCCTGGCCGTAGATACAAGCACTGAGTGCTACTGGAACCAATGGCTAACACGGGGTGGGTTTTGCCACTGACTGGTCATAGTTGGCGGATTCAACTCGCACGAGAAAAGAATACAAACAAAATTGTGCCATGCCATGAATATATATATGATGGGCATTGCATTGCTCGCCATCTGACAGTCGGGCTGACAGGCTGGCCTGTAGCCATGAACAGGGCCTCAGGCCTTGGTCACAGCTAATGATTGCGTAGTTTTCATGCCATCACGGCCGCCATCACGGCCGCCATGCAGATGTGGAGTAGTGAAAGGCGGCGGCGGTGGACTCTGGACTGGCTGGCTGGACAAAGGGGCTGAGAGGGCGGCCAGTCTGCCAGTTGGGATTGTGGGAGAGTAACTGGGAGTAAAGGGATGGAGGCTATCCGGAGGATGTGCACTGCGCTTGGCTGCTGCCGGGGTGGGCCTTTGCACAAACTGTACAGGCGCACCAATCAGAGAGCCAGCCGCCAAACTCTCTTCAAGGACATTTTATCTCCGATAACAACCCATCCCGAACATACGTCTGTCTTCGCTGCCAGAACCTTTTGGCCGCCGTGGTTGTGGTATTACTCTCAAGGCCCATGGCGGCGACCTGAATGCGTGCTGAGAGAATCCAGCTGTACCTGGGGAACAGCACCTGAATGGGGGCATATCTCTCCCATGTTTCCGCCGTCCAATTCGCAAGCCGTAGTGTAGACCGAGGTGTGGTCCAAAGCACGTCCCGCTGCGAAATGACGTTGACGGGGCACCTCAATGCCGGGTAATATCGGTGCCGTGACCAAGATCTTCACTCCCACTTCCCCGGGGGGTAATATCTCTTTCGGCTAGGCCCATGACACAACGTGGTCTGGTGGCGCACGTCGTGCAGTCACCAACAGCAAACCCTGCCTATGGTGCGGTGTCTATGGCGGACCTCTCAAAGGTTGGGTCGGCTCGAGGCATGTGGCCATCCACGTTGACAGTCATGGAAACGAAGGACGAGTATAGAACCGAGCATGGTGTTGCTCTTACGACCTTGCTGCTCGGTATCCCATTGCAGCCGGCTCGTAGCCGATGGATCAATACTTCGAACATCCCCCGTCTGAATTATCATGCGGACCCCGACTTCTCCTCCAACCGATCTGCCTCGGACCAGATCAGACCTGCCTCGTTGGCCTGACTCCAACGGACACCAGCAGCCATGTATCGAATCTGGAATATATACGTTCTCGCCGGCTTGTAGGTCCCACCTAGCCACCCCTCCCAACAACAACCCCATGGAGCAACTTGGCTCCATGTATGTTTCCGGCATTTGCTGGCGACCTCATGTCTAGCGGCACCATCGGCGGAGCCCTCTTCGGCTAGTATGTCTGCCTGTATCGGCAGCAAACAGTACCTCGAATACTTTGGACGGCCGAACTCGGATGCGCAGGCCGGTATCACCGCATCGATGAGTGCCGGCAGCTTCATTGACTCACTCGCTGCTGGGTGGCTGTGTGACCGCATGGGACGTCGTGGGATTCTCCAGCTTGCCAGCGTTATCTGGGTCATTGGTGCAGCCCTCCAATGCAGCGCACAGAACATTGCACATCTAATCGTTGGAAGGATTGTGAGTGGCTTTGCCAGTAAGTTCTCCCTGGCTCGTAGTACCCTTACACCGTCCTACTTAATTGACACCTTCTGTCAGTCGGCATCACATCGTCCCAAGTATGTGTCTACCTCGCCGAGCTCGCACCTGCAAACATCCGCGGCCGCATTGTCGGCGTCCAGCAGTGGGCCAACGACTAGGGTATCCTCATCATGTACCTGATTTCTTATGGCTGCGCCGTCTCCATCGACACCCCTGCGTCCTTCCGCATCGCATGGGGTGTCCAGGGCATACCCGGCATCGCCCTCGGAGTCTCTCTGTTCTTCTTCCCAGAATCCCCTCGCTGGCTCGCCAGTAAGGACCGCTGGGACGAGTGTATCGACGTCCTGGCCGGCCTGCACGCCGGCGGCGACAGGGAGTCTCCGGTCGTGCCGGCCGAGCTTGACGAGGTCAGGGAGGCCGCAGACCTCGCTGCTGAGTCCAAGGACCTTGGCTAACTGGGGCTCTTCGCACCGAACATGTGGTTCCGAACTCTGACCGGTATCAGTGCCCAAGTCTGGCAGCAACTCCTCGGTGGAAACGTCATGCTTTACTACATTGTGTACATCTTCCAGATGGCTGGACAGGGCGGTAACGCAGGCCTGACAAGTGCGATCATCCAATACGTCATCTTCTTGGTGACCACCGGTGCTGTTCTCCCGGTCATAGACCGTCTCGGCCGCCGAACGCTTCTGAGTAAGTGTCTGTCAGCTTCATTAGCCGAGAGCCGGACGTTCAATGATCTGCACCATGTGGCTCCCTACACATCATTTTTGCCCACTTCACTGACTCTTTAAATAAACACAGTTTGTGGCGCCATCATCGCCTGCGTGTTGCACTTCATCGTCGGCGCCTTGATGGCCTCGTACGGACATGAAGTGGACTCAATCGATGGGGATGGAATCCTGACGTGGGAGACCACAAGCAATGCTGCAGCCAAGGGATTTATCGCCTGTTGTTATATCTTTGTGGACGTCTATGGCATCACCTGGGTAAGCCTCGCTGAACCGCCTGATGAATCCAAGGTGTCAGTCCCCTTGCTAATCATGGCGCAGGCACACTTTGCATGGATCTACGCATCGGAAGTATTTCCACTGACATACAGAGCCAAGGGTGTCGGTGTGTCTGCTGCGGGCAACTGGATCTTCAACCTGGCTCTGGCGTTCTTCGTACCGCCAGCCTTCACCAACATTCATAAGTGAGACTAGAATCCCAGACGAGATCTCATGCAAATCAGGAGCCCCGCTGCTCTTGACTGGTAAACACTTCAACTTTGTTGTCACTTGCTAACTAATTCGTCATAGGATGGCAAACATACATGATTTTCGGCACGTTTTGTACGGTAATGACCGTCCACGTCTTCTTCTTCTACCCTGAGACAGCCGGAAAATCCCTCGAGGAGATCGATGATATCTTCGAGAGCAAGACGCCCGCTTGGTGGACAGGCCAGCTCGGTACCTTCCAGGATCGTCTGCATGAGGTTGAGCGCAAGCAGGAGGGTGTAGAGACGACACACGAGGAGGCGGCTGCTGCTCACACGGCAGCGAAGGGGAAAGGGAATTTTTTTCATGATGAGAAGGTCTGAAATGTGGGCTGGTTACTTTCGTCCTGCGTGACCTGGCGGAAAAGTATGCTTCTTGACTATGAAGGCCCGGGAGTGAGATATTGAGCTTTGGAGTTCATTATCGGAGCAAGCGGGCTGATCCATTTGGTACATGCTAATGCAAAACGGTATCAACCATGGAAGGCGTCGTGTCTCGAGGACAACTCAAGCTTCGTTCGCCATCAGCCTGGAAGCAAATAATTTGTCAAAACCTTTCCCAGTGGCTGCGTACTTGAGAAAACCATCTCCTCGTTAATTCCTTGGCTCTGTGTGGTGTTTGGTCTGCATCCGAAGTTGGCCGAGTGTGACATCTGGGTCTACAAGCTTTCAGAACAAGCTCGAGTGGACAGCACTTATCCCCTCTTGAACCCAGGGACATGCATGGAATGATCAATCAATCACAACCAAACAAAAAGAAAATGGGGGGAGGGATCCGCCAAGGCAAAGACCCAGAGTGCTTGATTCCTCGATTTTTATTGTCGTTCATGAAAACCGTATTAGTAATGCCTCGGCTTGACAATTAATTTTCAGGTTGCACCTTTGCAGGCATGTCAGATGAGGAAGGCGGTCTGAAGCCACCAATCACCCGGGCACGTCAACAGCATCTTCCCGCAGCCGCAGCGCAGCGACAACGAGAGGCCTAGATTTTGCGACCTCAATCTCACTTGCAGATAAACCTCTCACCAACTACCATGGTCCACATGTTGTAGCATTCACCCTGGCCATCCATCTTTCACAATACTAAGGCATGCCAGCGTGGCCCCTGCAACAGACTACCTATGCATCGCGCCATACGCGCCACGCCAGGGCTTCCCCACCTTGGGTTCTTCCAGGCACTCACAGCAGCACCATCATCCCCCAAACGCCACTTATCCAACGTCTCCGCCGATGAGTTCGTCGAACAGACCGTTGGCACGCAACAGACGCCACATGGAGGGGATGGAGGATCCAAGGAACTTTCCCCGTTTTCGTTCAGGAAGAAGAAGTTAGGTCCAAGGAGAGAGGCCCAACCGGGTGGAGGGCTAGCCATTAGAAAGGTGCGAGTAGAGCCGCCAGCACAGTTGCCAGAAAAGCCGCTACCAGAGTGGAATCTCTCCATGGAGAAGCGGGCACCTATCTGGAGACTCTCGAAGGAGAAGCGCGTACCAGATAAAATACGACCACAGCCTCCTCCGGTCGAGGTCAGGAAAGTCGGAGTGACTCCCCGTTTCTCACCAGTGCCATCACCAGCGCCTCGTTTCGATGAGACTAAAAAAGTCGAAGGGGCTCCTCATTTGAAAATCACGAAGCATGACAGACGTCACCCTTCACAACTTCGACCATTGGGGGTCACAGCTGACAAAATGCCGGAGAAGCCATTCCAGGTCTTCGCACGCCGGCGTGTCCTGAATCTCCAGAGGCTTCCGCAGGGGACGACCACCAAGGACATTGTCCTGTCTGTCGACGAAGCTGTCAGCGAGAAAAAGGTCCAATACAGAGCAAGATATGTAGAAGACATCGTGATCAGAGCCAGACCAGACCCATCCGAAGGCGTCGATGCCACTGTCAACTTCACACACCCGGTTTTTGCAGACGTCTTCTACAAACTGGCCGCCGAAGGGAAATACAAAGTACTGGGTGTGGTGCCGGAGGTATCAGCGGACGACCCCAAGGAGACATCCGAACCAATCGCCCAGCTTTCCAAACAAGATCGCGCGGAATATTTCTCAGCGCCAGAGTTCCGCAAGGTTGTGCGACGGACACCATTGATCTACAATTGAAGCTACGGATTTCGCATAACAGAGATCGCTAATCCCGCCAAATTTTGGAAGTGGCGCAATTCAGTATCGCACCAGTGGGGGTGGCTGCAGGTGACTTGCCTCAGGGTTGACGAAGTCAACTGGATTACTGGGGCTCCGCTGGGTCAGTCCAACGAACGACGGCAAACAGGAGCAACAAAACTGACTGGTGTGGTTTTGGAAATATCCAGCTCACATCCGTGAGTCTACTGGACATTACAAGCCTGCCTCAATTGTCTCGAACAAGGGATAACCAAGGGACAAGGTGGTTGAGTCCACGAGGTCCAAAACGGGACGAGGCATTCCGCAATGTTCAACAAGCCGCGATTATGAGTAGTTCATGGCCAACCAATACTATAATCTCAGTCAGCATCATCATTCGGGCTTCGCCCACGTGACAAATCACAAAGACGAAGAAAATGAATGAGTTAACTATGTGACAATCTCACAATCTACTTGTCAGATCGACATCAACTGGCAGTTTCGGAAATCATATTTCAGCCTTCCAAGGTCGAATCCAAATTGGAACCTGAGGGAAGGCCGTCAATAAACTGGATGCACACCGGAAGAAGCGTCTTGTTGGCATGGTAGCAAGCCACCCACCACATGTCCGTTGCCAGACAAAGAACAACCTGGTCCTATTTTAGCCCGCATCTATGTAAATGGAGCACCAATGAGAAAACGCTGAGCCAGGCACACAGAATGGTCATCGAACAAAGCACAGCATTTGGTCCCAAAGGAGACCGAGTCACTCTGAGAACTTGTCACGAGCCGATTTCTGCCACTCACTCAACCTACAGATTCCTTAAATGACTGACAAGGAACATGACTCTTGGGCGGGCGATCATGGAGCGGCTTGCACGCTCATTGCGAAAACTACAAGACCAAAAGGAAGCGGCGAAGTCTTTGGGTTCTTCAAAAATCCACTGATTCGGACACATATCGGATCACCATGTTCTCAGAGACACAGGCATGCCCGCACATCTCCTCCTCAGACTTCACCAGCCACGAGGGCAGCTGCGCCGCGGCCTATCACAATTGCATCACGTGCCATTATTGTATGGCGGACATCTATTGGGGAACAGTCGATGAGATCTTGAACTCGACCGAGTCACGGAATGTCCACCCAGATTCCAAATTCCAATGCGCACGAGCTAAATCAGCCGGCTGTCCATGGTGAGCAGACGGACACAACGCACAGGAGCCCGCGCTCTGAGATTCCAGCCAAGGCAGAGAATCCATCTCGCAGATACGAATTCAAGTTCAAAAGACATCACCGTAGGGGAAAAGCATCTCCGTCGAGTTGAATACGGACGTCTTCTCCAACATAAAGGGCCACGCCTTCGAGTCCGTCTCGCAGCCCTGAAACAAGAACGCCCAGATCGACACCGCCTACACCGTCGCCGATGGTGACGCCGCAAGCATCTGCTCCAGCTCGCTCGGCCGCGCCTCCAATCTCCGTCAAGGACGGCCAAGCCTACGTACTCGGTAGCTCCAGCCCCGAGAACCCGTCCTCTTACAGCGGCTCCGACTCGCCCAGCTCCTCCGGCGGCGCCACTGGTGCAGCCACCTCGGGTGCTTCCCAGCCCACCGCCTCCGTCAGCAGCGCTTCCAGGGCTTGCGGCTTATCGTTACTACAAGATGTAAAGTGGGTTTATTTGCAAAGATCCCCCCACCTCTTTCATAAAGGGATCATGTCAACTCTGGCTGTAGATATTACCGCCCCTCCCCGGCTATACACATATTTATTTTTAGTGCACCTTCTTTTAAGGTCCACGGGGTGCCGGCCTCAGTCCTAGCGACGTAAGTATTCAATATTATTCAGAGAATTGAACTTTGTATCTCCCAAGTCGTGCATGTTACTGCAGGTGTTAGCCCTGCTCCTGGTGAACGGGCCGTGGGCTGTCTGCATTATTTAGCACTCGTGAAACTCAGAGCTTGAGACTCTTCCTCCTATGCCATCATTCTGGAATTAAGTCTAACATATATAAAGGAAGTAATTAATTTCCCCATCATTAGACTAGTTCGTTTCCAAGTTTCTATAATGTTTAAAAAGCACGTTTGCACGATGGCGGCGGGCGGTCGAGTCATTGGGAATCGCCCGCGTGGCCAGGTTGTTAAAACGATTTATTACAAGCGTTGACCCGGCCCGCCTCCCCACTGATCTCCGAACGGGACTCTCGCGTTCTCGGTTGTTCACGAGGCGACTTCCTTGGCGAGGGCACAGGACGGCGATTTTCATGAGATCCGAGTCCGGGCGTTCGGGGAATTGTCATTATGCGAAAGTGGGCGGGAGGGTCTGCGTAACTAATAAGGGGATGTGCTTTGCTACGGCTGGAGGAATGCCGGGCTAGACTGGGTTGGTACGTGCAACCTCTGAGGATTGACATGGGAAAGGAAATACACAGAATAGCTTGAGGGAATGCGTGAGACAAAATCAGAATTCTGGCTGCATCATCCATGTTCACTGCAAATGTGAGTGCACTTGTGGTTGATTCTGGTGGACGAACCGGAAGTGGACTATATAGGAGTTTTGTGCAACCTACGAGCAAGAGCTTGAGTCAACATGTCAATTCATAGGAATAGTAGAAGCCCTGGAAGACAGCACGATGTGGTTATTATTCTGTTTGGCCGGCGCCTCGGGACCTCAGCTCGGCACCGCTCCGTGCGCCCATGGATCGACCGATCCACTTGCCCAGTGCGTTACGATTTGCCCCGGATTGTCATTCTGGGGTTTTCATGAGCACTGGCCTTGTTGCAACGGGTGAATGAATCTACTTGGTAAATTAGTATATCCTATGGTCATCTCTAGGCACTACCACTGATGGCAGGGAGAACAGTGCTCTAATACAGAGATAACCGAGAAGAACGGTGGGCTGGTAAGTATTTGATTACTTGAGTAATCAGGAATCTGGGTCTTGTATCAGGGCCAAGCAGATAGATCCGGGGCAGTGCAGATGGTGATTTTAGGTTTCATGGATGACAGGATGATAGGTCCTCACCCTATTCCAATGCGAGCCAGAGGCTTCCGCGCCCAGGTTCAATATCGTATTGATAATCTCCCGTACTTCCGCATCTGTACGATGGACATCTCGAATGGAACCGCGCATCCCAGAATAGTACCCTTGTACTACCTGACGGCAGATCCAAATCCACTCTTTGTTTCCCGCCCAGGTGAAGAAAAGGCTCGGTGGCACTGCAGGCACTCGGCAGGGGGCTCCTGAAACGAGATAGCGACAAGGCATTGGTGGTGAGCGCTAAAGTGGGCCCTGCATTGTCGCGAGATTGCTTCTTGGCCAATTATCCTGGCCTCCTTTGTCCGCTCGCGCTCTCTTGGGCCGGAACATCAAACTCGACCCTGCATACAATGAGCTGGCGCCTCGGGCCAGGCCTCAATTGACTGGCAACTACGATTTCGCCCTCAGACGCGGCTTATGTCGGCAGACTGACGTGTAGCCGCTCTGTGCGCCACGACTTTTTCAGCGCGGCAACGACAACAACCTTGGGACAACGGAGGTGCCCTCACAAAGACATTGTCGCCTATTGTCTCGCGTCAAGCTTGCCGCGTGCCAACTACCGAGTGGATCATCTTAAGAAGCTTGAACAGCTCCCTCCGCGGACTTACCTTGTCCATTGGCACTCCTACAGCGAGATTTCATATTCTTTTTTCATTTTTGTTTTGGTACTGATATTCTTGGGCGCATTCACCATCAGGGCCACTCTCGTCCCACCATTGCATCTATTTATATATCCAACAACTTCAAATAATACCCGCTGCGGGCCAGCATATCGGATTCGTCACCATACATACAACATACATACAAGATTCAAAATGGCCATCGCTAAGCTACTGCCGGTTCTCCTGAAGAACAAGGACACCCTCCTTGAGGATGGCCTCGACCCGAGAGCGCACGCCCAGCGCGGCGCCAAGTATGGCGTCAACTACGGCGTCAGCTACGGCAAAAAGGCCGCCACTGCCCCCATCAAGGCCTGGGAGAACATCCCGCGCCTCGTCGTCCGCGGCCTGCAGTTCATCCTGGGGCTCGTCATCGTCGGGCTCTACGGCCACCGCGTCGACAAGCAGCACAGCGCCGAGGGCACGAGCATCTCGCCCGAATGGGTGTTCGGTTTGATCGTCGCGGGCCTGTCGTGCGCCACGGCCGTCATCTTCGCCATCGCCGCGCCGTTCGGCGCCGTGTCTAACCGCTTCAAGACCGCACGCCTGTTCTCGTGGGACCTGACGCTGTTCCTGCTGTGGATCGTCGTGTTTGGCATCTTTGGCGCCATCTTCCTCCGCCGGGACAACGACGACTCATACAAGGGGAGCAACACCGCCGTCGAGAAGGGCGCCGTCTGGGTAGACCTCGTCAATGCCATCCTCTGGCTGGTCTCTGGGGTTTACGGGCTTATCAAGACCTTCATGAGTGGCAGGGTTGACACCCTTGGGGAGAAGGTCACAGGGAAGCTGTTTGGAAAGAAGCAGCCTCCGCCAAACAAGATGGAAATGTACGAGACGCTTTGAGGATCCATCACTAGCATAGATGCCTCAAGTGTATGGGCCTGTATAATAATGCTTTGCGCACATCACTCATCAACCATAATAATCCATTGCCTTCAATTCCCGAGTATATTTCGTATAATCATTTGAGCGCACTTTTGAACCGTCTTAGTCGGCCATTCGTATCGAACTTGCAATCGCCGTCTTTGCCAGGTGAATTACACTGTGACATGATCTGACCACGAAGAACTTGCACTTGGAAGGCACGAACCTACCTTGGCGTGGAGGTGGATGCTAGGAGTTTCACCCCCCTTGGAAGTTCAAATGTAGGTTGAAGTTCTAATAATTATAGCGGATGTTCTCCCAACCAGATTGAAAGTACTCATGGAGGAGGGGAACAGTTTTAACAGTTGACACTGGCTTCGATAACGCTAAACGATAACTCGCTGGAAATTAAACCTACCTGACTAATTGCAACGCTGTAACAAAGAGCACTATTGAAAGCACAAGTCTCAGGCCGGAGGCTGAAGCAGTCGGAGATGCCAGGCTATCTTCAATTCTCACAACGTTCTCAGTCCCAACCCAGGCGTTAAAATTCTGCATCCCCGTCTCACTACAGCCTCCTATACTCATCCCTTGGATCTGGGCAATGTTTTTATCGTCCCGAGACAGTGAGACTACAACAGTGGCTTCGCCACCTTCTGGCACAGCTGGAACAGCATAGGAGCCGTGGTAGACCCCAGGTGCACCGTCGGTGGGTGACCGAGACTCATCCCATGTCGCCTGCACAAGCTCCCCGCCGATGTTGATCGTGATGTTGGCGGGAGATGCCAGCACGGCATCGTAGTAGATCTTGATACCGCCCAGCAGGTCGACGGAATACACTGTTTGGCCTTGACTGGCCGTGTTCAAGGTGGTATGTTCCGTGCTGCAATTTGAGCTCCTCTCTGGAGCTGCGGATGCAAGCCTGTTAGTTTCTGGAGTCGAGGATCTGGAGCAACCTTGAGCTCAGATATACTCACTGTAGTATGCGGTGAGGCTCTCCTTGCTCACATCATTTGAACCATTCTTGTACATTGAAATGAATATAGGAAGGACGTTGCGCCAGCCGTCGTGGGGCATGCTGGACACATAGTCGTAAAGCGACCCGGCTTCCATTGCAGGAGAGCTATGCAAGGGCCCGATGTAGTGAGACTGTTGAATAGTCAGTTATCTTTTCATCTCATATACTTCGGGAATCACAGTGTCTCGTATCCAAGCACGTACCTCGCCGAAGTCATTCCAGCTGATGATCTGGACATAGGCAGGCTGGACATTAATGACTTGGGCCCAACGATCTACCCAGAGATTATCGCCGCTAATGAAGTACAAGAGTCAGTAAACATTCATTGACCGGCCCTCGAGTACCTCTAGAGAAATTAACACTTACTTCCAGACCCAGTTCTTGTTATACCCTGGAAGGTTCGTATAGAACCACGGCGAGACTGCCATCATGTATCTTGACTTGTCGACCACTCTGAGGTATGTTTCGTCCACACTGCCATCCATCGGCCTGACGCCATTGGGCCAGGCGTCCCAGCTGAACAGGCCATCGGCGACGTTATCGGCAGCTTCCCATGCGTTCTGGGCACCAAGAGAGGACCAATCTGGGATGAAGAAACAGCCCGTCTCTACTTTGATGTCTATCCAATCCATGGCGTTGGAGCCACCTTCGAAGGTAGACACCAACGGTTGGGAGTTCTCCGTGTAGTAAGCACCATTTGTTTGATAATTCTCCATCAGGGCGAGCACATCCTCCTTAGGCCAAGGTCCATTGCCGTTGTAGTCGAACGAGAAGAACAGCTTGAACCCGACAGAATTGGCAACCTCGAAGGCCAGCGGGATTTGTCTTTCATTCGGAGTCCCGTTCCAAGCAATGTTCAGGACGAAAGCATCAATCAGTGCTTCCTGAGCTAGAGAGAATTCTCTGTTCCAGTCTGATGACGTGAAGAGTGCCGTGTTATCAACCTGTGGGTAATCCTTCGGTCAACACAGGTGGATCTTAAGTTGCCCAAGTTTTTGAGCCTGCGGGACGAAAGCACGCGCTTCTCGACCGGACGAGAGGTAGTACTTACCAGAACATGTGCGAACACAGCTTTTGAGAGAGCATGCAATGGACACAGCAGTCCCACAAGTATAGTGGGACGCCTCATTCTGGATGAAGAACTGGAAAGAAATGGGTATCACTAAAACACAGAAACAATTATCGTGAGCACCTGGAGAGAACGGGCTTGGCCCAGCCTCGCAAGAGCCAAGGTGCAATGATTCAATCTAATATTGGTTTACCCGCAGCGAGCCGCTTCGCCTTTGCGCGACTGCCTAACACGTGCCGCAAATGCAGGATGAGTTATTCTTTGCGAGCTTGCCCATATTATGACTACTTGGCCCACCAAATTGGATGTGTTGGTTGATGGCTGCATGTTCCGGTCCTTGTAGCCGGGTGACATCGTGCCCACCTGCGCATGTTTTCGCTGGGAACCACTCTCGCTAAGGTATGCAGGCCCGATCCGGTCCGAGATGCGAACAACGGGAGGATATCTCTATGCCAGCGGCCCCGTTGCGTGCCTTTTCCGCCCAGGTCTTGACCAGTACGAGTGGGCAGTGGGCTACAAGAACAACTGCTGGCCACAGAGCTTTTTCAGTTCCACCTTTTAACAGGAACATGTGGACCGCGCTGCCTAAACGTCAGTTGGTTCTAATTTTCTAAATTAGCGGCCGAGGTTTCATGCAGAAGCACCGGACCCCAATGATCCTTCGTTGGTGATGCCATCACTGTCTTGCTTCGATAAGAGCCTTGTGGATATGCACCCTTGACCCGATTTAGCAGCTCCCTTCACGATAGCGGCTAACTCCCGACAGCCTTCAAGTATTGGCTTGAAAATTTTCGGCGGAGATGCAGGACCAACACAGCACAACGCAAGCTAGAGTAGTGGGGACCAGTGCCAAGCAGTGTTCCGAAAAAGCTTGTGGGCTTGTGTGGCGTCAAGCAGCATAACAAACAAACACCAGAAGGCCGAGCCTCTGCGTTGGGTGGAAATGTCAAGCCGTCTCCAATGTCTACTTCCTCGCCCAAAGCAGCAGAGCAGACTGCCCAACAGCCCAGGTGCCTCCCTCCAGAGCTGTGGTGACACATGCCGGTAGCCGCCATAGACAGCCATACCGGGCACCAGATGTAATACACAGAATAACTATTTTTTAACTTCACAGTGGGCCTTAGTTATAGGTGTACTAGGGGTTTAGACGTATCTGTGTACTATTTGTTTTAGTGCCTATGAGTACTCATTTCCCTTGCTTATAACTAATTCTCAAATTATTTATCAAACCAGTCAAACGCCATCAGCATTTCTCATCCAAGATCATTCTCAAGACATAGCCTCATAAAATAGTATTTCTAAAGTTATTTGAGCCAAATCCAGAGTCAACACGTGCTGTTGTATGCCACACTGTCCATCAGCACCGATATTGGTACAATTGTCGCATCTGTCAAATACTTAGGCTTCAGACACCTCCAGTACAACGATATGGTGGGTTTGTCATGCACGCACAATGGAGCTGGCCAGCCATGGCACAAGGCTCCAAACAAGCCATTTCTTGAGCAAAGTGATGCAAATTTCAACAGGATAGATGCTGAGAATTTTGCAATCTGAAAGTCCCGGTCGGGAGGAATATCTTGATCCCGTTGCAGCTTACCAGCTTAAACGTGCCGGCCACCTGTGCATGCATGTGCGGGGTCAGATCGAGTGAGAACTCGAGATGCAAACCATCTGGTGGCCATCATGGCCTTCTTCATCTTCTCTCTGATTGATATCGCTCTACTGTTATCTAAAGCCACATCGACAAACAATGGGAGATATCAGCGAATGTGCCGCCAAGCTGGAATACCAGCCGGAGGCTCGCTACCCCGATAACCCTTTCTTCAAAGGCCAGGAAGCGCCGTGCCGTTTCGAGGCTGAGATTTACAATTGCATGGTCCGTGGCGAAATCCCTCCTCAAATCGACGGTACTTATTACCGAGTGATGCCCGATGCACAGTGGGCTTCCCTATATGACGACGACGTGTTCATCAACGGCGATGGAGCTGTTGATGCAGTACGCATCAAGAACGGGCATGCAGACTTCAAGCAGAAGTTTGTTCGGACGGAAAAATTCATCATAGAGCGTGCTGCGAGGAAGGCGGTTTATGGAAAGTACAGGAATAGGTACACTGACGACCCGAGAGTCCGGACGCGCTGCCATGCGACCGCCAACACGCATGTGGTGTTCTTTGAGAACCAATTACTGGCACTAAAAGAGGACTCCCTGCCTTATGCGATGGATCCAGACACTCTAGAAACCAAGGGCGAGTCAGTTACTGAGTTTAAGTCGAGCTTTGCTGACTGCTGCTAGGAGCCTTCAACTTCCACGGGCAATACACGTCACCTACTTTCACAGCTCATCCCAAGGTCGATCCCCACACGGGTGAGATGGTCACCATGGGTTATGAAGCAAAGGGAGATGCCACAAAAGACGTGGCATACTTCTTGTTCGACAGGAATGGGCATAAACTCGAAGAGTGCTGGTTTCAAACCCCGTTCGTCGGTATGATGCATGATATGGCTGCGACTTCTACCTATGTCATCTTCATCCTGACCCCATTAACAACTGTGCCAATTGAATTACTGAAGGAGGGTCATAAACACTTCGCATGGTCCGAAGAGAAGCCTCTCACCTTCGGTATCTTGCCGCGCCGAAACCCAAAGCCGGAGGACATCAAATGGTTCCACTACAAGAACGCTTGTAAGTAACTCTACCGCTAACTCACCTACCAACAGGGGGAGAGTTAATTTAGGAATTCTGTCCGTCTCTGCCTAACATTAATCCTGTTATTCATTTTGATCTGACTATTTGTAACGACATGCACATGTACCATGGATCTGTCATAGAAGTCTAACTGCTGTGATAGTCTACGGGCATACCGGTAATGCTTTCGATGGTGACGATGGCTGCGTCTACCTGGACGCGCCGCTTACTCACCACAATAAGGTATGCTTTGGTGAATTACACTGTGTGATTACAGTACAGCCATAAAGCATATGATAACTGGAAAGACAGTTCTGGTTCTTCCCACCCGTCGGGCAGAACATGCACACGGCAGCAAGCGCGAAGCCACCTAATGACGGCAGCAAGATCAGCCACTATGTACGTTGGAAGTTCGACATGACATCCAATGACCCCAATGTCGAGCCAACGGAATTGGTCAATCTCGAAGGGGAGATGCCAAAGGTTGATGCACGCTACGAAACCAAGCTATACAGCCAGTTGTTCCTTGCCATGCACGACCCGAACTCCCACGAGCCTGCTATAGGAGGTGCCTACAACTCAATCGCGAGGTGTTCGATCGAAACGGGGAAGTATGAGTACTGGTCGGCTGGAAAGTCTACCGGTCTGCATGAAGTCGCCTTCGTCCCCAGATCGCTGGATGGTAAGGTGTTCGCCTATTTGAGACACATCTAGATATGAAAGAAGTTAACTGTGTTCGCCGCCATGCAACTAGCCCCCGAGGCTGATGGATACTTGATCTCTGTAGCAAACAGAAGAGACAAGTTGCTCACCGAAATCGTCATCCTGGACTCGGCAAAGATTGCTCAGGGCCCAATAGCTATCATTGAGCTCCCGTTCAGGCTTAGAGCCGGCATCCATGGCAGCTGGGTCACGGGGAGTGATCTACCTGGGAAACAGGATTTCTGCGACATGCATAGGGTCACTGAAGAGATAAAGAAGGAATTTGGTATATCTGTCTCTGGAACCAATGGCCAAGGTCATCAAACTGTTAATGGTGGATAATGAGCTGTGAATAGTGTCCTCAACCGTGGAAACTGGAGAAATCATAGGCAGCTTGAAGCGATCTCTTCTTCTAAGTATTCAATAGCAGTAGTGCTTCCCCGAGCAAACTACCCGCTGACTTGGCCGTATCTCCATAAGCAAATGACAGGACTATTTCGCTGTACCTAAGGTGCCCCTTTTCCAATCCCCAGCCGCAGAATAATTTCGCCCACTCAAATCTCCCATAGGTTCAGATGATCCGACACACTGAGCCAAGCATCTAGATTTAATCCACACCAACTCTCAGCCATTGTATCACGCCAAGTCGACCTTGACCGCAACCATGTTCTCGGAAGAGAAGCCGGTCACGTAGAGCCAGGCTTTCTTTTTTCCGCCCTCCTTCTTGGGGTCGATCCCGACCAAAACTGCACCGGCAGCGTTCCTGACGATGCTTCCGTCATCCTCCCACAGCAACCTCTGATCCCACTCCCCTGTGACATTTTTACTGGGGGTGACAAACCAGGCCATGGCGCCCTCCTTCGACTCGGGGGTGTGACCGTATCGACCAAGATTAGCGGCCTGGCTCAAGCCCGGTAGCACAAAGCCGCTCACATCGTCATCAGCACTGGCGTATTGGTCCGCGTAGTAGCTCGGGTTGTCGGTGGTGTAGGCAAAATCAATCGTCTCCGCGACATCAATTGTCTTCGTATCTGGCGATCCCACCTTACCGACGAACATGTAGCCACCGACGGCGCTGGTCAGCAGGATCTCATCCGAAGACCGCCCGTGTCCCATACCGTTCGGGTTGTGGAGTTTATCCAGCGCCACCCTGGCCTCTACTTTGCCGTCCTCGGATACAGAGGCCCAGATGACATTGGACCATGTGGCACCGGGCCACATGTCTTCAAGCTGGCGCATGTAGCCATCATAGTAATAGTGGTCGTTGCTAACATAGAGTTCCGTCTGGCTTACAGCGAAGATATCATTTGGCGTCTTGATGAGCGGGTGAGAGATGGTGCGGACGTGCTTGACGGTGCCCCCACCGATGGTGTGGTGGAAGACTTCGATCCTGGAGGCTCCCTTGGGAGCTTTGTCAGGGTCGGACACTGGCTTGCTCCCATCCCGCGGGTACACAGCTGGGTTCGGCACGTGGTTGACAGCGAGTATGTAGACGGCCTCACCCTCTGCCTTCTCTGGGTCCGGTATAACGTCAATACCATGGGTGATGAATGGACCTTCGAAGTTCTCAAACGTGAGCCTCTTGGATTCCCGGGTCTGTAGGTTGCATCAGTCGGTCTGTCCATCCGCGCACGCGCCTCAGCCCGAGCCCCCAGTCAACTAACCTCTGGATCAATAATGTGAATAGATCCCTTGCTGTTCCACCCCACGTTCGCATCGCTGTATTCGCCCAGAGGCGGGAACCATTTGAAGCGCGTCTCGCTCACATCCTCGCACGCGGTGAATAGAGTATGAGCAGGGGCGTAATAGTGAATATCCTCGCAGTGAGTGGTGCCTTTCAGGATGACAAAGTCGTCTGGATTGGCCACTGGCGTGGAAGTCAGGGACCTGAATGTGCCAAGCTTGGTGAGCACTCGGTGAGTGGGTGGCCCGTATAAAAACGCCGCCAGCCCGGCCAAGCCGGCCATGAATATCCCAGCGGTCGCCATATTTTTGACGTTTTTGCAGACTTTCTGCTTCAACTTGTTTCGATCCTCTGAGTCGAATAGTCTAGAGAGATGGGTTACTAGTCGGTAGCGACATGATACCACCAGCAAAGTAGAACACAAATTGACAACTCCTTCGGCTACCGATGAGGGGATAATTAGCTTTCGGGTAGTGTAGATGTCAACGAATTATTAATACGGCACACTAGTCCTTGGTCGGCCAAGTGGATCCTAGATCCCATTTCCCCAGTACACGATACATCCTCACAAAGGATGCGGGGGTCACAGCCTCCACCGAGACTTCCGGTAGCTCATCGCCGAAACAGCCATACTATACCGTTCTTAGGTACGTCTCAAAGTTTATTTACATGTGTTCGCCCGCCTGATACGTGGATTCGAAGTCTGGCTTGTTTTCAATATCGTTATCTGAGCGACACGGTCTTCCTATATGCCAAGGTGGACAAATGCAGTCAAATGCAAATCTCGTCGTCTAAACGGGCTACCTATTCTGCATGAATATGATATACACTCCACACCTAGCAAGCAGTATGAGCTAAGCGGTAGGTGATTTGAATGAAAAGTAGTGGTATTGAGTTTTAGTCACTAATAGCATCACCCGTCTATAGAGGCCCTCGCTGAGTTCAAATGTTCTGTCGGACCCTGCCTGAGAGCAGACGCACATGTGTCAAGCACTACCCTTTAGAGTTTGAGACCAAAGCATTTCGGTCACTGGAAGCAGTCAATTTCAGTATCTTTTCGCTGATTTAAGTATATTTATCTGGCCGCGGAAAATTTCTTAGGGAAATTCTTTTATGGCGCGGTATCTTAGACTTGTAAAGGAAGCCTAAGGTAACTGGCTAAGCGAGAAACTACGGCTGCTAGCCTTAGAAGAGACGGGCGAAATGTACTATTCAGGGTTTTTATGTCGGTATTCAGGATACCCAGTAGCCCGAGACCAGAAGTAGTGAATTGCGCTTCTCGCCTTTGAGGGTAATCAAGGCGTATCCCCACCCAATGAAGTCAATGTGTAACTGGAAGTCGGAAGTAACATTCTTCGCCGCGCTCGTAAATCACCACCCTCACCTGAGGCCATGTCTGTTAACGTAGTAGGACTGTCGTCCCCGCCTCTTTCCACCAAAGCCTTTCTGCTCTGTCCTCCACCCAGCACTACCTCCAGACATAAACCAGACCATCAGCTTCGAAAACACTGCGCTTCCGCTTCCTGGGTCGTCTCTTCTTGTTTTCCTCGGCGACTACTCTGCCTTCATCTTCGTCCATTGGAGTCGGGTCACGCAAGACACTGGGATGAAATCCTCGATCAAGTACTCACCCCTATAGTACTCATCCGGCTTTCTCAGCACGACATGGAGGTGCAGCTTCGTTGCGGTCTGCAGGACGTCCCACACCCTCGGCTCGGGCGACCCCTCTACCTATATCGTCCAGCCTGATAGTCAGAACCTCAATGTTTCTGAAGCCGTTGCTCGCGTACCATCTCGCGATCTTGACCGCCTTGGCAGCGCTCACGGTGGCAGACATGAAAGGACTCGCGTTACGGCACTTCCAGTTCAGGTGGTAGCGGAAGTGCAACATGAAGCTGATTTGGTCGATCTTTACTGTTCCAAACCCCCGAGACTCCAGGCCGTTGCCGGGATGTTGGTCGTGTACCGCGCGGTACAGCACCTTAGGCCGCGTCTTACCCGTGCATGGGCGGATGGGATTCGCGAGGGAGCAGAGAAATCTCCCCTTCACAAACTTCTCCAACGCACTACTGTCAGTACTTAGGTAGGGAGAAGTGAGGATGGGCGACTTCTGCTCCTCGAGCTTTCTCAGGAGCTCTGGCAGAAGTATGACCTTGAAAAAGTCGCCCCCCTTATTCCTCTCGGATCTCTTCGTTGTAACAGCCCAACCGTGTGCGCGAGAGTGCGCGATAATGTCCCATTCAGTCTCCTCAAATACTGAAACATAGAGTATGTTGCTATCTTCCGCGGCCTCTCCGTCCTCCTTGGTGGTGCATTCCTCTCCTCTGGCTTTCGCAGAGGTGACGTTGCAGGTGGATTGGACGGCTAGGATACTGGCCATCCCTTGATAGGGAAAAACTTGGAAAGCCACATTCGGGTGCGTCGAGTGCGTCGGATGAGAAGAAGCGTTTCTAAACACAGCAGGCGCGGGCCTGGTTCGGCAGCTATGAATGAGGCTCAAAAGGCCGGCAACAACGGAGAGGATCGTCCTGTGTGGTGTTCTGAAATAAAGCAATATTGGGCCCGGGAACTAAATCCAAATGGCGAGTAAACTGAGTAGATGATGTATTGTCCTTAGCACCGATTAGTTGGGTATGAGCTGCCGTGTGTTGAATGTTGAAAGCTGTATCTTGCTTGTTTGGTCAGGTTCTCTCATGCCGCGGTATGCCAGGTTGAACCACTTACGGGTATCAAACTGTCCCGAAGCCTTTAAGATTCATAGACAATCCCCGGTCAGAGACTAAGGCCATACTCTTTCTGCGATTCTCGTGATGGGTTCTATTGCCTTCAATATCAGCCAGATCGAGGAGGGTTTCCGTTCCACTGGAGACAAGCAAAGTATCCGGAGAGAGTGGGCATGCCGGAGTGAGTACTGCTTGCCGAGATTGAAAGCCGAACCCGAAGTATCGTGGTCACAGTAAAAAGCTTTTTGATGGCAAGGACGATGTATTGGAGGTTGATTCAGCTTATGTGGGAGAAGCAAGTTTGCAAAAGTCCGAGTCTTTTGAGGATCTATGAATGTCATGCTAATTGAAGAAAGACGCCCAGAAATAGAGGAGTAATGTCTTGTGAGAGCGGTCCTTCGTTGAACATTCGGTGTACGGCCCAGCAACAGTCCATATTCAGGGATGAGAACACCACCTGGACAAGGATACTGGCTTGTATTTGTCCTGATGGGCAGACCAACCAAGTGTATCAATGAATGGGCAAGATGAGAACTTTGGAATCAGACCGGTCTTCCAGGCTCGATACTGAGGAAAAGTACTGGGCATAGTTTTCCCAGGGAGAGCCTACGGGCTAGCATCACTGTGGGCAGTACAGACACCCACCGGGACGGACCTGTCGTTTAAGTCGGACTCTCAGTGTCTTTCCTGGTCTTTGGGTAGTCAATTCAGAGTTGATCAGCGGTGGACAGGGTTGAGTCATGAGTTGATTTAATCTGTACATGGCTCGGTGCTTGAGCCCTATTTTACATCCCCGGCTGCGCGCTTGTAGGCTCACCCAGTCTCCCGTCACAGCTACCTCTGGTCATCACATGAAGTTGATGCCCACACCAACTGAGAGACCCTTACGCCCGAGCTCTCCTCTCCTCATCACCAGGGGCAGGCTGAAGTTGAGCTCAAATCTTGCAACAGGGTGCGCGTAAACCAGGCCAAAACCAGCTGCTATGCTCGGCAGACCGTTGCTCAGCTCGCTGATGGCCCTCGCCATGCCGCTCTTGACTGCGCCAGGGCTCATGGCCAGTCCCTTGCTCTCTACTTCCCGGGCCTTGCCCTGGTCTTGCATAGCGACCAGACGGCCTCCGTTGGCGAACAACTGCAGCCTGAGCGGCGAGTCGACGCCCGTCCGGGGAAGGGGCAGCAGCATGTTGACACTTCCGGCCGCAAAGACATCGCCGCCCACCGAGTCGCTCCCCTCACGAGGGCCTAGTCCTCCGATCTTGAAGCCGCGCACGTCGGTCGGACCGCCAAGCTGGAACCGATCGTTGATAAGGCTGGGAATGGACTCGCCCTTGGGGGACCAGCCAAGAGGCAAGGGGTAGAGAAGACCAAACCGGAGACCTCCGCCGATAGAAATGCCAGTCCGGCTGCTGCTGACACCTGGGAGCGATACAGGAACGGCTCCGGCGACCTCAACCTCTGACTTCGAGAAAGCAACGTCACCACGCAGGGGACCAACGCCCGCAAGCTCCGTTACCGTCTTTATAAGGTAGCCACTCTGGGGGAGCAGCGGGTTGTCCCGTCGATCACGGGTAAAGCTGTAGGTGAGGGAGCTCTTCATGCTGTCCCCAGCGTCCGCCCGAACAGTAGGGGACGCACCGGCTCCCAGTCCAGTAATCTGCCGCCATGTGCCCGAGTATGCGAGGTTGTAAAAGTCGCCCTGTTTTGACAGCCAGGCCGCCTTCAGAGTGCCTCCGTTGGCCACCTCGTCGTGGCTTGCCCATTCCTTGCGCGTGTTCGAAGACAGGCCCTCCACCGATAGTCTCAGGTCAGGGTTGCCGTTGACGGGGGCAGTGAATGCTGCGCTGTAGGCCGACGTCGTCCGCGTGCCTGCGCTGGTGTTGATGGACAGCTGCTCGGCACCACCAAACATGTTCCTGCAGAGTAAGTTGATGTACCCGGAGCCCTCGGTGTTGCCCAGGTCAGTGCCACCCTTCAGCATGAACCGCGACTTCTCTGCGACGCGTATGGATACATCGATATCGGTTCCGGCTGCGTGGGGGTTCGAGTCGCGGGCATCGGAGAGGAAGACGGTAGGTTCGGGCTTGAAGATGTCGAATCGCTCCAGCTTGGCGGTTGCCTCCTGTACGCCAGCGAGGACCTCGCCGAGTGTTGTGCCGGCATTGCGACCGTTTCCGACGAGAGGGGCAAAGACGGGGTCCAAAAAGCCCTTGCGAGTGTTGTTGGCGCCGTGGACCGCAATGGAATTTATGGTTGCCGGCCGTTGGAGATGGTCACTCAGCTATTGATGGCATGTCAATGTCAGAGGGGACTTCTGGTAGACGCAACATTCCGCGGGTGTTGAGGGCCGGCTGACCAGCTGCAATCGTCTCTGAAGAGCCTGCTGGTGCCGCAAGAGGTCGGCTTGCTCCATGTTCTGGGCCTCGTAGCGCAGGATGGCAGCATCGGTCTCGAGTTTCTGTAGGGCTTCAATGGCCTTGCGACAAGCTTGAGTTAGCCATTGAGCGCTTGCATGAAATTACGGGGCTGGACATGGTGATGGAACATACAGAAACGCCACCGTAGCTTTGGTTGGAAGCCATGGGCAGTTTCCAAGAGCTCGCTGGCTGATGTGCACCTTGCAGGAAGATGGGCTGGAAACATCTGGATATCTCGCGGCAGCAGAAGCAAGTCGCGTCGGAGAAGATGGCCCACCTGAAGTGGCTGTGCTTGTGGCTGGTGAGGTACGGGGGTACCTACTTCCCCTGCTATCCCATCTACGTAGTACTGCGCGGTGCTAGGTGCTTCCAGCAATAAGGGGTACATGTCGTCTAACTATTGCATTTGATCAGAAATACCAAGAAAGGGATGATGGGTTTCTTGCCATAATTGAGACATTCATTCATGGTTGCTGAGACCTTTTATGATAAGTATCTATTTTGGTGTCTAAGTGGTCAGCTGCTGCAGGCAATGAATGGGACGCCAACTAACAATAGACTCAACAGCCTCATCAGCAGGGCAGGCGGCCCAGTAGCCTGCCGCATTCGTACACTGCACTACAGGGCGCCACTCGTGCTACCCCGTCCCGTTCGTTCCGACATGCATCACGACCAACCTGGTCGACCCCCGATTCCTAGAAAGGTTCGCCTCTCAATACGCCATCAAACCCGGACAACGTCCACACTCGTTTGGGTGTCTCCTCCTCCTCCTTTTCATTTCGTCGTCCGGCTCCCCTAGGGCATTAAAAGTCTTCGCGCAGTATCTGTACCATCGTTTGCGCTCGTTGCGCTGTCCGTTTCGCCAGGGGGTTGTCGTTGTCGTTGTCGTTGTCGTCGTGACACATTTCCCTTTCTGACCAACACGCCCATCCCGAGTCGGCCGAATCATTTCCGGCGGGCCACTCGTCAGCATTCATTCGCCACGGCCACAACCACAACCATCGCCATCGACATCATCACCATTACACTACCATCATCACCAAATATCGGCCATCGCACCGCATCGCACGGAAACCATGGCAACCAAGGCTGCTCGGACGCGCCTCACGCGCGAGTACAAGACGATGCAGAAGGAGCCCACGCCCTACATAACCGCCCACCCATGCGAGTCCAACATACTAGAGTACGTCCAACTCCCCGCTCTCTCCTATCGTAGAGACCTACAGGTTTGGCGTCGCGCGGACGTGATTGACAGAATGCTTAATTAGATGGCACTACTTGATCACCGGCCCACCCGACACGCCGTACCACAACGGCCAGTACTGGGGCACCCTCGTCTTCCCGACCGACTACCCCTTTAAGCCTCCAGCAATCCGCATGCACACCCCGTCGGGGCGCTTTGCGCCCTCCACCCGCCTCTGCCTCACCATCTCCGACTTCCACCCGCGATCCTTCAACCCGGCCTGGAGCGTGAGCACCATCCTCGTCGGCCTGCTGTCGTTCATGACGTCAAACGATGTCACCACCGGCTCCATTTCGGCCTCCACCGAGGAGCGCAGGCTGCTGGCCTCCCGGTCGCGCTGGTGGAACTCGACGGGGGGCGGGACGTACGAGAGCGGCAAGGCCGCGCAGAAGGGCAACATCAAGGTCGGCGACGGGGGCAAGAAGTTCCGCGAGGAGTGGCCCGAGGAGGACGCCGCCAACTGGGAGTGGATGAAGGAGAACAAGATTGACGCCGCCACTGGCCAGAGCCTCAATGCCGCCGGCGCTCCGTGCGGACCGCCGCTTGTTGGTTCCATGGGGACCAGCGGCAGCCAGGTGCAAGGGGTCGTGGACGCGGTTGTGCAGCAGAGAGAGGCGGGCAGGGGCTGGATGGCCGACCACAAGCTCCTGATAGCTGGTGGTGCCATCTTCTTCTACGTCCTGATTGCTCGGCTGCTCGGCCAGGGGATTTAATGCGCCACCAGAGGGTCAGCTGGGGGCGAGGTTGTGTCAGTTGGGGGCCCCATGCTTCACATTTTCTTTTGCTCGTTTTAGCATTGGCGTTCGGATTGCACATGTCTGCTGCTTAGACATAACAACGTCCGGGGCCACACATGGCTAGTTTAGGGTAGCTCACGGTTGCTTTGCGTCTGCCGCCAGTCTTGCGGTACAGAAGGCCCCTTCAACTCATCCATTCCAGGCGTATCCAGGCGAACATGATGTGACGAAAGAGCCATTGGCGACTCGGGGCGTTTTGTGACGTGTGCCCACTATATCTGGATGGTATCGGGCGGCTGCCGCAGCATAGGCGCTTAGTAATCCTGTGCGTTGTTGTCACCACGTGGGGCGGAGTGGGCTCCGACATTCAACGCGCGGCAAGGTCGATCATGATTGTTTCAACCAAATTTACGATCAAGAGCTGCGGAAAAAGTCATGGGCCCGCCGTTACAGAGGATTCCTGCTCTCGGCCCTCCACACTCCACTTCCCGCAAAGTGTCTCGGTCTCGTCGTCTTTGCATTGGCACTGAACTCATGCGCGTTGGCACCACGGGTCGACACATGTGGGCGATCGTCTGATGCTGCGACGGCGGGATATGCGCACGGGAACTCTTTGACCTGCCCAAGGCTGTGTCTGTCTTTCCAAGATGTCCTGACACGAGGCGAGAACCTACCTCTTGTGATGGATGGCCTCCCAAAGTGTAATGGTTGCTGTTCAAGGATCTGACATAGGCTTCTGTCGGTCCGTGGCGTTTCGCATTCAGTCACCTCGCAGAAACCGCGTTTGCAGTGCCACCGGGGAAACCATCGGGCAGATAGATAGGTATGTATCATAGAGCATCAAGGGAGATAGGTCTACATCGACTATTGGTGTATTGGCACGGGTTTCCCGCAAGGTCTCAACAGGCTGTTTGGTCCTCCAAGCCTTTTCACACAAGTGCCGTGTCGTCTCAGGCAGACAAGCTCGATACGCCGACAGGCACGACATGGGCAGTTAGCTGTGTGGTCGGTGACTGCCGAACGCCCTGCCAACCCCACGAGATGACCCGTGATGTCAATTCTTGGTCTTGCACCCTCGACGGCAAACAAGAAAAATCACCGACTGACCCAAGCACGGTGTTCTGTCGGGTAGGGTGGAATGCGCTCCCTCCTCGGTGGGACCGGTGAGACGCTTCTCTTTTGCTTGTCGTGCCCCAAAGCTAAACGAGTGGTCTTAAACGTTTCTATACGCCCATGGTATTAGCATCAAACGGCAGAGAGTTCCGGATGACAATTTCAATCTCGCATGCCATGCCCATCATAATATAGCAAGGTCGTAGGGCTAGTACCCTGTGTACACTCAGACTAGAAAGCTTCCGGTTGGGTCCCGAGAGTGGGCCTCGTCCCACCTTGATACCCCAGATCTTGACAGGCAGCAATCCTTGCAAAAAGATAATGGGCGCCCGGCCCAGGGGGTTGTCTCACAGCGTTCCCATCCATCCTGCCAGCTGTGCTTGGCCCAAACCTGAAGCATCTGCGACAAACTTTGTACCCTCGCACAATTTGCTGTCCATCTCGACTACAGCTTGAATGTCCGGGCTATGGTGAGCCTGCTCCAAACAAATGTCGGCATCTGTTCAACTCGCCAGGCATACGAGGCATACGCGTGCATGCACATGCTGCAGATGATGAGACTGTTTACCTCTTGTCGGAGGCATCAGTGCACAATGCGAGCAACAAGACGGCGTGCGAGCCATGCCGTTTGGCGCCCCGCCGGCCCTCCTTATAGGAACTCACCAGTCCACTTCAGGACGTTGGCATGGGGAAGCAGACGCAATCTACCGGGCATACCAAGGCACTAGCCAGGTGGCTGTCTGTTGTTCAAGATGAGGATGGGATGGAAATGCTGGTCCCCGTCCTTCTTCTTTCAGCCTCTGAGCCTAATCAAATGCGCTCCCCACGGCAGCAGCAACAACCGCCAACCCCTGACGCAGCCCGCAGCCCCTGAGACTCGCCGCTCGCGCGCACTGACTGCGGCTCTTTCGCATCCAGGCCGTACAGCTAACTCCCCGGCTCCCTCAAGTCATACGCTGATCACTAGGGTTCAGCCCGCCGCTGAGACAGAAGCCTTCTTGCGCCATGCTGTGGTTCCTGGCGGACACGTCAGGCGCACCGGATCCGCGCAGGCTGCTGGCGATCCCGTTGGCTCGAAACCACCAAGCCCACTCGTGCACTCGTGCAGCCATACATACAGCCGTACACTGGTGTGCCTTGGTCCGCCCACATCCCGCCGTCGCACAGCCGCGAGACGCTTGCCGTCTGGTGTTTTCTGTGCAATGACAAAAACCTTACGAGGCGCATCGCCAATCATCGACTGACAGTGTGGCGTGTCGTTTTCTGGAAGCCCTCACTTTTTGGTCCTCCCGGGGTCGCAAGTTAATGGGGTTTGGTGTGAACGGGCATCAAGACCCGAACTAGGTCGTCCAAAATTAGAGTTTGCCGGCAGTCTGAGCGCAGCAAATTGGGCTTCTGTGAGCGTCACTAACTAGGGAGAATACAATCCATCAGGCGAGAGAGCCCTGCTGTATGCCCCAGTCTTGACTGCTGTTCTTGCCTCCAGCCTCGTCCTCCAGCTGAGTGCCCCCTGGTTTTATTGAAGCCTATTCGGTGGACTCCCCATGCCTGTCAGGAAATATCGTGGAGCCCTCGAGACCAGGAGCCATCGCCACCTGGAGCCCCGGGCTCTGGCCTTGTTCCCCAAGAACGGCGCCCGGACGTCAAGGTCGAGACCTTGCCTGCAATGCACTAGACCTGGAGCCTGGGCAAAGGTTGAATCTGGCCGCCCAGACCTTGCAACCTTGATCTGTCAGGGGAGCACAATCTCAAACTGGGTTGCATGATGTCCATCGGGCACCCTCTCTCGAAACAACCACCCCCTCCACAAATTCTCGTCATTGCCACATATTATACCTGCTTTCAAGTATATCCCTCTTCCTGCGTGATTCTGATGGTAGGGTAATAAGAACAGTGGTGGTGTAAGCTCGACAATTCTTTAATATACATGCCGTCCTAGGTTTTTTTTTTATTTTAATCCTTCACCTGGCTTGCACCTCCCTCTAATGGCCCGGCGCCCGAAATAAGAAGAAAATCCCCAAGTCAACAAACCCAGCAAATATGGCGGGCCGTATGAGCTGGCCCCTCCAGAGGGTTGACACCAACACGTTCGCTCGGATGGACTCGTACCCGGAGGAGAAGAAGGAACCCGATGTCGAGGTCTTGTCGATTCGGAGCGATGGAGACTCAACGCAGGTCGTGGGCAGTGCGGATATGTTTGATGCAAATGGGAATTTGAGATTGATACCAGTATGTTGGCAACTTTGCACTGCTTCTCGTCTGTGGGCGAAGACGCACCCAGGCTGACCCGTCGCTGTACAGATGCCCACATCTGATCCAAAAGGTAAGCTGAGTGTACACGGTATCGCGAGGTGCTATGGTAGACTGACAATACTCTTAGATCCCTTGAATCTCCCTGATTGGAGAAAGTGGACTGCTATTGGCACCCTGTGCTTCTGTAAGTAGCCTCCTGAGCGCATCTCATCGCTGTACCGTTATCACTCCATTACGCCGTTCTGACTGGTCCTGCTCACGGGAAAAAGTCGGCTCCCTGGCCCTCTCAGCCGAGATCATCATCGGCTCCCTGATCCCTATCTTCTTGCTTGAATACGCCGGGCTCGACCCCACCACGATCAAGAACATCAACTTTGTTGCAGCATCCGGCGGAAAGGGCACGCAGCTCAACCCCCTGGCCGTCATCCCGCAGGGGGTGAAGCCGCCCAGCCTGGAGGAGGTGTCGATGTTGGCCACCATCCCGCTGCTCACCAATGGCATAGCAAGTTATCTGCTGGTCCCTCTCTCAATCGCCATCGGCCGCCGTCCCGTCCTTCTCCTGACCGCTGTGCTCGCCTGGGCTGGTGGTCTGTGGGCAGGTGTCTCGACCTCTCTGGAGTCTCACCTCGCCGCACGAGCGGTCATGGGTTTGGGTGCTGGTGCTGTCGAGGCGTTGATCCCACTCATCGTACAGGATATGGTATTTATCCACCAGCGCAACAAGGCACAGTCTGCTATTGTGGCTAGTCAGGTGAGAAACACTGATCCCGTTGCTCCATGTACACGCTCAGGGACTGACTGAGACATAGGGTATCATAATTATTGGCCTCGGAATCGCTGCTCCGTACATTTCTGCCAACTATGACTGGCGGTATCTGTACTATGCCACTTCGGGTGCCGGTATCGTAGCGTGGCTACTCTTAATCGCATTTCTTCCAGAGACTCGATGGACACGATCTAGAGAGGCGCTCGGTAAGCATATACAAACTCACCCGTTATCTCTGCTCGCCATTGCTGACACCGGACGAACACAGGCGGCAAGTCAGACGAAAAGATCGAGCCCGGAGAGGTTCGACCCCAGATCGACTATGCCAGGTTCGGCCAGCGCACACTGTGGACCAACATCGGCGTGTTCAACTACGGCTTCGAGTGGAAGAACGCCGGCAAGTCGATGCTCGACACCCTGCGCACGACATTCTTCCCCGCGGTGGTCTGGTCCGTCCTCGCCAACAGCGCGTTCCTGGTCACGAACCAGGCGGCCCAGCAACTCGGCTCGTTCGCCCTGCTCGCCCAGGGCTGGGAGTTCCAGTGGACGGGGCTGTCGGTCGTGCCCTTTGTCCTCGCCACGGGCCTCGTCTTCATCATCGTGGGGCCCGTGGCGGACACGGTCTCCACGCGGATCGCGAAGCGGCGCAACGGCGTCCGCGAGGCAGAGTACGGCCTCGCAAACACCATCCTGCCCATGATCTCTGGCATCGCGGGCTGCTTCGTCTTCGGGTACGCGGGCGAGTCCTCGGTCCACTGGTCGGTGCTGCTCCTCGGCTCATTCATGATTATCTTTGGCTTCCTGTGCCTCATGGTCACCATCAACGTCTTCATCGTCGAGTCGTACCCGCAGTGGGCGGGCCCCGTCCTCGTCAACGTCAGCTCGCTCAAGATCATCATCACCTTCTTCTTCGCCAGCCTGGCCACCACCTGGGTTGCGCAGAAGGGCCTCCTCGCGACCTTTGTAATCTATGCCGAGACAATGATCGTCGTCTCCATGTTCATTCCCGTCCTCTGGTTCGCCGGCAAGAGGCTGCGGGTGTGGACCGGCGGGAGGGTCAAGTCCAAGCCGGCGCCGAGGACCCGTAGCCTCAGTTCGCAGTCGAGGTTTTCTCATTGAGGCCTTCGCGATGTGTCTCGGTGTGAGCTGGCCGGGGCACACTTGGGTGCGCGGGGACTCGGCCATCCGCCGCAGCGCGGAACGAGATGGGTGCACTACACCGGGATCAGAGCTATGACACGATGCAGGCGTTTGGGGAGCGGACTTTCAGTCATGCACGAGGTTGGCTTTGGGCATGAAGCGTTCTCCAGTCTAGCCATGTTCTCAGTCCCAAGACCCTCCGTCGTTACCAGATTCATGGTTGCGGGGACTTGGGAAAAGTTGGAAGATGAAGTGCGAATGGAAGGAAGTAGAGACATTATCCAGCCATCTGGAACCAAATGGTCGCCACCGGCGTATTTAAGAGCCTTTGAGTCACGAGGCATGCATCGGCCCTGCTCGATGACTCTGAGACTTGGATCGATCGCCATCGACCCGCACGGAACATTGGAGAAGAGTTTAATTTAACTTCTGAGTTCTACATATAGGAAGAAAGAATTGCCTAATACCACTCATAATTAATCATTATCAATGAGCCCGGGCCTACGTCCACGTCCCTGGGAATGTTTCACCTCCACATCGAACAGTTGAACATATGGCAAGCCCTGGTGGCTACTCTCGCCTGCCCCATCAGTGACTAAGGAGTTCGTCATGTCAATAGCATAAATCATCGATTTCCATCCCATTGGGAACCCAGCCAGAGGCAAACTCACATCTCGGGAAACTCGGGAAAAGAATTGCCATAGCCAAACAGATCTCCAATACCCCCGATACACCCCTGGACAGTGTGGTCATCAGACGGGAAGTCGTCGTCGTCGTAGTCGTCGTGTGTGACGCGCCCCGGACCGGTCGTGGCAACATCACCGGTGGTCATCTCATAAGGGTCGGCATCGTGGGGCACTTGTGACCAAGGCGCCACGGACTGAGCAGCAAGCCTTTCGATATCGTCTTTTCCCCCATTTGTCTTGGACTCATATCCGGAATCCGCGTCCTTGGACCTGTCGGCGCCACTGACTTGGGAGCCGCCTTCGGCCTGCCATATGGCGTCGGCCGTTGAGATGTTGGATATAGTGGGACGCGCCCATGCTCCACTGCTACTTTCAGGGTTTGTATCTTGTTGAGAGACCGGAACGAAGCCAGTCCAAAGACCTCCAACGTGGCTGGTTGATGGTTGGCCATGGGGTTGCACTGCCGGGGGTGCAACGGCTGAGTCTGAGAAACGATACATTGATCAACATATGCCCGGGAAAGGGGGTACCCAATGAGTGGCTGACCGCCATCATGGCTGCCAGGGGAGGGGGGTCGACCAACAGTATGTCTCGGGCACAGGTTTCCCGCAGGCCTTGTACAGGGCTTCCAGCTTCTCTCCGACATGCCTCATAGAGCTGGTCTTTGCGAAGAGGTCCTGCTGCTTCCAGTTCAGGAGCTCGATTTCCCCATGCTCTTCATCGGGGTACAGCACACGGCGCTGCTTCCCGTCGCAGAGCTCCCAGTGCTTTTCCTTCTCCTCTTCGACTTTCTTGCGGGACATGGAGATGCTCCAGCGTTTGGGGCAAAAGCCGCATCGGAAGAATCGAGTATGTTTCCGCCAGATGTGCTCGCTATATACGGGGTCATCGTCAGCCTCGTGGTGGGAAAGGACATCTGAATCCTGGACCCTTCCGGGAGAGATGACGCGGGCGACGACCTGTGCTGTACGTACAAGAGCAGTCTCGACTCTTTAAATCCTTCGTACGGCTTGCATACGGCGATATTCAGATACTTCTCAGGTGCGGACTTGGCAAATGGGCACGCGAGCCCATGGATAGAGACATCAGCCCTGCTGTACTGGTTCGGCGTGACATGCGTCCGGCCGCTGCTCATTGACACAACTTAGTAGGTCGATCTCGGATGCGAGTACACTGCCTCAAACTGCGCTATGTAGTCTCTTATGCGGCTCTTGCGGTCGGTTTCTGGCTTTTTGATGGGGGCAAAGGGCTCGCTGCCGGGTGTCGTGTCCAAGAATTGTTGGATCTGGAACGTTGGGGCACGGCTTCGGCTTGGGGCGGAGGAGGAAGAGATCTGCGATGTAGCCGGTTAGCATTTCCAAGGCGCCTTCCGGTGGTGGCTCTTGGGAATCTGCGATGCCTGACACTGGGTGCAGCTGCGGATGGACTCAGGATTGATGGCTCGCATGCTTACCAGGGGTGACGATCGACTTTCACTGTAGAGAAACATTCAGACACTCCTGATCAACTATCTTAGTTGAGGCGAAGGTTCTTCTGATTTGCTCACGAAATCAATAGTGATCGCGTGCTAGAGATGACTTCTGGGGCTTGGACGAGCAAGACATTTTGGAGACGATGAAGGCAACGTGTCAAATGTTGGAGAGGAAGCCCATACCTAGAGCTGCGATCGCAGCTCCTATATCGCCTCTTTTCGGAGAGCCCCGGGCACACAGCCTGTTCTATACGATAAGTTTGGGCCTGTCAAGCAAATTCATCACTGTGTTTAATATCTGACACTGGGTTTCTGAGCGTTTATGACTGTACCTGGGTACCTAGGTGGGAAGAGACCGCCTGTAGGTCTTCTTCATTTTCTTTTCTTTTCTTTTTATTATTTACAATTTTAACAGCCGTGACCGGGTTTGAGGTGCGTTTTTCTCGTAGGCAAGCTCCTGCAGAAAAAATGCACCTGCTTGGAACCGGTCCCATTAATGGGCCTTGTGTGGCAGACCCTGGCCAGAGAATTGCCGGGCAATGTCTGAATGCGGTAGCTCCCCTTGCACACCGGTCTCTGCAACCTGCACGACAGAGTGGTTCCCAGTGCCTCGACGCTGCCTCAGCCAATGTAGGGTACTGTGGCTTGCATAAATGAGTCGATTTTGCCCGCGGACCCTGCCTCTGCTATCCAAGCGAAGGTTTACAGACCATCAAATGTCCTTCCAGTGCAACGGGATGCACTGCTCAGAGGCGGTTCACTGGCCATGCGAGCTGATGCACGCTCGTACGTCTGACCGCTTCTCCGAGAATGTTCCTCATGCGCCTTTCGGCGGCATGATGCTGGATGAGAAGTATCACGACGAGGGCCGCGTGTACAGGAAATTCATGAGGAGCCTTCAAGATTACAACCAACGTTTCTTATCCTTCCCTTCAGACAGTCTGAACGCATTTCTAGGCATTCTATCGAATTTTATGAGTTGCAAGAACCCAATTTACCACGTCTGGGGCGTACCTATTATACTGACTGATAAGGAATGGAGCCTTAAGCTCAACTGGATGCACTCTCGGCCCTGCAAATGGCGCCCTGGATCCCCAAGCTGGTCGTGGGCTGATTGGACTGGACCAGTCTCGGGGATGGGGCCATTTCTCCTGGGAGGTAGAAACAATTTTCCCACATGGCTAGAGTGGGACAGTCGAGGTGATCAGGCCGAAACTGTGAGCCTTCAGGACTTCGCTAAGAATCACGATATCCTTAATGTGTACGCAACTTCGTCACCGTTTCTTCAGGTCACTGTATCTGCTGTCGACCTGGAGTTCACTTATGTCTCGTGGTCGGGCTGCGAGTCGATGAAACAGGCCTATTACAGGAATAAGCTTGCGATCAGATATTCATTCCTCAATCCGTTCAAAGAAGGACTCTATACAAAGTTTCCAAGGAAGGGATACACAGAACTGTCTTATTTTTGGGCTGACGACATAGACTTCGACATCTCTTCTTTGCATAGGAACACGCTAATGGGGATGCTATTAGTCAACATACCGTTTCACGCACCACCCCCTTCACGCACACCCGGTTTCAGACACCCCTTCTTAACTCGCCCTCAACTAAATTACCACATTGCAACTTCTANATAAATCCAATCTTCTCGTTAATTATACCATTCAATTCCTCATCTTCTTCTTTTTCTTCTAGTATGTCTTATATTCCTTCATCATAATATATTACCGCTATAACTAACCAGTTGAATAGGTTGTCCTAATAATAAGTATCTAAAGACTACTACCTCTCTTAGTATAGCCTATATTATTATCTTTAAGGTATACGAACTTATAAAGAGTATAATTTTGGCTTATTAGGCCCTTCTATAGGGCCATTTAAGCCACCCCCCTATATATAGTACTCTCTACTACCTCACTATTTATATTACTAATAATAATATCCCTAATACTATAGAGTAATAACTAATAAGAAAGAACTAGCTATAATGTTTTTTTAATAAGGAATCCATTTATAAAAAAAAACTTAAGGCTATATATATTAAATATTGCTATATTAATAGTACTATCTATAAGAATATTAATATTTTTTTAACCGCCTAAAGTTACCTAAGATTAGCAATCTCTTTCTTCAATACTAGTGTAATGCTAATAAAGTTAGCTTTTAAGAGAGCAATAGTATTAATAGCCTAGTTATTAGCTCCTTAGTAATTAATTCTATTATTAAAAAAATAACCCTCTTATATATATAGTGCATAGTAATAGAGTATATTAATAGAATAGATAAGGTAATCCATCTCCTTATTATCTTTAAAGGAAAATTTATATAATAATAATAATTTCCTATATAAAACCTTAATAATTTCTAAGGCTAGTTATTTATATACTTAGAGATAGGCTAGATAAATAATTAAATTAGTTTATTATAGCTAATAATAATATTTAAGCCTACTAACTAGCCCTTTAATCCCAAGTAGTAGAGGGTCCTCCTTCTTAATAGCTATAGCTTATATATAACTAATAATGTTCCGGGGTCTAGGGGGACCGGCATGTTTTGGAATCCGGAGGAGAACCAGCCTTGGCATCCCCCCCCTAAGGCTATATATAAGAAGGGGCCCTCCTGCGTTGCTTTTGAGAAATTTCCAGTCCTAGAGAATCAATCTTTTTATACCCTGTGAATTTGTATCTGTCTGATATATACATGTGTACTGTGAAATCATTTCTTGTGCTCTCTTTTTCTGCCTCTTCTTTTTGGTACCCTTTATTCCCCTCATAACTCTCTTATCGCGTCAGGGGCTCCTCTTCTTGCCTTCCACGCTCCTCTCGGGGTGGTTGCTTGATCAGGGCTCTGACAGAACGTGTGCCTTTTTGTGTGTGTGGAGGTTTTGTCCTCTCGCTCTCCCTCTTGGCCCGTTTTCACTATAGCATAGCTAAAGCATGCATGCAGCGCCTACTCCTCCTCCTCCTCCTCCTTAGCAGTATAGTGCTTAGCAGCAGCAGCAAGCTGCTTAAGCGCAGCAATATCATAGCACGCAAGTAACAGGATCTTATCATCATCAGCAGCAATAGGGGCACGCAGCATAAGTACAACAATAGTACTAGCCTTTCCCTTTTCTAGCAGGAGAAGGCATATAGCCTTAGTAGCCTATAGCAGCAAGGCACTAGTAATAGTAGCCTTAAGGGGGGTAATAATAAGGAAGGGGACCTAAGCAATATTAGTAAAGCGTGCAAGTAATACTTATGCTATAGGCGCATAATAGGCCCTTAAGGATATACTTATAGGGATATAGTCACCCTTACCGCCCTTATGATAGTACTAGCACTACTTACTAGTGCCTAATTAAGGTTAGCAATCTAAACCTATAGCATGGGCGCTATACCCGCACAAGGTGGGCATAGTACAAGTATAACTTACCGCTCTAGTTAGAGCAGTAAACCTCTTTATACTCCTTATCCTTATCCTTAGCAGCAGTATAGGTAGTAAGCTCTATATATAAAGCATGCATATAGTATATATATTACTTACATACAGGGTGCATGCTACCCTCTTTAATAGGGCCCTTTATAGTAGTCTCCCTTTTTTTTTATATATATATTACTTTATTAGCGCTACTTATGCCTAGTGCAGGCATAATGCCTAAGTTATAAGTAGGGAATTTATAGCTGAGGGAGGGGAGGGGCTACCTAAAGGCTAATACTTCTTAAGCTTACTAAGCTAAAACCTATTATTAGCAACTGCTATACTAATGCTGCTTACAAGCAGTATACACCTAGCAGAGATAAAAAGAGAGTACTTATAGATAGGGCAGCTAGGTTATTAGTAGGAGTAGGAGTATTATATATCTAAGAGACCCTATTAGTAATAAAGCAGCATACACGCAGTACGGCTATAGCGCTCACGCTTAATATAATTAAACTCACTATAGTAGTAGTAGTTGTAGTTATGGTAGTAATAGTTATAGTGATAGTGCTCTATAAGACTATTAGCACTACCCCTATGCTACCCCTGCACTATTGCGGTACTACTATAGCGTAACCCAAGGAGGCTAAACATATTATGCAGGTTTAGGTACAGGTATAGGCACAAGTACTATAAAGCATTAGCGCACTCCTTATAACATCTTACCTATAGGGCATACTTATAAATTAAGAATTATATATATTAGGAAAAGAAGGAAAGGAGGGAAGGAGGGAAAAGTGGTACTAGGAATTAAATATATATTAAGGAGCCTTAAAAGTATAAATAAGGCGCGATTTCTACAATAGGAGCATATAATAGCTATTTAATATAATTATAAAAATATTTAATATAATAAGAAGACTTATTTAACAGGTTTTATTTAAAAGAGCCTATTTAGTTAGGTAATATATAACTAATATACATTAGCAGCTTTCAAGTACTATTTATATAAAATTCATTAATACTAAAGAATAATAAGATTAAACCATTATTATCACCCCTACTATAAAGAAATATAACCCTTATATACAGCCTTACTGCAGCCACGCCCCACACACGCTATACTAATAATGCAGCTCTTGGGATAGGAGCATATAAGGGGGGGCAATCTATCAGGACCTATCATGCCTATTAGAGCATATTATGCTGCTCCAGCAGGAGCCCCAGTATTAGGACTCCCTAGAAGGGGCCTTCCCTAATAATATGCTAGCCAAAGGCCATTCTTATATACATTAAAAACGAAATAATAGCGCAGCAAGTAAGCCAGAATGCATTAAAAGCCAGCTATAAAAGAGAGAAGTTTGGCTAGCAGAAAGAGGAAAAAGAAGGAGGGGGCAAGTTTAGTTATACCTATTGCTGCAAATATACTGCTTCTGCGCTACTATCCCACTGCTCTGCTCCTGCGTATACCTATTCACTCTGCTTGTATTCAACAACCCTTACACTTACTAGCTTACTAGCGATATAGTGATCTAGATAATCTAGTTAGCTTACTTAGCTTACTACATTCCTAGTGATCCAAGTGATCCTTGCTTATATAAGCGAGTGTCTAGGTCACATGTTCCCGTTGAACCGTGCCTCTTCCTACTAGCCTCCTAGCTGGCCTGTGGGGTTTATCTGCGCCTCTAGGGAACCAATAGTTGAACCCTAGTTCTATTCCTGTTACGTTTGTGATATAAAAGCCCTATAGGGGCGCTATAAAGAAGCAATTAAAATATAATAGGTAGCCTAAATAGTGCTAAAAAAGATTATATATTAAAGGTTTTACCTTAAGACTATATTAAAGAGGCTTATTATAAAGGTATAAGTTATAAGTAACTTTAAAGTAATAAAATAATAAGAAGGGATTCTTATATAAAAAGGGGAGAAGAAGGAAAAAATAAAGGGAGGAGGGGGGAAGAGTAAGTTTAGTTATATCTATCTCCCTAGGAATATAGCACTTATATGCTACTATTTTGCTACTTAGCTACTATATATATTTATTTACTCTGCTTGTATTTATAACACTTATAGTTTATAGCACATTAAGTATAATAAATACATTAATATTTAAATAAGTTAGTTATAATAGAAATAATATAAAAATTAAAGATATAATTAATACTAAAAAGAATTATCTTCTTAAAACCTTAATATTTATAAGCTTACTTATACTTATTATAATATTTTTAAATTTATAAATTCAATTAAAAATAAGTAATTAAGTATAGTTAGTACTAATTAATGCTAACTTTCATTAGTTATGTAGCTTTAAATAAGTATTAGGATTAATATAAAGGTTATAAATATAAGTAGAGTAAATAGATATATATAGCAGCTAAGTAGCAAAATAGTAGCATATAATGAAAACGGGCCCAAAGGAGGGAGCGAGAGGACAAAACCTCCACACACACAAAAAGGCACACGTTCTGCCAGAGCCCTGATCAAGCAACCACCCCAAGAGGAGCGTGGAAGGCAAGAAGAGGAGCCCCTGACGCGATAGGAGAGTTATGAGGGGAATAGAGGGTGCCAAAAAGGAGAGGCAGAAAAAGAGGGCACAAGAAATAGTTTCACAGTACACACGTATATATCTGACAGATACAAATTCACAGGGTATAAAAAGATTGATTCTCTAGGACTAGAAATTTCTCAAAAGCAACGCAGGAAGGCCCCTTCTTATAGTCTTGGAGGGGGGGGGGATGCCAAGGCTGGTTTTCCTCCGGATTCCGAAACATGCCGGTTCCCCTAGACCCCGGAACAATAAGTGCTATATTCCTAAAGAGATAAATATAACTAAACTTACCCCTCCTTCCTTCTCCCTCTATTTACTCCTTTTTCCGCCCCTATTATATAAGAATATCTCCTTACTACTTTATTATTCTAAAGCTACTTATAACTTATACCTTTATAATAGGCCCCTTTAATATACAATCTTCCTTAGTACTATTTAGGCTGCCCGTTATATGCTAGTTGCTTCTTTATAGCATCCCTATAGGGCCCTTAGGTGCCTTAACCTAGAGTAGTATACTGGACCCTAATAGTTAATAAAAGTTAGTAAATATTGCAAACTTAATTTATTTACTAATATAGTCTACTTACTAGTAAACTAAATTAAAAGATTAGCTATATTTTTTATATTCTTAAAGTATACTAAAAATCTTTAAATATTTTAGTTAATATTATATTTAATAAGTATTTACTTTTTAATTAAGTTAAGTTTATAATTATAATATAAAAGTCTATATAGTTATGTTATTATCTTATTTTTCATTATAACATAATATAAGATATATTAAAGATTTTAGCTTTTATAGCTATATTAATAAGTTTCATATTATTTTTTTTAGTTTCTAAACAGCTTAAATAATTGAGAGTAATTTACCCTTTTAAATTTAAGAAATATATTATTATTATAAAATTTTAGTACATTGAAGATTTAAATATGTAGAGATATATAAAAATAATATGAAAATTAAAGATATAATTAGTATTAAAAAAGAGTTATTTTTTATAAACCTTAATATTTTCTAGCCTTACTATACATATCTTAACACCTTTAAATTTATAAAATTAAGTGAAAATAAGTAATTAACTATAGTTGGTACTCATTGGTGCTAAATTTTATTATATTATTTAGCTTTAGTTAGGTGCTAGGGTAGGCTAAAGTTGATGAATTTGCGGAAAACTGGCTACTTCCTGGTCCTGGCCACTTCCTAGTACCCTATGTTATGCAGTAAGCTATTAAAGCACCTTTAATTACATAAAAACTAATGATTAAGAGAAAGGTAATACCTATGGCTAATACTGATTCTTTGTTTCGGGTTAGAGAATGTTAACATTCTTTCCAGAATAGCACTAGCTTTTGTTACTCTGGGCTAATGTAAAATGAATTACCCCGGATGGACTTGAAAATAAGAACAGGGTTGGAGATGCAGAAGAGATCCTCGAGTATGGCAGTGCAGCTTCATGGGGTATGTTATGAACGGGTTATGTTGAATGCCAATAATCTTGCGCCTCTGCAGACATGACATTTTTTTTCATGGCCGCCTGTGAGGGGCGGACGAGTAGCCATGTGATGTGCCCAGGGCAGGACGCAGTACTTTGGAATATTAAAGCTTATTTTATTCACTGGGCGCTCCACCGACTTCAATGCATCTTGGTAGTCAAAGCCCGTATTGCTAAATGCTAGTCTTATGCACCGAAACTGCGGGAACAGCGGTGTATGAGACTGAGAGTCGCTAGAGTTACCGATTATCAACGGAGAGTTTCATCACAGACTGAAGGCCAATGCTTGGTACAACCAATCAAGGCAGAACTAGACCAATTAATTAATATGTCGCACGGCTTGAAGCGAGTATTGGAGTATGGTTGAGGCGGACATGACCACAGTCCACCACATTTTACATGATGTGTGTCTCCGATAGTCCTCACCCCAGGCCTGATTTTCTGTTACAGCTGATGCCGGAGGCCCTGGCGAGATCCAGACTTGGCTATATTAAGAATTATGCCACTCAGCCGAGGTTATGTAATGGCCCAGCTGCGGTGATGATATCCCGGGCCTACAGGAGACCGGCCCAGAACGGCCGCATCCTCCCAGCCGCCGCAACGCTAGATGAGGTCTCCGCCGCCGTGCCGGTGCTGGTCACAGGCTCGCTCCTTGTTGACGTCCCAGCCGAGGTCATCCCACCCGCAGTAGAGTTGAGCCCCGCGGGCCCGGTGCCGGTTGCAGACGCCGTCGAGTTGGCGGGGGCGGCGCCGCCGGACGAGCCCGACGACGAGGAGGAGGAGCTCGGGGCGTCGCTGGTGCAGTTGGGCGTGAAGAAGACGTAGTTGGCGGCGCACCCGATGCCGCCGCAGCCGGACTCGCAGGGGTAGTCGACAAAGACGGTGGGGATGGCCGACGGGCAGCCGCACGAGTTGGTGAGGGGCACCAGCTGGACGCAGTCGGGCGTCGCGCAGGAGCGGCAGACGTTGCTCGTCAGGGTCACGGTGGGGCAGCCCTCGTGGGAGGCGGCCGACGATTCGGAGGAGGCTGACGACGTGAGGGTGGCTGTCGAGTCGGGGACGGCGGTCGTCGGCTCTCGTCGGGACGTGGTGGACGACGCGGTCTGTCCGCAGGCCGGGGCGCTGGTTTCTGAGCGTCAGTCGCGTGTTGACAACGGCGTTGGCAGCACGGAGCCAAACTTACACCGCAGCCAGCGCGACCAAAAGGAGGCTCAGGAGCTTCATGAGTAGCTGATGCGGTTTTGCGCTTGCTCCCTCTGTTGTAAGGTGAAGAACGTGGAAGCCCGACTTCGGTTGGCGGTTGGCCGAAATTCTAATGGTGGTATGAAGGACGCAAGATTGGGCATGTCTTGCCCAGGACGTGTGGGCTTTCTGCAGCGTGATTCCTTGGATGAGAGGTCACATCATGACGTAGAAGGCGCTATTGGAAGCCACTAGGCTGCACACATTTGCCGCGATTGTCCTCCTGTGCGCGCTGGCGGAATGCTCACCTGCGTGAGCTCAGCATGTAGCTGGTTTCGTTTTTGATCCAATCACAATTCAATCAATCCAAACCCCCCCCCCGTTCCCTTCATATAATCGTATAAGAACGCTCAAAGACCAGCATTCGATAAGAAATACAGCGCTGATAGCAATACGTTTCAAATCACACTAGGGTGATCGTTTATAGAATTGCTTGCAAGAAAACATGTACCCAACATTCCACGCGTTCGCTTAGCACGGTATTGTCGTATCACGGGTGTCACTGTAATTGTCCGACACCACCAAGATGTTAATCTATTCGAAGTCAGCTTCCCTCACCACATGCCTCTGAAGGTCTCCCCTCGGTAAGTACCCTCATCTCTCACAGCGGTCCAGCTGGCGAGCTCATATTATCAGTCCCTCATTGTCAGGCCAGCCAGTTTGGATCGACTCCAAGAATGACGTCCGAGATGATTTTGAGCGCCGCAAGTCACAAGACCCTATGGAACTCAGATATCTCGAGAATCTTGCCAGCGGCAAGAGCATCGAGAGAAGAGAAGGGGCCACGGAGGAGGATTTCGTATTGAAGGACGTGGCCTGGCTCCAATCTTCACTGGCATATCATTAATTATATGATGGCCAAAGGAGATCGGGATCCAGGCGCCAGTTATCCTACGAGCCTGTTACTCGAGTGCATATCATGGCGGGCTGGATATCCGAAATTGAGAAGGATAAGACGGAGTCGCTTTGTTGCGTCAGTTGTACAAGGCTTCGTTTTGGAGGTCCAAGAAGAGCTTCCAAACATGCAAGACGTCGGGGAAGGAATAGGTTGTGTAGTATCAACACTCGGGCGGCGGAAATGTCGCGAATCAAGAGACGAAAGGGTGGTAATACAAGCAGCAAGGTATGCGTTTACGAGTAGGGAAATCCGTGCTTGTTCACTCGACGCATCTAAGCGCAGGGCCGCCAACATCAGGTGGACATATCGACAGCCGGTCGTTCACAAACGCTAGTCCTCTAGTCCCCAAGATGCCCTGTGATATCACCTCGGCTTGTGACTATTGGCTCCTACCCGCCTACTGTTTACCAAAACTGCTTCTGGAATTAGACTCGAGCTACACGGAAAGACCAGCCAAGCGCGCTTGCTTTCTCACCTGAGAACTATTTGAGCATGCAGTGTAGCAGCCGGCCTGCAAGTGACGACCCCAGCGCCGTCCCGATGGATATATCACCAAAACCCAATGACCCTGCCACCAACTCAGTCGGCCTCGTTGACCTCGCTCTCCTCCCCGGCCGCCACCTGCGTCGGGCCGTTGGTCCCCGAAGGAGCAGCGAGGTCCCCGTCATCAGTGATGCTAAAGTCGACCCCGACCCGGTAGCTCCAGCACTCGCAGTTGCGATACCTCCCGGAGCCCCCGTTCAGCCTATGGATGAAGCCCTGGTGGCTGACGACGACGATGTGGCTGTAGGTCCGCGACAGCTCCATGAGGCGCCTGCGCACGCGGCGGGCGCGGCGGTGGCCCCTCCGCTCGCTGCTATTGTCATAGACGCCGGACCGGCTGCACTCGGAGAAGTCCAGGAAGGGGTAGCGCCTCTCGAGCTGGGCGCGGGTGCGGCACTGGTTGAAGGGCCTGTCGCCGCACTCGCGCAGCGACGGCCAGACCTGTACGGGGACGGAGGCGCCGGGCCCGTCGCCGGCGCCGCGGATCAGGTGGCCGAAGGCGAGGATGGCGGTCTCGAGGGTGCGGGTCAGGGGCGAGACGACGATGAGGTCGGGGGGCTGGGAGAGCTGGACGGCGGAGGCCTGGCGCCGCCCACGTTCGGTCAGGATGGGATCGCGGCAGGGGAAGCCCGACACCATGTTGTTCCAGGCATGGCCGTGGCGGAGCAGTGTGATGGTCCGCGGCTGGTCTGTGGCATAAGCCGGCTGAGATGCCATGCTGCAATAAGTCGCAGCCTGTCGTTGGCGTCACTCGGCCTGTTCCTCGACTTCCCGGCTGGTGGCCTGCCAGAGTGTTAGTTAGGCGGCCTCAGGCCTGGGTGACACGTGAGGACATTCCTGATGTGGAGATGGTTAGGTGGTGAAACAAGGCTTGGAAAGGTGGCCTGGCCTGCGTTGCGCAAGGACCTCGTCACGATGAAGCAAGGCGCGTGCTACGGTGTCAGGGTGTCAGTCCGGGTTGGTTGAATGCAAGCAGAAGCAGAAGCGCTATGTATGGAGATAAGAGACAGGCCGGACAGCCTTTTTGACGAGAGATGGCGATCAAATTCTGAATCAAACACACGAAAAAGCAAGTCTGTCTGGAGTACACTAGATGGCACATGCTCGCTGTGAGGCATGCTGCAGTTGCAGTTGGGGGAAACGTGCACTGCAGGCAGTCTGTCGCAGCAGCAGCAGCAGCAGCACAAAAGGGTTAGCGCACATGGCCACCCCTGGGCTGCAGCAGAGGCACTCAGGCAGGCACCCACAGAAGGGCATGATGAGCTTGTGGTGATGTCCTGGATATTCTGGCAGATACACCAGGCATATCAATCCATCCCATGGTGCAACAACCGGACCACGCGAAACCCAAGGGACCTGCTTAGACTAAGTATTCTTAGCAGCCAGGTAAGGATTGTCACTGGTGTTATTCCCACCATCAGCCGTGGTCATCTGAGCAGCGCACACCCCTGCTCAGCACCACCCACCCCTGCATGACGCCCTGTGTTTCCCCAGCCTCTCATCTTGATCGAGCGTCTCTCCCCTTGCCTGCCGGGGCTCCAACTGCCGCGGCGTCACGACATCACTCACGCCTTATCAGCTGCACGCGACCAGTCCTTGTCCCTCGCTCTTCCTGCTGCAGCGCACACCTCGGACGATTCCTGAGCCTCGGCGGTACCTCTGTCGCGATGGCTGTGTCTCGGGTCTTCAGTCTGGCCTCGCTTGCCAGCCTCTCCCTCCATGCCGCCTCAGCGGCTTCCGCTCAGCTGCAGCAGCCCATATTTGAGGAACCACACCAAGCAGCCGTGTCCGGGGCCAGGAAGCCGCTGGTTGACAGCGAGGCCCTGCAGGACAGCATCTCCGTCGACAGGCTTCTCAAGGGAGCCCAGGACCTGTACAGAATCGCCAACCTCAGCTCGCATGAGTATAACCGCCCAACACGCGTGATCGGCAGTCAAGGTAAACCAAACCCATCACCGTCTGAGTCACCAGGAAAAGGCCCTATTTACGGCCTGCAGTGGGACCCCTCGGACTGACTGTTCCCAGGCCACCTTGGGACATTGGACTACATCCGGAAGTCCATCTCGGAGCTGGGAGACTACTACGAGATTGCGGAGCAGCCCTTCCCTGCCTACGTCGGCTGGGTCCAGGAGTTCCGTCTTGTGATCGGCAGCGATGTCTATGAAGAAGCAAAGCCGATGAGCCTGACTCCCCCAACAAAGGATAGGGAACCCGTCCGTGGCGATCTTGTCCTTGTCAACAATACAGGGTGCTCGTCCGAGGACTACCCGCCCGCTGTCAAGGGGAACGTCGCCTTCATCAGCCGTGGCACATGTTCCTTTGGTGACAAATCCGCCCAAGCAGGCAAGGCCGGAGCCATCGCCGCCGTGATATACAACAACGACAAGGGTGAGCTGTCCGGAACCCTCGGCACCCCCGACGACAGCCACGTTGCCACTTTCGGCCTTCCGCGGGCAGATGCCGAGCCGCTGCTCAAGAAGCTGGAGGGCAACAAGACGGTCGATGCGATTGCCTATATCAGCTCCTGGGTTAACAGTGCCATCACCAAGAACATTGTGATTCAGACCGTCGAGGGCGACCCCAACAACTGTGTTGCTCTTGGCGCGCACTCCGACAGCGTTGAGGCCGGCCCGGGTATCAACGATGATGGATCAGGCACCCTGTCACTGCTAGAAGTGGCAAGGCAGCTCACCAAATTCCGCGTCAACAACTGCGTGCGCTTTGCCTGGTGGTCGGCCGAGGAGGAGGGCCTGGTTGGGTCTAGCTACTATGCTTCCAACCTGTCCCCCGATGAGAATCTCAAGGTCCGCCTCTTTATGGACTACGACATGCTTGCGAGCCCCAATTTCGCCTACCAAGTCTACAATGCCACCAACGACAAGCACCCCGTCGGGTCAGAGGAGCTCCGAGACCTCTATGTTGGCTGGTATGAGGCCCACGGCCTCAACTATACCTTCATCCCCTTTGACGGCCGCAGCGACTACGACGGATTCATCCGGGCTGGAATCCCCGCCGGCGGGATCGCCACGGGCGCCGAGGTCATCAAGACGAACGAGGAGCAGGAGTTGTTTGGTGGGAAAGCGGGCGACGCATTCGACGAGTGCTACCATCTTCTGTGCGACGACACGGACAACGTCAACGTGACCGCCTGGGAGCTCAACACGAAGCTGGTCGCACACAGTGTGGCTACCTATGCGGCCTCGTTCGACGGCTTCCCGAAGCGGGATTCGGATGCTCTGCGGGCGAACAGTGCGCAGACCAGCGAGTATGAGAAGGCGGTCAAGTACCGTGGCGACCACCTCTTTATTTAACTGTCAGCAAGTGCGGCATTGTACTGATTAGTTGCATATCTTTGTTTCGGTGTCTTTTTGACTGTAACCTCACTGCATCTTTTGTACCTATCATGACCCTTTTAGAATAGATGGCATCCTCATTTGTACTCCAATACCCAACCTAGCACGCAATCCTTCTTCAGGATCATGTATGCTGATTCGAGGCGTGTACAGCTCATTGTCCAGATTATTATTGTAGAAGCTTCAACCAATTCCGATTTCACACGCAGCTTGGTGAGGCATTTCTACGCACGTCTTGTGCGCAATAGAGGCGGCTCTATGCTACGCCTAACGCAGATGTCAAGAAATGTTTAGCGTTTCTACGGATTTACGAATTCCATTGCCCGCATTGGCATCTAATTCCGAATTATCACCCGTGCGGACCGACGATCTCTGGCGGCTCCTCCCCCACGCCGCATCACGATGTTCGCCCATGCCGACCCCCACTTCCCGGGGGCGAGAATGGTTTCGAGAATGTGTTGGCTGATCACATCCGTAAATCCGTAGAAAAGTGCTCAGGTATTCTTTTCCAAACGATCCCCAAGATCCTGTGGACTGATCGAAATTCATCACGTTGCCTGCGCCGTCCAGCTAGCTAGCTAACTACCTCTTACTTCCCCTGGCTTTAGAACAAGCACCAACCTCGTCCCCCCCAACTTCGCAAAAGCAATCACCCTCCCCAAAATGTCAGCACCGAGCCGGCCCCAGTACGACACGGAGCACGAGGTGATGTGGTTCATCGCCGTGCAAAAGGAGCCCTCGTGGGAGCAGGACCGCTTCCTGCACGAGTACCAAAGGGTGCACGTCGACCTGGCGCGCGAGGGCCACAGGCACACCGGGCTGCCCCTCAACTACGTGCAGGCCGGCGCGCGGGGGCTCCCCGACGGGGCCAACCCGGGCGGCGAGGAGGACGGAAGCGGCGGCGACGGCGCCTGGGACTTTGTGACGTGCCTGAGCTGGCCGAGCACGTTTGCCATCTGGAAGGGGTTCCAGAGCCCCGCGTACCAGGAGACGGCCGGGAAGCACGTGTTCTGCCGGCTGGACCAGAAGGGGATGCTGGCGAGGAGGGTCGGCGGGGTGGGAGCCGCGACGGAGAGGTTCGTCGGGGACGGGGAGTTTGCCGTGCATGTCTTCCAGCGGCGGGCTGCCGCGGGCGAGGAGGTCGGGCCGGAGTGGGTTGAGGGGAGGGTGAGGCTTGCCGAGGGCCTGGCTGGGGCGGAGGGGAGCCTGTTGCGGCAGTACACTATCTGGAAGGACGCGACGCCCGAGGATACCGATACCTTCTTCAAGGGGACGCAGTTCTTGGGAGGGCTGTGGCACAAGTTCACGGCTGTCGAGCGCTTCGTATTTAGGAACGGGGAGGAGGCAGGTCGCTTTTGGAAGGAGAACCGCGCGTCCATTGCTGGCAGCCCTGGGTCGACATATGTTGTGGGCGGGACAGCCTCTGTTGCGATCTAGGTTTTTGTACAGAGCGCTTGAGATGCTTCTGTCCTCTGATACAGCCGTACTAGATATCCGGAGGACAGGGCTACCTACAGAAAGAGGCATCCGTGTGAGTGTTGTAAGTCTAGGTGCTTGGAGTGGGTGTTGGGGGGGGGTGGGGAAGGGAAGAATCAAACTTAACATGACCCTCAATGTGAATAGTGACTGAGGGTTAAAGTAGTGACTGTAGGGCAGTGACTGTTTTAGGGACTGTCCCCACAACAAATCGTGTAACTTGAACGCTTGCCTCAAAACACCATTTTTGTTATGGTTCGAGGACAAGAAAACACTCTGCCCCTTTGGCAACATCTGGAAACTCAACCCAGGCGCACTATTTGAGTTGAAGCCTGTACCTTAAGGTTCAACCAACGCCACGCCAGGAAGTCGTGTTTTCTGACAAAAAGTGGTCAACCTGGGAAGCTGGAAACACACACCTCATTGCCGTCCTCATCGATTGCATCGACCAAGCCAATCCTACTGCCACATACGACTGTAACAACAGCAGCTTAATTGGCACCGGCATTTATAACAGTCATGGCTCTCCGAGACTACCAAGGTAGGTATTCCTATAGGCGGCAAATTCACCTATCCGATCCACAAACGCCGTTCAAAAGAGAACGTTGATGCTCTACGGCGAGCTGAGTCTAGCTTGGACCAATTTTGGTCCCAGTCGACAAGGAAATGTCTCGACAAGCAAGAGAAATCGAGGACCCGGACTTGCATTGGCTGCTGTCATCAACGCGGGCACTCCAGCGAATCCCGGAACGGGTTGATGAGAATCTCACCGAAGGCACCGTCCAGAAGTCGGGGCAGTCTTCCCAGATAGATGGCGATATTGACGCGATGCCCATTTCGTGGACTGCGATCAACATCGGACAACCCGAAATTAGACCTTGTCACCCCCAAGGCTTCGTTGCTGCTCCCGAGAAGTCCAAGATCAAGACCAGGAAAGCAGCTTCTGCTGGAATGGCCGAGGCCGAGACCACGACCAAGGTCCTGGATTCATCAACAGAGGCGAGTGCTCCGCCACTAGTGGAGGTGGACAAATGCACACACAGGGTTTTCCAAGCTCTTTTCTTCCATACGGGAGTCACCTCGAAGCCAGCAGAGATCCCATGGGTCGACTTCCTGCATGCAATGGTGTGTATGGGGTTCAGCGTTGAGAAGCTCTACGGTGCGGTCCGGATTTTCCGCCGGGATTCGGACGATCTGAAGAGGAGTATTCAGTTCCATGAGCCTCACCCTCAGCGAAAAAAATACCTTTCATGATCGCCCGCCGTTTTGTGCGCAGGCTGAATCGCGCGTTTTGGCTGGACTGGAAGCATGTTTGTTCTGAAGGTGAAGTGAGACTAGGTATCCGGAATCTCAGGCAAGACCAATCACAGACTTTCCAGATGTCAAAAGCCAGGAGGGGAAACACTCGTGAATTACCGGCAAGCGAAGACTTGAATGACCGACCATTTCCGGTTTCCAAGTCGCGAAGTTATTTGAGCACCGCCGCGTCCATATGTCCCAGACTTGCGGGTCTGTTCTCAATGAGAAGCTTGCACAGTGACTGGCCGGAAATCGGCAAACGAGAAGGGGGGGGGCCAGGAGCTGGGGGTCTCCCCACAATCGCAAGCTGGTAACATTTGAGACTGTGTAAAGAAGAGAGTGAGACTATACCAAACACTAAGTAGCTGCTCACTCCGTCTACTTCTGTCATCATAAAATCTTTATTATATTGTCACTTGTCGATTGGATTGCGAGAATTGCGAAGACTTCTGAACTTCATGAGCAACTGTGAACAGCGTTGACTATGCCTCGAAACAGCACCATCAAGGCAGCCAGGTGACGCAGTTTGCAGCGGTGATAGTTATGCCACGAATCATCTTAGGGTACAGCCCAAATGGACAGTGGACGCGATCGATGGTCTCTCCACAATGCGCGGAGGGACTGCCGCATATGGGCTACTATCGTACTGGGGCTGGCATCCATCCCGATTGGGGGGATTTCCCGATCGCCAGTCGATCGATGTACGCGTAAACCCCCCTCTGTTATCACTCAATGACTTCTCAAGCTCCCTAACTACAGCGGCTACCTAGATATATTAAAGTTCTGATAGAGAAATCCTGATTTATATAAAAAGAAAATGGGGGGGATATAACATTATTTACATATATTATTTCAACTGAGTTTCAAGGAAAATCCACGTTCCAGGAATCTTTACTCTAGAATTAAAGTCACTGAGTGATAATAAAGAGGGGTTTACCCTGTATAACATACCCAGGGGGCTGTATTTTAATCTTGCTATTGGAGGATTAAGATCTTCCCTTAGTATGACGGGCACAGACGCCTGAACTCCGCCGTGACGCGTTCTTTGGTGCGACGCATACTCACGATGGAGGCGAGCAGTTGTATATAAGTCTGCCAAGATGCCAAGACAGCCGCCATCTCTTGAACATCTGCCTTGGCATCGGACGCTGCCGTGATTCGCCTCCAGCTGCCGTCAATGAAGCCCTCCAGTTGCTACTCCCTGCTCATGGCAGCCTTCGCCGGGTGCGTGGCGGCCTCGCCCGTCGCCGAGCCGGGTCCGATCATCACCCCTGCTCCCAGCCCAAACAAGAACAAGAGGGCCAACAGCTGTACCTTCTCCGGCTCGTCTGGCGCCTCGCGTGCCAGTGTGAGCCAGAAGTCATGTGCCACCATCGTGCTATCCTCCCTTGTGGTCCCGTCCGGTACTACATTGGACCTCTCCAGCCTTGCGGATGACACCACTGTCAGTACAACTACCGTTTAACATTTCTCACGCAAACCCGGGCATGTAAATTAAATATGGCAGGTCATCTTCGAGGGCACCACGACCTGGGGCTATCAAGCATGGGACGGTCCCCTCCTGCAGATTGGAGGCAATTCCATAACCGTCCAGGGTGCATCTGGGGCCGTCCTCGATGGGGGCGGGTCTAAGTACTGGGACGGTGAGGGCGGCTCCGGTGGCGTGACGAAGCCCAAGTTCTTCTACGCGCACAGCCTTACCGACTCGACCATCACGAACTTGCACATCCAGAACACACCCATCCAGGCTGTAAGCATCGCCAGCGCGGACGGTCTCACCATCACTGGCATGACCATCGACAACTCTGCTGGCGACAGCAAGGGGAAGAACACCGACTGCTTCGACATTGGTACCTCCTCTAATGTTGTTATCACGGGTGCAAATTGTTATAACCAGGATGACTGCGTTGCTGTCAACTCTGGAACTGTGAGTAAAGCGCTGAGTGATCAATGGCTTCTTTTTGGACAAGGGCTAACTTTATGAGCAGGGCATCACTTTTGAGAACTCTGTCTGCTCTGGCGGTCACGGCTTGTCAATCGGGTCGGTGGGAGGTAGAACAGATAATACAGTCGACACGGTCACCTTCTATAACAATGAGGTCAAGAACTCGGTGAATGGTGAGTCTAGTGCTAGACCCGGAATCCAAGATCCATCTAACACTCAAAAAGGAATCCGGGTCAAGGCCACGGAGGGCGACACGGGAGAGATCAAAGGCGTCACCTATCAAGACATCACACTCTCAGCGATCTCACAGTAAGTCACCTCTAGCTCGATTCCATTCCCAGATGGAAAGAAAGAACACTTTTCTTCTAGCCACAAAAAAAGATGGAGTCGTGTTTGCTAACACACTCTTTCAACGCAGGTACGGCGTCCTAATCGAGCAGAACTACAATGGCGGGGATCTCAAGGGCACTCCCACCTCTGGCGTCCCTATCACAGGCCTCGTGCTCAACAACATCTCCGGATCAGGCGCTGTCTCCAGCAGCGGGTATGACGTTGTGATTGTTTGCGGCTCAGGCGCATGCTCCGGGTGGACTTGGGAGAGCGTCACAGTGACAGGAGGCAAGAAGTATAGCGGCTGCTCGAACGTTCCGTCTGGTGTGGCTTGCTCGTAGTTAGGATGGGTGGTCATGGCATCTGCTTTTGGGAGAGCCGGAGCAGTGGTTTTGAATATCTCGAACGCCTACCTACCTAGGATACCTAGGTAGGTAAGTAGCTACTCCACCCGAGCCATCTCGGCCAAGTCGGCTGTCTGTCGTCAATATACAGTTTCCTAATCAAGAATTTTAGGTGTAAATCAACAATCAATGCTAGTATTAGTAGAAATCGGTCTCATAAATGAAAGGTAGTTTCTTCTGCGGCGATATTGTCGACCTAGCCTAGGTAGGACAATTTCCTTTAGAGAGCTAGCTACCTTGGTACTCTGGATGAATGTGCTCGCATACAGATGTTTTTGTCTAGGCTATTCTCTTCTATGATAGAGCCGCTCCCATGATTTGCTATATTCTTTTCATCATGGGATATGTTCCGCCAGTCAAGCTCTATTGGTATAATTACACATCGCAGCAAACGTGACTGGGAAATGCTCTTGCTGAAGGATATATTGCACGATTGGCTCACATTGAATGGAGCAGTCGGCGAATAGATGTACCCGGTAATTTTGTGGTGTGATGTATTATCCGAAGATGGCATAGCATTAAGTCGCCGTGCAGGGGCATCCGTCTCTTAGACCAATTGAAAACAAACACGGCCATGCACAATGGGCGTATAGCTCCACGATCCTCGAGGCCTCTTTGGGGCCATCGATATTGTACCTAGGTACATAGACAAATTCAGTACACCTAAATCAGCTACGTACCCATCACAGTTGCACGTTTGCAGCCATCCCTTTTGTTAATGGATTTCCACCTGTGCCCATCTTTACAGTCATCCCGGCGTCAATCAAAAGTGAGGCACACCTCCTGGACAATTGGCATTCTTGACGGGCTAAGCCATCGGATAGCCGAGACCGAATTGCGGTTATCTTGGCGGGGGTCCAAATGTTGGCATTGGGTATGGAATGGGACGCGTATGGACGCTACCATCACTCTTGGTGACGGTCATCATCGTCTCGGGTCGAGCAGCTACCTCGTGCGGGTTGTCAATGAGCTTGGTGGCGCTCAACGCAGTGGCAGCAGGTAATCTGGCTGGGTTCTGTTGTTAAGAGGGGAAGGAAACAGTTGAGAAAGGTGCGTCAAAACTCACGCCTGGTTATTGTCGTAGTATCGGGTAATTTTGGCGGCTGGATTGGAAACACCTGCGGCAAGCTCGAGGCACCGCGGCATAGCATCAAGCCAGAAAGCAAGAATATGTCGAAGCTCGGACGCATGTTTAAACTGGTAGGAAGAGGACAATATAAGACAGCCCAAGAGTAAAATGAGAATGTTAGAGAAGGTCATTTCTTTTATATAATCGAATCTCGGTAGTACGGGCACGATATTCCTCTCTGTACCAATGGGCTCAACATTGCCGAGGCTGGTGGTAATATCGGAGGTCCTTGCGCTCGATCTGGCCACTGAGGCATGTACCTCTTGTGCGAGTTTGTTCCTTTTCAGGACATCGCCGGATTAATGAGATCAGATTGCCAACTAGCGCAAATTGCAAATGTCATTGTCGTGACATAGTCATCGGCTTGTGACTACTTCCCAGAGCCTGGAGTGTCACTTGGACCCGACGCTGCAAAGTGGTGCGATCATGCCAGAATTTAACTCGTCTCTGACACGGGATGAGACTTCTTCCCACCTGGAAATAGCGTCTGCCTCAGCATCATACGCATACAGCCACCTGTTACGCATCTTAACCGACTCCGGGTCTATCTCTACCCCTTCTTCCAACCCCTTAAGGGCATTATGCCATCGATCGCGAAGATCTTCTCCAGCAGTTTGGCTTTGTCTAGTCCGCGAGAACCTCATCTTTTCATAGGCCCTCGTCTGTTGGGCATCATGTCAGCGCAATGCTGAACTAGGCCGAAGCCCTGACTCGTATATCGAGCTGTCAGGTGGAACTTACTGCTAGTGGGATCTGATGGCGTCCCGCCAACTTTAGACACACAGCCAGAACGGCGGCGCTTTCTGTTGCTTGGCTCGCGCCTTGCGCACTAGTGGGAAGATGAGGGTGGCAGCTGTCACCGAGGAGGGCAATGTTGTGTTGTTTTGACACCCAGGTGGGTAATGGATCTCGATAGCAGATCTTCCAATCCAGCAGTGCCGGAGTCTTTTCGACGGCGGCGGCAATTCTCGGGTCCAATCCGACAATATGCTTTCTCACGTCGGCCATATCCCCCTCTTGGAACCACGACTCCTTGATCTCCATGTCTGCCTCATGAGATATTTTGCGCGTTATTATCCAGTTGAACTCCTCGCCATCACGCAGGGTATTTTGGACGAGATGTGTATCTAGTCCGATCCTTTGCAAGTCAGGTTTGGGACAAGCGGGGGCCAAAAAATGAGAATTCGAAAGTGGAAAAGGTGACATACCAGATATTCACGCAATCGTGATCAATGAAGTCTTGACATCGTTCATCGCCCTTTAGATGCTCTCCAGGGAAATATGCCCTCCAGCAAGAGTAACCACTACTTTTTGGGGCATCGGTAAATCCCAGAACAAGTTCTCGAGCACGGCTCTTGATCCCATCTGCGCCCACAACGACGTCGGCCCTGGCCACGGTTCCATCCTTGAATACGACACTTGGTCTAGCATCATTTTCATCCCCCTCGCCGAACGCAACGACCTCGCAGCCCATGTTGATTTCTATGCCCGCGTCGCGCACACCGCGCAAGAAGGCCTCGTGATAATCCCCACGGTGGCCTATGTGCCCAGCCATGTCCATTAGCGGCTGCTGGGCCAGGATCTTACCATCGTGCCACCGCCTGATTTGCATATCCGGAGACTGGTTCCCGATCGAGGTGAGCGAGTGATGCAAGGTATCGCCGCCCCATCGTCGTAGCAATTTGAGTGCGTTCTCCCCCAGGCCCAGGGAGTCTCCCAGCCGGCGGAAGTTCGCGAGCTTCTCATAGACAACCACATTGTGCCCGTGGTGTTTCATTGCGAGCGCTGCAGCACACCCTCCTAGGCCGGCCCCGATAACGATCACTGCACTGTGAGAGCATGTTCGAGGATGTCTTTTGAGTTTCTGGAAATACTTACCGTCGATGCCGGTCCGCGTTTCGTCAGTGGCAATCATCCCGCTAAATGAACTTTGCAATATGCTCGAGAGCAAGTTGAATCAACTGTAGGTTGTGAAAGGTGCCTCCACAACGGGCTATTTTCTTACATTCTCGATTGTTAAGAAATCGAAGCGGGTCATTTACCCCGCGAGCAGATGCATGTGCTCTCGGTCGGGTATAGTACAGCCCGTCAGTCACACGTGAGGGGTCCGATCATCACCCGTGGCCCGGTAATTGTCTGGGTCCCGAAAGCGGGACTGAGATGATCCCCTTCGTGCCCATTTTACCATGTATCTACTATGGTAATGGGGTAAACCCACCAGTACTCATTACAACGTTGGCATCTTCATGCAAACCCTGCTGCAACTGCTGTGAAAGCGCGTGATTGTAACTGCACTTGTTTCACATGTTGGATTCTCTAGAAAATCACCGTATTTTGTGACATTGAAGTCCCGAGGTCTGCATAGTTATTGATTTGATTCTAATTTCTCTGACCATGTCCGAAGTGCGGGCCTTTGTTAGTTAACCCGGAATATATTTTGGAATATACAAAGCTAACTCTTATTACCCAGGTATCATCACGAACAACGTTCCCCTATCACATTGTCTCTCATCACATTCGGATACTTCGAGGCACCTTTTGGTAATTCTTAACACTTTCTTTAGTAACGCAAACCCAGCAGCCTACAATAAGTCTTTAGTCACAGTTCTCTTCACACCCGCCGGAGCTCAGGTCATTTGGGATTAGGACTGTGTTCTAAAGTTTCGCGACTGCAGAGACAATTGTGAGTTCGAAATATTACCTACCAATAACTTGTCCAATTGGACAGCCAGGCCACTGAATGTTATCTCGAGCCTGTTGCCATTTACTCTGAATCACGTTCACCATGTTCAAGCTAATGGAGTCGACGCCAAGTCAGAATTGGGATGAACCATTGGCCGCCTGTAGGAATAGGACACCATGCCGTAAAGAAATCGGTATGTACTAGTAATGCTAAGAACGAGGGAATGTATCAATATGAGGCGCAAACCAAATCGCCTTGTGCATTTACGTAAAAAGACGAACGCCATATCATATTGATATTCCTTAGAGGGCACCCTGCCTCATATCCCATTCGGTACTGATTGTGATGGATTTTATGCGATGTTGCGAAATACTTGTCTTCATCAATACTGGAAAAAGCTCCGTATGAATACTCAGCCCAATAGCCACAGTCTTCACGTAAGAGAGCCTGGTTCCATCTAACAAAACGGCATTTCTCAGCATTTGACCTAAATGCGCTTTGAGTTAAGAGGAATCATTTCTTCTCCGGACATCTTCTCATAAGCATCGCCACTCCCAATTCTCCCAGTGTTGGTCACACACATCCCCCGGTGTTGAGCGGACACCATAACTTGGTAAGGCTATTTCGAGCCATCTGGATTTGAAAGTAGTTAGCTACGTGTTTGGCTGATTGATGAAAGGTTGATTTGGGAACTGAAAGGAGGCACTCACATATATACACGGCCAATAGTTCAATACCAATAGGTATCCAAGTCGTCAGTGAAAGGACTTGACCCAATTATCCACTCATTATCTTCGTTGGCGCTGCCCGCTTTGTTCAAAACATCATGTCGATTTGCTGTGAAGAAGCCGAGGAAGGCCCACATGGCAATCAGGCATATGAGACCGCTGCTGATGTGGAGCCAGAGCCGACAAGTCTTTCATGCATCCAAAAGCCTAGACTTTTGCTGAAATGACGGCTTCCACCATCGCCCGAAGTATATGCCTCCGAGACTGTAAAGCCACCACGCACAATTCGCTAGTATTATTCCGTGACCCACACTGAGCAATGTCTGTAGAGACTGCCGAAGGTCTTCAGATTGGCAGTTAGAGAACCACGCTATCTGGCTCAGTTCAGATCCGGTGATGGTATTCAGCGAGTCCAGATTTTCCACCGTGCTGCGATACTCGAGACGGTAGAGAAATTCGACCACAAGTGCAAAGACGAAGACTATATCCTACAGACACAGGCGAACACGCCGTCTTCGGAGGCCTCGCGAGAGTGATTGTGAGACAAAAGCGGGAAATACCGAGAAGGCGGATATGAATACGCAGTTCTGAGGGCCGAACAGTGAATGCACTTCCTCGGGGTGGAGGATTAGGGCCGCGTACCGAGTGACAGCTGCAACAAGCATCGGGATCGAGAATAGTAGCATTGCATCCAAGAAGCCGACCAGAGACCCCTCGAAGCCTGAAGCGACTTCTCGATACCTTGCGGTCCAACTCGAACAGCCTAACGAGCGCCCGTACGTTTCCACGATACTTGGTGCAATAGCCAGATAATATAAAGTCGCAAATATCGCTACTATGTAGTAAGAAATCATCATCTGATTGGTGTTAGAAGTGGAAGAAGAAAAAGAGCTCATGCATATGAAGCAACGCTGAGGAGAAGACTCACGCCGATACCTGACAGGTCCGAGTCACCGGAGAAGCCGAGACTCGGGCATACCTTCGACCCACAACTCTGGAGTGAAAACATTCTAATGTTTTGCAGCCTGGCTTCATCGATGTAGTTGAAGAAGCCTAGGTACCAAAGTAAAAGGTCTCCATCCGCTGGCTGAGTCCGGTTGTTTGGCACAAACTGATTTGAGGAACCCAGAAGCGATGGAAGCTGATTACAAAACCAAGGCTGTCCCCAGGTCCTGCGGCCGAGACAAAGAGCAAAACCAGCCCGTTGTCCCAACTTAGCTCTTCAGAGGTCGTGGAGGGAGACAATCCAGCGCCCATCCTCCAAGCAAATAGATTCACAGACGGGCAAGCCGCCAGAGACGACTCTAAATCCACAACCCTGAATGGCCGACTCCATGTCTTACTCGTGAGGTGGAGAAGAAAACAAAGAAGACCAAAACAAAAAAAGAAAAAAAAAAGAGAAGAGTCGATTGGGACGGATTCGGCCTTAGATCCGAGACTTGTGGACCTCTGTTTCTCTGAGTGCTAATCCCGGGTACCCTGTTTCTTTCGCAACTGGGCAGCAACTATTTACAAACCGATGACTATTTCGAGTCAAGGAGTTTTAAAACATTCTCCTACAGGCTCTCATATCGTCTGTAGGCACGACAACAGGGAATGATTGATTTTGAGGTCATTTATGCCCGCGATTAATCATGACCGATCTGAGGTCGGATCCCGGAGGGACGATCCACCGAGTACCTCGGCTCCGCGAGCCTTGGCCGCGGTTCGCCAAACGTCATCCCCCTACTCGCTCCTTTGGCTTGTCCCGAGGATCAACCTCGTGTTGGAAAAAGTATCGCCGGCCCATCGAATCCGTCAAGCACAGGCTCACATCTCCCTGCCTCACTCACGAAAAATCACCCGCCATCATGAGCCGCACAAGCACCTCCGTCGTGCTGGCCGAGCGCCCCAAGGGCGACATCGTGCCAGGCAAGACCTTCCACCAGAAGCAGGGCCCAGCCCCGCGGGCCGAGGACCTCAAGGACGGCGAAATCCTCGTCGAGACGCTGTACCTGTCGCTCGACCCCGCGATGCGCGGCTGGCTGGACGACGTGCGCAGCTACGTGCCCCCCGTGCAGGTCGGCGAGGTGATGCGCGGGTCTGCGGTCGCGCGGGTGCTCGCGTCGCGGTCGCGGCGCGTGGCCGAGGGCGCGCTCGTCACGGCCTCAACGGGGTGGCGCGAGATCGCCGTCGTGGGGCCCCGGGAGTTCGAGACGGCGTCGGACATACCGCTGCCCCCCAACGGCAAGGTCACGGACCTTCAGGGCGTGCTGGGCATGACGGGTCTGACGGCATACTTTGGCATGACCAAGATCGGGAATCCCAGGCCCGGGGAGACGGTGGTTGTCTCTGGCGCGGCCGGGGCAACGGGCAGCGTCGCCGCGCAGATGGCAAAGATTGCTGGAGCGAGGGTCGTCGGCCTGGCTGGATCGGATGACAAGTGTGCGTGGTTGGAGAAGGAGCTCGGGTTCGACGTGTGCCTGAACTACAGGGATCCTGGCTTCAGGGACAAGTTCAAGGAGGCGACGCCGAAATATATCGACGTCTACTTTGACAACGGTGAGTCTGCCTGGGAGGGGGTCATGGCCCCGTTGGTGCGGTCAGTTTGGCTGAGCTTGGCTGATGAATCGACCTGCAGTTGGCGGAGACATTCTGGATATGGCCCTGAACAGGGCTAACAAGAATGCACGATTTATCATGTGCGGCGCTATCTCGCAGTATAACTCAAAAGATCCAAAAGGGCCCCGGGTACGTCGAGAGCATTGATGGGCGGACGGTCTGCTGTCTCGGTGCTGACATTGATGCGGCGCAGCAAATATCCAAGGTCATTACACAGAGAATACGTATGGAGGGCTTCATCGTGTTCGACTATGTCAAAGAATACCCAGAAGCCCGGAAGCAGCTGGCACAGTGGCTGGCCGAGGGGAAGCTCAAGAGACAAGAGACTGTTGTGAAGGGAGGTCTCAAGGTGGCCGAGCAAGCACTCGTGGGCCTCTTCCAGGGGAAAAACACAGGTAAGATGTCGCCTCCCTTTCCGTTGAAGTGGGAGTCCTGCCTGGTACTAACTTTGGCAGGAAAATTACTTGTCGAGGTCAAGTCTCCCGAGGAGAAGAGCAAACTGTGAGGGTTCAGCATAAGTCGAACTACTGCAGTGATGTGCTCACTCCAGAGGAAGGCATGTCGCGGATGGGCAGGGTATTGAACGACCGTCATTGAAACTCTCGACACTTGAAGCTTGTTCCGACAGTGCATGAGTGGCTTGTAATGCATGCCATGGTCTAAATGCATGCATACCAGCCATTGACATCAAGGCCAAAAATCTCAGGTTTTGGAATTGTCCAGGGCCCATTGGAAGAACGTAACCACAAAACGATTGTGTCAGGTACCGAAAATATCTGCGGCCAAATGTGCAAAACCGAAGGCTCATGTGCCGACTTCTGAAGATGCCGCCAAGACAAGTGAAGGAGAGGGAGCCGTATGTAGAATGGCTCAGCTTGGCACGGACCTAGAAGCTTTGGCCCCGATGGATCTGATGACACACTCAAGTCGTCGTTGACCTACACAGGCCAACTAGCGACAATAACGGCCTAAATCACGGTCATTGTCCAATGACGCTGACGAGCCAGGCCAGCCATGATCAAACTATGATGTGGCCTGGTCCCTGGTGCCCTTTCTTTTCTTTTTGAGGACTGCAGCTTCTTACCCTGCTGCTCTACACCGACCCCTTATTTTGATAGCCCACCCCCTGAGCTCGCTTCCCTCCTTTGAGGTTCGTGTGGACCCACCCGATGGACATTGGCACTTGTCGTGGCAGGCCAAACATTGAATGCCCAGCCTCAGCCGCCCGGAAAACATGTCACCAAGCCGGCATCTGCTTCCGAGAGACCTGTTGGTTGGCTGGCCTGGCCAGGTCGAGTGGTGGGTGCTGGTATCAGAGGCTAGGGCTACACCCCACCAGACCCGTTTCAGCCTTGGTGAGTCGCTAAAAACAAAGTTCTGGTAGGTACGCTGTCGTTTATTATCCGTGAGCCTCCAGAAGAGCCCGCGTGTTTTAGATGAGGTCACACCAAATCTCCCCCACCGCAGTCGTCCTCCCCAGAACGAAACAAACACCAGCATTCCGCACAAACATCAGCCCCTTCTCGACTTCAGGCCATCGCCCACGACGCAGGCACTCGAGAGGTTCGATCCCACCGCATCTTATCATCCACGTTGATCGGTCTAACTACAATCGATTGATCCACAACTCCTGTCAACATCGTCATCATGCAACAACAGCAGGGATACCCTCCTCCCCAGGGATATCCGCCCCAGGGCTATGGTCAACAGCAGCAATATCCTCCCCAGGCGTACGGTCCGCCTCCCCCTCAGCAGCAGCAGTATGCCTACTCCCAGGCACCACCACCACCCCCTGGGCCCGTCGAGGGCGGCTACGGCAAGGAGACGGTCCCCTTCGAGCAGGCATTCAAGATCGAGCAGCCCAAGTACAATGACATCTGGGCTGGCATCCTGTTCGTGCTCACAATGGCAGGCTACGTCGTCGTGTCTGGCATCGCTATCCAGGGCTACGGTAATACTCCTTTTCTGCACTGCATCCCCAGAACTTCACAACAGACTGACATGTGATCTCTCCGCCAACTTAGCCGCCACCCGAAGCTCAAACGGCACCGGCATTTATAACGGAAACAGCCGCGACATCAGCATCAACACAAACACTCTCCTGCTCTTCATCTTCTGCCTCTGTGTCGCCATCGTCTTCAGCTACGGCTACGTCCTCCTCGCTCGAGCCTGGCCAAAGCAGCTGATCTGGGCCACCGGCATCTTGAACATCGTCTGGGGCCTGGGAACCGCCATCTACATGCTGTACAGGAGGTACTACGCCGGAGGCATCGTCTTCCTCATCTTTGTGGTTTTCCTCGTCTTCGCCTTTATCTCGTGGATCCCTCGCATACCCTTCAGCGCCCTCATGCTGCGCACCGCCATCAACGTCGCAAACCACCACGGCCATGTCTACATGCTTAGCTTTGTCGGAGGTCTAATCGGCGCAGCCTACGCCGCCTGGTTCGCTGTCACCTTCACTGCCGTCTATGTCAAGTTCGCGCCCAGCAACGATAATCCAGCCTGCAACACTGGTGCAGGCGGCTGCAGCTACGCGAAGGTTACGGGCCTCATAGTATTCATCACCTTCTGCTCGTACTGGTTTTCCGAGTGGCTGAAGAACACAATCCACACTACTGTCTCCGGTGTCTACGGGTCCTGGTACTTCAACTCGCGTGCCTACCCACCGGAGTCACCCGCGGCGCCCTGAAGCGCTCTCTGACCTACAGTTTTGGATCCATCAGCCTGGGCAGCCTGATCGTTGCCATTGTCAACTTCCTCAGGATGCTGGCCCAGACGGCCCGTGACCAGAGCGGACAGTCAGGAGACATGATCGCCTATATCTTCTTCTGTGTACTAAGCTGCCTCATCTCCGTCCTCCAATGGGTCATCGAATTCGTCAACCGTTATGCCTTCTCACATATTGCCCTTTACGGCCGTCCTTACTTCCAGTCAGCCAAGGATACCTGGAAGTATGTTTTAACCCTCATTTATACCATCTTAACTGTTCGGATGACTAACCCTCGAGCTTGCAGGATGATCAAGGACCGTGGAATCGACGCTCTTGTCAATGAATGCCTCATCGGGCCCGTCTTCTCTTTTGGTGCCACCTTCATCGGATTTGCCACCGCGTTGCTGGCCTTCCTGTACCTGGAGTTCACAAACCCCGCGTACAACTCGAACGGCCAATACACCGTGGTCATCGTTGCCTTTGCATTCCTCATCGGTCTGCAGATCTGCAACATCTTTACCACACCGCTGTCCAGCGGAATCGATACCATATTTGTGGCGTCGGCCTGGGATCCCGAAGTGATGATGCGTGACCATGGTGACTTGTACCACCAGATGGTGCAAGTCTACCCGCACGTGCAGCAGGCCATCCATGCTTGAGCGGCATGGATGGATGGTCTCTGAGAGCACGTGGTAATTGCAGCAGGCGTTTCGGCTTGGATTGTCTTTTTTAGATTCTTGAGTTGGCACGCATATACCCGGCTGATGAGTATGATACGCATGGGATTGTGTTGAGTGCTGACACTTGGCATACTTTAATGTCTTAAAATCAGAGGCTCTGGCCTAATGGGCCTGTTGTGTGAGTACTCAACTGCGGCGGACTTCGGGTGGACACGGTCAAGATATACGTTCGTAATTAGGGGTAGCCCCGTACGACAGGGCACAACCAGAGGCGCTTGTCTGGAGAGTAGAAACCACAAAGTTCCCCACAATCGACAAAGCGCTTGACTGTTGTGTTGTAAAATTAATTACTACAGATACTTGGGACCGGACGTCTGTCTTATCCGAGGCCACCATGGCCCCCGCAATATTCCCTGCGACTCGACGCGGCCTCAAGAGAATGAACGCTTGTCGGCAAGACTGACATCTGCACCATCACGCTTTTCATCGTCGCCCACTGGAAACGGATCTGGCGGCAGTGGCCACGACCCCGCATCTCCCGAAACGGACTCGTACTCGACCCTGATGCTGTGCGTCTTGGTGATGACGGGCGGCGGCACGGCCCTGGTGACCTCCTCGCTCCTCCGCGGCCGCGAGAAGATCCCCCGGACGGCAGCACACGCCACCGGCTTGGGCGCCTGCGCCCGGATGCTCGTCCTCGACGACGCCCGCGACGGCGAGCTGCGCAGGGCCGCCCTCGGCGGCGGCGCGGGCGTCTGGCCCCTCTCGATCTCGAGGCTCGCCATGAGGAGGTCGTCGTCGTCGGTGTCGTCGAGCCGGCCGCGCTGCTTGTTGGTGTTGCGCCGCGACGGCGGCTCGAAGTCGGACCGCGCCGCCGACTTCTCGGCCGTATAGCGGCTCTGCGCCCCTCCGCCGCCGCCGTACTGGTGGTGCTGCTTGTGCTGCTGCTGGTGGTACGGGCGCCTACTGCCTGACGTCCGGTTGCTGCTCAGCCAGCCGCGCCTGCCGGTGAGCATCTCGAGGAGGGGCTGAAGGACGGGGATGCACGCTGCTATTATTATGGTGGCGCCCTCGGCTATCGTGAAGACGACCAGGTCGGATGTGGCGAAGGTGAAGTCGCCGCTTGATAATGAGGGTATCCTGGTGGTCTTGTATATGGCGACGATGGTTGAACTGTGGGCGCTTGTGTTAGATTCACGACATACTGGCCGGGGACAAGCTGGGTCCTCCCAGGCACGTACATTGAGCCGATCCCCAGGGCCACGCAGAGGGCAATCTTCTTCTTGCGCGTCATCTGGAGCTTGTAGAGAACGATGGACGGGTAGACGGAAAGGTACAAATCGAGAAAAGCAGAGAAATCTGTACCGGTCGGTAAGTAGCTGAGGACAATTTGGGATGGGACGTCGCGGTGACTCACAGCCAGACCAGGTAGCCCACCATATCAATATCCACGGGCTCCAACACCTCCTCTCGATGCTGAAGTCCCACTGCGAGGCTGCCGGTGTGCACTGGGCGAAATGAAAGACGACACAGATGAGCAAATTAAGGACGCATAATGATGCCATCCCCCACAGGAAAATACGGTGTATCCTGCTGGGGTTCATTATATGCGTGAGAAAGGCGACTACGGCGAGCTTCGGGATGCCGAAGGACATGACGCCGGGGCCGAAGCCCATGACCGTCCAGAATACCGCCTGGGAATGCTGGTGCTCCGTCAGGACCTCGTAGTGCCTCCCGCTCCCGTTTGCGACGGCGGCGGTTGTGAAGGCGACGGCGACCCAGCCGCACAGCTAAACCAAGGAGGCACGAGTATCATATCAGCCAGTGTTCACACTCTGGGTATAAATCGACTTGGTATGACCATAGGAGTGGGGGGGGGGGCACACAAACCATGGACACTATTATAAGCCAGTCGTCAAGCTGCCACCTGCCCGTCATGCGGCCGCGCACGAATAGCCGGGCGGCGACGAAGAGGCTGGCGACGGCCTCGACGGCGTAGCACGCGGCCAGGATGCCGGGACCCTTGTTCTCGGCCGCCATCTCTGGCGGCAACTGGTGGCCTGAAGAGGCCATGAGCTGGAATGGGGGGTGGTTGCGCTCCAACCGAGTCCGGGCTGCGGTTCGCACATGTAGACCAGAACCTGTTGAGGAGGAGGGAGAGAGGATGGGGCAGGAGCAGCAGCAGATCTCGGGTCCCACAGGGCGGGCGAGGAGGGCCGGCCGTGGCTAGATATCGCTTCTATTCATCGTGCAGGATCCATTGGGGGGGGGGGGTTTCTGGTGCAGATCGATCCGCGGGTGCACAACCAGGTCCACCACGGCTCAGGGACCAAGATCCCTCCCCCCCAAAGCGCAGCGTGCAGCACTCGGGAGAGGTGGATGTGTGTGATGGGACCCTCGGGGACGTGTTGACCAATGCAACATTGTCGTTGGTTCTCGCGGATCCCCACACCTGAGGCACACGAAATAGCGGGTACACCATGGTCTGCCTCCCCGTCTCCTAATGTTCCTTCCCTGCCCCGGTTCAAGTTTGTGTTGGTTGTTCCTTTTGCCCTGCGCCGCGCCGCGCCCGCGTCACGGCACAGGTTTGGCGTGCATGTGTGAAGGAATCAAGAAGAACTTACTTGGGTTGTGGGGGCGATCTTCATGTGCCGTGCGGTGCAAGAGTCCAAAACCAGCGTAGCGGGCCAGGCCCTAAGGCTACGCTAGTACTACTATGGTATACTATGATGCATGGCTGACTAGTGGCCATGGCATGTGTGTAACCCTGGCCACGTCCATCATTGAATGTTTTGGGTTCACCGGTGGCAGGAGGCTTCCAAACTTTGTCTAAAGTTAGTCGTGGTGATTGTGCGGGATGGCGCCCCGTTTGACGATGCCCTCCCTCCCGGCCTGGGGGACACATGTTGTGTGTTGGGATGTGGCTTGCAGAGAGAGCTAAACAGCTAGACTACCGCGAACACAGTTGAGTACTATACTAGTGCACGTTTTGAAGGGCTGCGGCCAGGGCAGGGCAGGGCCTATAATTGGGGTGTTGTATAGTCGGTAGTCCAGACTGCAGATCAACTCCCCGAGGGCACGGCAGCACTGCGTTATCACGCCCTCGTTCCCTGCACCCATCGCTTCCCCACATGTCGAAACAAACCATCACGCAAGGAACCCTCCTTGGCAGCTTTGGGATGAGATGGTGGCGTGGCAGCGGGAGTGGAGGCGACGAGAAAGTATGATTGATGTCCACACCCTGGCCCCGGTTGACACAACACGTGAACTCAGTTGCGAGGCTCGCCTCCTCTTACATAAGTAGTAGCCTAATAGTATAAGCTCCAGAATCAGCATCATACATGTACAGGGGACAGAATGTCATAGCGCCAAACAGGTCCGCCTAGGCCCGCCTGTGATTTGTGTGACAGCACCGACAGGGTGGGCGTCAAGTTTGCCGGAGGTGATCTCGGTTGACAAGATAGGCCTGGGCATGCCTGCCACGCGAAATAACTTGGCACTGGTCATGACCGGGCGTGAGACACGCGAGGGTCTTGTTGATGTCGCGTGCTCCGTCAGCTCGTGGCGAGCCGAGGTGGCCCCACAAGGCTTGTAGCCTGGGCCAACCAGCCTGAGATGAAGCGAGATGGGCACCCAGGCCTTGGGGATGTCTGCCATGACAGGGCCAGCGGTCGGGCTGTCCAAGGACGTGGTGTCGCATTTCTATCTTGTCTTATCCCGGGGCGAGCTTCTCTCGTCTTGATATGGGGATCGATAGCGTACTAGTACTAGCAGTGTGGGTCAAGAAATCTCTTGGGAGTAACATCAGGGTGCTCCTCTGCCACTAGTGCGGGCGTTCGGTATGAGATACAAGCTAATGCAGGCGGGTTCTCTCCCTGCAGGACCTGCCCTTTTAAGGTTGAAGTTAAATTAAGCCGGACACAAACGACTACACATGGCAGCGCTTATCCGGCACTTGGTCCGTTTCTAGATGAGTTGGACAAGATTTAGACAGGTCTGATCTCCTTCGGACGACAAAAGACTAGTTCATCAGAGAATTGCTATCAGTGGAAAAGCCATTTGAGGAGTCCCGCAATAATATCGATTGATATCTAACTATTTGAACACGCATCTCACCTTGACTGAATGGTTGAAAAAAGACTACGTCCGCAGTAGCTTACTACAACACAGCAGGGATCCGAATTAACCAGTAACCCAGCATCAATGACAGAGGTCCATCTAAAGCTGATCCGCAACTTCAGGTATGCAGCCGCGATCGCCACATTTCTAGCCTTCTCCCCTTCATATTTGCAGTTTAGGTGATGGTTGTATTAAAACTTTATTGAGCGTAGCGAACAAGTTGTACCGAGGCGAAGCGGAAGGCAACGACGAGCAGAGCTCTGTATTTACTCCGCAAAGTGTCAGAATTTCTCGTGCGTAGATTGATCGGATTTAAAAAGGTATGTAAATTAGTCAACCGATGTATTTCCTGATGTACTATATATGCCTCGGGAGGGTAGCATCATCATAATGGCGAGGAATGAGACATAGCGGGCAAACTATAGGGTTTGTGTTAGCAGTATGGATGGAGGCTAATAACTAAAGAGTCTATTCTATGAAGCTAACTACTATAGTGATAACCATATCCTTATATTTTCCGACTGTGGCAGACGCAATGGGGACCATTGCTAAGCTGGCCACTGATCTGATAGGATTAGATAAGCAGATGATTAGTCAGCCGTGGGCACCTACTTAAAGGCCACTCGGTAGCCAACGATAGCTAGAAACAATCAACCGCGTATCTACCATTTGACTGCACCCCTAGGTGACTTCCACACCGACTCTGTATCTGTCTCAAAGGGATCGATACCGATCCTGTCGAGTGTGTTGGTGTAGTTGGCGTCGTTTGATACGGTCGATGCTGAACCCATCCCTGGGTGGGATTTCTGACCCTAACCCTAAACGTGGCATGACTCCTCCACAACCGCAAACACCAGGCACACTCAACCCTTCGGTCGACGCAGCTATTTCTGGCTTCTTTACGGTCCTTGCCGATCATCTAGGAGAAGAGCCGAGCAGCGACGGCAGCAGCAAGCGGCCTCGATGCGAATGAGAAGCCCTCGCCGTCCCTGTTGATCACGTCTCGTGACGGCTGGATCTCCCACGCCCAGGCCAGTCACGGCCTCGTCGATGCTCAGCATGTGCGGTGCCTTATACTCGATCGCGAGGGAGGGGATGTTTCGACCGTCTGAAGTCCTACCTATGGAGAAGTTGTCTGACTGGCTGCCCTTTCCTCTCAGAACGGAAGCTTGATCCTCCCGAGACACCGCTGCCCGGTGGGTCGTCGAGATAAGTGCACGAGGTTCGGCTCTCCTCAGAGATGCAGAACTTGGTCACTATCGCAGGATTCCTAGCCAGGCTGACGCGCACACACTCAAGGGCGTACGCAAGAGCGTCAACGCGAGCCTGGGGAACCTCGGTGCAGATGCTGTCAACATCTTGTCCTGCCACGTCCCGGATATGACGACGCCAATTGAGGTGCAGGTCGAGGCGCTCGGGGAGCAGCGGCGGGTGGGCCATTGCTAAGAGGCAAGTATCTTTTTTATTTCGGCGCTGGCTTTTTGCCCTGGTCAGCCGGGAACCCGAAAGCTCGATATTCCCGGTCTTGCGCAAGCACGGCATCGCATTTATCGTCTATTCACCACTGGGCGGGGGGGGGGGGGGGTTCCTCTCGGGGAAGTTCACGTCCGGAGACGTCGGGCAGACCTCGCGCTCCGCCGCCGCCGGCCTCCTCAGCAAGCTGTTCAAGGGCGATGTCGACCGGCAGGAGCCGCACGCCGCCGCCGTGCGTGCAGGACATCCTGAGGGCCCACGGGATCAGCCCGACGGGCGGCGCGCTGCGCTGGGTCTGCTACCACCTGGCCCTCAAGCCCGAGCTGGGAGGCGGTGTGGTGCTCGGCGCCAGCAGGGAGGAGCAGCTCGAGCAGAACGCGGCCGACATCGCGGCCGGCCCGCTGCCCGCCGACGTCGTGCAGGGAATCGAGGACATCTGGGAGACGGCCTGCAGGTTCCGCAGCGAAAACAAAGCTTGAAGGTGGTGCCTGTGCCAATATAATCTACCTGATGTTACCAGAACGGTGATGGGACAAGCCTAACCGAGCCCAGCCACACACTAACACAACACCATCAGACGCTCCGACTCGAGCAACTTTAGAATTAGTAGAGAGGAAGGGATAGAAGGGCGACGGGGGCGAGGAAAGGGAACATTCTTATATTTACAGAAACAAACAATGTGTGTAGTAAGTCAGAAGGAAGAGTGGGTTGCTTGTGAAGAGAGAATCTCCAAAGCAACTACCCATCTGGCGACCTTGTAGTTATCCCTAGAGAAAAGGAGGACGGATCCCTCGCCCGGCAAAACTAATTAACCCTCATCCGAATCGAACATGTCAGACTGAGGCTTCTCAGCGCCGCCTGCGCCAGGTCTGCCCCGTCCAGCATAACACACCTCGATACCGTCGTCCAGGTTGGCCAGAACACGGTACGTGGTGGTTCCTTGGCCCTCGCGGATCTCGTCCTCAATCTCGAGGTAGTGGTCAATCACCTCGCCCTCGATCATGCGGTTGACCCCGTTGATCACACTCCTCGCGCCCAGCTGCTCCACATACTCGTCGTGCGCGATGACCCGGCAGACGGCATAGTCCTCGGGGACCTGCAGGTCGACGTCGCCAACGAACCGCTGTTTCTCCTCCTCGCGGGAGACCACCACCGGCCTCGCAAGCCCCTTTCCCAGCTCGGTCAGATACTTGTGGGCGACGGCGGCCTGCTCCGTCTTGGAGAAGGTCAGGAAGGGGACAAACTCGGTGATCCGTCCGGTCAGGGGCGCGCCAAAGGTCGAGATAGACTCTGTGCGGATGGTCTTGCAGAGGCCCTTGACGATCTTTTCCGAAGCGGCGGGGTTCTCGGAATGAAAGAGAAGTGCTTCATTAGTCTTGCAGAACTCATGAATAGTGTCATCAAAGGCGTTAGTGGCTAGAATCCAAATTGCCTTGGAGCAATCCACGGTCTGCTTGTTCTTCCTGTCCTCGTATTCACCTGGTAATCGATTTGGTCAGCCAGGTCATGTCGCAAATGGCAATCATGCTGAAGACTTAGCCAGCAGATATCAAGGACCTTACCATTCTGAAATGGGAGCAGCAGGGTTTGATGAACCCCTTGGCTGGTCTTCTCGAACTCGTCGAGAAAGACAATGCATCGCTTGCCAGCATTGCGGGACAGGAAGCTGTTCAGCGGAGAGCTGTTCTCCCAGCCCTGGTATGGGGCCCGGGCACCGAACATCTCCTTCTCGTCGCTCTTGTTCGTACAGTCAACAATCTCCATCTCGAGGGAGACGAGCTCGCCGAGCCTCCGAGCAAGCTCTGTCTTGCCGTGGCCAGAGGGACCAGCGAATACCATGACCAGGGGCGACTTGGAGGGCTTGGCGAGGTGACGGAGGAGTCGCTTGATGAGGAACTGTCCAGCTGGAGTCTGGCCAATGAGGAAATACGGAACGCCCAGGAGGTTGTCGGCATCCTTGTACCACGTCACCTGCTTTGCCCGGGGGCCGTGAGTCCTGAGGATGCTGGCCATGTGCATGTAGTACCGCTGTCTGAAGTTGACACGGGCAGCAATCATGGCCCGCGCCGATGGGGTACACCATGACATGTTGTTTTGTGCCAGCTCGGGCATCTCTTGGGTCGGCGGGCCCCCGGCAGCCAGGTCTCGGTTGAGCGGGAAGTAAAAGGCCCTAGGAAGGGAGAGGGGGTTGGCACCAACGCTGAGGAGCGTGGCGACGAGATCGGTGGTGTCATTTCTGAAGGAGCCGCCCAAGGCCACAGCATAGGCGAGTAGCGGAACGCCCTCGGACAGTCTACAGGAAGCCGTCGCGCTGACATCGCCGCCGTACTTGCACCAGAGCCTGATGAGATCGGGGTCGCGGGTCTCTGCGACGTAGAAGAAAGCTGGGAAGCCTGCGACGGTGCCGTTGATGTTGGCCCAGACCATGTCGGAGTCGTAGAAAGCGAGGTAGTTCCGGACCCTGGCGCAGCCCTCGCCGTGCTGGATGGCACCGACCAGCTCGTCGAGCCAGAATGCCCCACTGCCATCCTTGCCTCCGTTTGTAAGAGGCTTGGGAGGTGGGACGCGCGGGAGGGTGAAGTCCCACTCCTCAGCATCGCCTCCCTGCTCCAACAAGGACTCGGATGCAGGTGTGCGAGCTGCAGTGGTGCTGCCCGATAGAGTCTGCTCCTGGTGGTCCATCAGCTCGGAGGGACTCTGTCGGTCTGGCTTCTGAGGCGCTTGGGGCAAGGCGACCATGAGCTTGCGGTACGATTCGATTGCCCTGCCAATGTCGTTGTCGTTGCTCCGGAGAAGCGCTCGGGCCCGGCCGGTGCTGATGCCGAGGGCGTCTGCCACTTGTTTTGGGAGGTTCCCATCCATATCCATATCGATCGGGTCGACGATTTGTCGTGTACCTAGAGGGGGCGGGGGCGTGCGATCGTTGTGATGGAGGAAACTGGAGTGCTGTTGGCAATCGGGAAGCGTGGGAGACCGGGTCAGGCTGTCAAGCGTTTTGATCAAGCATTCACAGGCAGGCCCCAAACTGCGAGAGTATCCACCTACTGGCTGATGTGAATGGATTGATTGAAGTGATTATCGTTTCTGAAATCACCGACAGGTGCATCATCAATAACACCGGCGGTGGGCCTCCTGCATCTAAGTCGACATACATTTTAGGAACTTGCCGTGCTTTAACAAGCAACAGAAGGGATTACTATAAGTACACCCCCTACTTATCATTATTTGGTATATATTGCGATTAACCTTACAATACAAAGTCGTCATATCGAGATTCTTCTTTATACAATACTAATTTGCTGTGTATTACAAGTCCCATACCTATCGTGGTACACTCAAGTCCTCGTATCTGGTGCAACAGTTTGTAGTTAGCCTTAGCCAGTTGTGCTCTGTATGGTAGTTGCTTGACCTCCAGCACTGGGCCGCTGGTCAGGATTTGCTCTCCCAGCAGTGCGAAAGGGGGCTGGGAGGTTGGGCATCTACCAGTGCCGCTTCCGTCACATGCAGAGCCACGACGCTTGGCCAGGTCTCTATCGAAGCGTTCGTACATGTCCACGGTGACATGTGCTCAATTTACAAATTTTATTCACGATGCCCAGCTCTCAGCACGTGAATACATGGGCCAGCCTCGAAGCATGAATTACTAAGTAGTCTTATAAGTCACCTGGTAGGTGTGCAAATTGGGCCTATAGTTGATACTCTCTGACCTATTGCGACAGCTTCCTGGCCGCATTGTTCAGTACACGAGACCGCTCAGGTCCGGGAGCGCACCCTTCTGCGACCACACGACGATGTTGCCTCCAGTTGCATCAGCGTAGTTCCACGGTTGCCAATTGCTGGGTCTCAGCACGTCTTCATCCTGTTGAGAAGAGCTGCCTGTCCTCACCCCGACCGAGTGGATATGAACAGTCGGTTTGCTTGAGCTGAAGTCATCACAAACCTCCTTGCAGCCATCGTGCGAAGAGGGCCGGGTATTGTTGTCCCCGATCAGGACAGCCTGCAGGTCCAGGACCAGGCCAGTGCTGACGGCCACCTCCTTGATCTTCCGGAGGGAAGAGACATGCTGCTCCGTCCCGTCGGCGTTCTGGCCCACCAGTATCTTCTCGTGCGTGTCCCACGTGTCGCTGAAATTGGACTTTACGACGGCGGCGTCTCCTGGTCCGTGAATGACTGTCATGACGTAAGTCTGGCAGCGGGATCGCCGCAGGTTGGCAAGGAGGTGTGAGTACATCTTCTTGATTCCCTCGGTGAGACTTCCAGCTGCACTGCCGCTGAGGTCGACGGCGACGGCAACGGCGCGCACGCGGCGGCTCTGGTTCCGCTGGAGCTTCTCGAAGAGCCCCTGGCGTTCTAAGAGGAGCTTCTCGATCACCTCGTCCTTCTCTTTGATAACCTGGGAATACGTTGCCTGGAGTCCCTCGTGTTTCTCAATGCTGTTCAGCTTCATCCTCTTGGCTCCTCTCTCTTTGTCTTGCTGCGAGCGGGCGCGTCCGGCTGCCTCGCTTGACTCGGATGTGCGCTTGGATCCTTGTCTCTCTTGAAGAGCCATCTCAGCCATCCTGCATCTGAGCTCAAGGCTGTGCTTGATCTCGTTGAGTTCCTCAATCTCTTTCTGCTTGTGTCCGAGTTCCTGTCCCGAGCAATTAGCCTGTGCAGCCCAACCAGCTCTCACGCCTTCAACCTCGGAGCTCTTTTGCTTGACCGAATCTCTGAGAGTAGCAATCATCTGCTCAGCCTCCGCCAGTTTCTTGTTGGCCCCGGCGTTTGAGGTGCGGAGCACGCTGCACTCGTGCTCGGTCGACTTCATGTGGCCTCTGGTCTCCTCATTGGTCTTCTTATCGGATTCGATGTCCAGTCTCGCCTGATCCAATTCATTGCGCAACCGCTCTTCTTCCCGTGTCTTCTGAGCGAGCTGCCCTCTTGCGATGTCGAGTTGCTCTTCTAGCTCGGAAATGGTCTTGCTGTGCTCCTCATTGGTTCTAATGAGAGTGTTCAGGTCGCCCTCCAATTTCTGAGTGGTTGTCCTCAGCTTGGTGATCTTGGCATTCACCCTTGAGATTGTGCTTCCCGCATCAGTGCCAGAGACCTCATCGTCTTTGCCCTTCCACTCGATCTGTCCCAGTTCATGGTCGAGCTCGTTGACCTGCCGCTCAAGATGTTCCTTCTCCTGTGTCACGGATGCGAGCTGCTCAGAGAGCACTTTTGACTTCTCTTTCTCCTCCAATGATAGGTTCATGAAATGAATGACCTCATCCTCAAGCTGGTCGATCTGGTCGGCAACTGCACCAGTCGGGGTGGGAACCACTAGACCATTTTGTTTGCTTGTGCTTGTCGCTGAAGATTGGGTGCCCGGTTTTTGTGCTGCGGAATTGGAGTTGGATTCAGACTCAAGGGTCGTCGCGTGTCCAGAAGACGTTTGCTGGGCCTGTTGGGGAGCCTCTGTTGCCAAAGCAAACGCCGTAGACGTGCTGCCACTCTGTGCTGCGGATGGGCGATCCCGCCAAGAATCAAGTTTTGGTGGCATGATGATGGACGTGGAGTGCCGATACAACCAGTTGTGGATGTTGTAGATCTGACTTCAGTGGGTGTTGGTGTTACAGGGTGTGGTTGTAGGCGTGGGTGTTGTGGGTTGGGTGGTTGTGGGTGGTTGGGGTGAAGTTGGGGAGGTGTGGCACAACAGCTTCAAAGATTAAAGACCTGCGTTAGTGAATTTGATTGGTGAATAAATGGCAGTGAAATGCTTCTTTCCTGTTGCTGCAACAAACGCCGGCGGTCGGCCTCCTGCATCTACGCCCAGATATGCAAGTTCCGAAACGTCACCCCCATCACGCACATCACGCACATCACGCACATCACGCACATCACGCCCAGTAACCAACATGTTGAAGTCTTAGTAGGTAGGCATAAGATCCCACACATTGAACCCCAGACTTGGCATTTGAGCTGGGTCGTATGAGCATAGAATACGTGGACTCAAGTTTGATGAGACATTTTCTTAGTGGTTTTTGAATTTGGGAGCTCACTTACATTCTTTACTCTGACTCATTATTTTCCCATGTCACGCACCTTCAATGTGCCTCTTTTGAAGTTGGTGCTCGCTGAATCTTGGTCGGCAAGACAAACGGGAATATGCTATTAACCCAGAGCCACTGTCGAGATTTAGAAGACGGTCTATTGGTACCAGACTTCAATTTTCTCTCTCCCGTTTCCCTTTTCTCCTTTCTTATTTCCCGCCAATGCTGCCCAACTAGGTGTTCCGGGTGCAAGGCTTGCATGGTGATCACAATGCAGAACCAAGAAACCCACAAGTCTTCACCTGACAGTACCTACCCTCTGCGAGACGAATTCGATGTAGCACGCCCTCGAGCAGAAACACTGAGGGTCAATGTCACAAAACCAGAAAGAGGCCGGAGTCCATGAAACGGCTGACCTGTATTTCACGATGGTCGAGAGCTTGCCCGCGGCAATGCCAGCACTTGGCCGCAAGAGGCGTAAATGATTCAATCATTTAGACCCCAGGACAACCCAAAAGAGCCTTCGCATAAGACAGGATGAATCCAGGAACCTCCTTCAGAAAGCTGAGGAAGGAGCTGTGGTGCTTCGCGAACGGAGCAATTCCGACACAGAGGCTTATGAGGTCCATTCGCACCGGGCTTTCAGCTCCGTTACGGCGCCAGGCAGTTCGGATGCCTACCTCCAGATCGGGCAAGAATTCGATACCATTGAGCATCGTGGCGGCGCAGCGAGTCTCGAGGAGCAGGGTTCTGCAACGCAGTTGCAGCTGCGTGAGAACTTTGGACTGCGTCAGCCCTGGGAGGAGGAAGAAGTCGCCAATGCCCCAAAGAAGTGCGCAGGTTTCTAGGAATGACTTGCCCGGGCTGGTCTCTTTCGCGTTTTCGACGTCAATCTCTGCAGATGTATCACTTTATTTTAGAAATGTTTGAGGCTGTGAAACAGCTGCGACCGATGGGGGCGAGCCGGCTTATCCTTACCCCATCCCTAAATGTACTGTAGTAACCAGGAAACCTCGAACGGTTTGGATCCTTCAATTATTATCCTTGACTCGACAGCCTCCTTTGGAGGAGACGAGAAGCCCACACCTAACTTCAAGGTCGGAATTGTGTATAGACCGCTTTGGCCTCATACCTTGAGGCCGTTCATACGGTGGGGGGGAGAGCGCGTGCAGAATATAGGCTTCGGTTAAGGATGGCTTTGTGTGCCGACCAAGCTCGGTCTTCGCACATCAAATTGCAGTCCGCGAAGAACCCGTCTCGAGAATCCTGATGGCAGTTAGTTGATTGTTTACTTGGAGAGATCTTACAGATGAGTCTGAAACTTCATATCGTCCTTATATCCGGAGACCGAAATACTAGAGTTACTTGACTGGGAAGATTGCTCAAGCTTCTTGATATTTTCTGGAACCACCCAAAAGGATGTTACTCAGGTGTCATCGGTGGGCATCTTGAGTTAAGTGTTGTAGTGAGGCAAATTACGAGACGGCTCTAAGGTGGTACAGCTGCGTGGGGTGGTCTGATGACTCACTTATAAGCCAACATCTGTCACTTTTATCCCCCTCGCAAGCATACATCAGGTTATGGCCTCAAAGATATGAACTTTGAAGGAAGAAAGGAAGACTGCCTGTGTTTTGCGGTCTGGTACGCCAGATTCATGGATAAAAAGAAGTGCAGCCTGGGAGGGAACTCTAGCCTCGAGGTCAGTCTACACAATGAAGTGAATGGGGGGCAAACTTGATGCCTTCAACATGTCACATAGTAGAGACAACTTGGAACTTGCTGCCAAACCCAAGAAAGTGGTTGTGTCTCATCTTTCGCCACAGGCTGGAACTTGAAGAGTTTGACGTTCTTTGCCTCCGCGTAAGGCCATGAGCATGCAATTTGTGCCTTTCCTTCCGATCTCAAAGGGACACACAGAAGCAGAAGCATTGATTGCCAGGTGGGCACTAGAAAGCAGAACCCCCAAGGACAGGGTCCTCGCGGTGGTTGCATAAGGGGTGTTAAGTATAAAATTACTACACCAGTAATACCAGATGACGTTGTCTCAGATGCCCAGGTGCATTTGGCACTGATAATTACACAAAAATAGACTAGGCACAATTTTACCTTTCTCGCCGGCTTATATACCTATCATAAGTTCGACTTCCTCAAATAGCTTTCTCAAGATGATTGCCCAGGCGAGCATGTCTGAGATGATTTCACAGTCAAGGGACGGATACTTCAGGATTGAGGGCTACTTGTGGCGGTCAATAAGTGTTGGTATTCCTATCGAAAATGCCGCACTGGTACAAGTGCTCCCTGAAACAGCACGTCTCCTCCATATCGCCCAAAGAACTTCCCAGCATTTTGGCCAGAAGAAACTCAACGGTCGGCTGTTTCCGTCTGTGAGGGTGCAAGCGAGGCCCATAGCTGGGAGCAGTTCCGCAAATCGCACTAAGCAGATGCTCTTCAATGTTCGGTGTCTATTTCACGCTCTCCGGAGGATGCCCTGAAGTTTCACTTTCAAGTCCTCCGGTGATGCAGCGCGTCTGTAGCAGTTTTCAGAGCAGTAGAAACGCCGATGTGCTGAGCTGAGATCTAGATGGCTGGGCGAGATCACAAATACGCCCTCCGCAATCCCTTTTCCATTCTTAGAAATTGGAGTAGAGATCCCGGAAGAGCATATTGTGCAATTTTTTATGTCACTCATTTGAAAGAACGCCTGGTTACCCCGATACCCCAAGAGAGCGTGGAGCAACTGAGAGGCGAATGTGTGAAGCTCAGCGAGAAGGCCCTCGAACGATGGCTGGTACGAGAGGTGTCCTTGCAGGCCCAACAGCCCGGTCTGTGCTCCAGGCCGCACGGATTCCGGCTTCGAGGTCAGGGAAGAAGCTGAGTTGGGGGGAAATGGCAGAGATGCGGCGAGAGTTGACCAAGTGATTTGCGCACCACGCAGCCAATCCGTCCACAGCCAGCTCGCGGATCTCTGGGAGGGAGAAGTAGTCGCCAAAATTCCAGGCCAGGACACCAGTCTCCAGCAATGATTTGATTGGGTTCGTCTTGTTGGCTTGTTCGAGGTCGAAATCTAAAGGTCACAGTGCTGTTAGCAAGTGTAAAGCTGGTGTTTCACATCCCACGAGTAACTCACGCAGGCTGTAAATGTATCTTAGCAACCACTCGATTTCGAATGGCTCGAAATCCTCAATCGTAACGCTCAACTCCAGACCCTCCTTGGGGCAGGAAACAGCCTTTGATTAGTACGCATAAAGAAGGAGCTATGCCATAAAATGACATACCTTGAATTGACTATCCTTGGAAACCATGGGTTTGAAGTAAGAGCAGCGGATGAGAATGAATCTGTGAGCTTTCCACTCCATTTTCCCGCAAACCACTGTAAATTCAGCAAAGTTACCGCTCTCTAGAAGGCTGTTTGTTTTGGGTCAGACGAGCCAACTGGACCACGAGTTTCCCTGTCCAAAGCTTACCTCAAGTCAGAGCTGAGGCGTGCTGTGCCCTTTAAAGAAAATCTACCATCGATTTGAGACGATGAAGAGGGATTCTCTGGGGTGGCATTTGGCTCCTCAAGCAAGGCCGAGGCCTCGGGCGTCTGTGGAGATGTATCCATCTTGAAAGTGCAGTTGCGCTGAAGCCTTTTCCAGGCGGCGTTTGCGCATAGATGCAACCGTTTATGAAGGTCGAGATACCTACAATGCCCAGGTGGGACGACAAGACCTTGACGTAAAAAAAAAAAAAAAAAAAAAAAAAAAAAAAAAAAAAAAAACCGAGGTGTGGACGGTAAGTGGAAGATTAGATGGGGCTTTGTTGCAAACTGGGGACGGGCCTAATAAGGGCTCGGTGGACAATGATTGATTTGATTCATGTGCACCCTTCACAGACACAGTAAACCTAATATGAGTGAGAGACATATTGACATATTGCATTACACACAGGCAGTTTTACCGCTGCCTCCAGGCTGCCTCTTCACCCGTCTAGCGAGTACCCAACGTCCCCTGCGTCCTGACCCAGCTTGACAAGACTGGCCTTCATCTTCTGAGCTCGCGCGAGCACCTTCTCATCCAGCCCGCTAAAGTCCACCCTGTCTATCCAATCCCTCAACCCATGCTGGAGCACATTCCTCGCCCGCAGCGCCGAGCCGTCAACGTGACCGGCACTCCCATGCAGCGTCATCCTCTCCTTGTCGGAACTGTACACGCCGCGGTGCAGGATATTGTTGTTGTAGAAGACCACATCGCCCGCCTTGAGCTCGACGCTCACCTGCCCAGGGATCTGCTTCTCAAAGGGGTCGGCGTTCCTCTCGAACTCGGTCCTCGCCCTCGCGTGGCTCCCCGGCACGGCGATCAGGCTGGCGTCGTCGTACAGGGCCAGGTTCCACTGGGCCGAGAAGGCGGGCTTGCTCAGCCTCTCGAGCTCCTCCTCGGGCGTGGCGGTGGCGGGGATGTCGTCGCGGTGCCACCGCAGCTCAAAGTCCCTGTCCGGCCGGACCAGCAGGTTGAACAGCTCCATGACGAGCTCGTCGTCGCCGCACTGGAGCAGCTCCCTGGTCGGGCTGATGATGGCGTCGCTGAAGTAGACCTGGACGAAGGTGGAGCTGCCTGGGAGGTCTGGGTGCATCATGCCCTGGACCCCCCATATGCCGCCTCTGGCTACCTCCGGGCTGTTCTTTGGCCACGGGGGGAACTGCTTAGGGAGCGTGCGGACCGAGGGCCACTTTCCCTCCCTGGCCAACGACGCCACCTGGGCGGCGGCCTCGCGCAGCTTGGTGAGCTGTTCTGGTGTGATGGCCGAGGGGATGACGACAAAGCCGTCGCGGTTGAGACGGTCGAGAAGAGAATCAGCAGTCATTGTGGGAAATACCTAGTCTGCACCCTGATAGGAATCTGCAGGCTGCTCCTGATAAGGTGGATGAGACTCAGTGCCGAAGATTTAAATATGCCTTGGCGCTGGACGATGGAGTCAAGTCAGGACATTAGAGAGTGCAGTACGGAGTAGAGCCAGGGGGGGGGGGCCATCTTCAGGAGGGCGCAGCAGCCGCAGCGGGTTCAACCCTCTCCGGGAATCTCAGCTCAGTAATTTCTACCTGCAAGCAACGTTCGATCCAGACCACTGTACGCTGCAGTCATCACGACAACCTCGCATTGCGCACCTGAACGGACGCATGGAACGTTACAGGCCTTCCCCAGTGGGCGCTGCTACCCTTGATCGTCAGCCGGCAGCTGAAGGGCCGGATTCGATACGATGTCGGCCCCGCCCTGCAGCCCATCTCCAAAGTAAAGTAGCCCTGCACAGCTCCAGCCCAGGGCCTTGACCACTGACGTGTGACGGAGCAAGTGTGTGCGCCCAATACATGCATGCATCGACGGCTGAAATGGCGCGCAGCTAGTCTGGCCCGAGATGAAGAATACGGCTAGGCTAAACGAACGGGGACATTCTCAACACCGCATCAATGCTGCGGCCTTGGATGCCATGCAGGCAGAGCTGCAGCCTCTCATCTAAATGTTTGTTGTGGAGGGGGCTCCCAGTACTCGTCCGGTGCCTCTCCGACCCCCCCCCCCTCGCCTCTGAATCTCTCATCACACCACAGAGTCGGAAAGCACACCAACCACCCCAGGAAACACCGGCAGACCCGTGATGCTCCTCGCAATGGCCCAGCTCTTTCTCGCAGGCCCTGCCGCGGCAGGTTTCAACCCACCCGGCGTGCTCTCGCCCCTGCCGCCAATGGGTTTTAACAACTGGGCCAGGTACATGGGCGGCCTGAACGAGTCCCTCTTTGTCGACACGGCCGAGGCCATGGTATCCAGGGGCCTCCTGGCCGCGGGCTACAACCGCCTGAACCTCGATGACGAGTGGTCCCTCATGGAGCGCCTGCCGAACGGCTCGATGGCGTGGGACGAGGCCAAGTTCCCCCGCGGCCTGCCGTGGCTCACCGACTTCATCAAGTCCAGGGGCTTCATCCCGGGCATATATACCGACGCGGGCCTCAAGTCTTGCGCTGGCTACCCCGGCGCCTACGGGTATGAGGACATCGACGCGCACGACTTTGTGAGCTGGGGCTTCGAGTACCTGAAGCTGGACGGGTGCAACATGCCGGACACGACCGAGGGGGCGTACAGGAGGGTGTACGGGAAATGGCAGGATATCCTGGCTTCAATGTGGCCGAGGCAGATGGTCTTCTCCGAGTCCGCCCCGGCCTACTTCGCCGAGGCCGGCAACCTCACCAGCTGGTACGCCGTCATGGAGTGGGTCCCGCAGTACGGCCAGCTGGCGAGGCACTCGAGAGACACGCTGGTGTGGAACAGCACCAACTACTGGCCGGATATCACGGGCTGGGACTCGGTCATGTTCAACTACGGGCAGGAGGTCCGCCTGGCGAGGTTCCAGCGCCCGGGTTACTTCAACGACCCGGACTTCCTCAACGTGGACCACTTCGACTACACCCTGACCGAGAAGAAGAGCCATTTCTCCCTGTGGTGCAGTCTCTCGGCGCCCCTGATCCTCAGCACAGACCTGCTGAATATCACAGACCAAGAGGTCGAGTACCTTACAAACAGGGACCTGATCGCCGCCGACCAGGATCCTTTGGTCCAGCAGGCGACTCTGGTCAGCCAGGATGGGACTTGGGATGTGCTCACGAAAAGCTTGTATAACGGCGACCGGCTGGTCACGGTCCTGAACCGCGGCAACGCCACCGGAGACATAGAGGTATCGTGGGCCCGGATTGGCATCTTCCCCGACGAGCTCCCGACGCCCTCCTCCATCAACGTGAAGGACCTGTGGAAGAACCAGACGACATCCGTGTCCCTTGCGGCGGGCGGTATCAAGGCACCAGCTGTCCCATCTCACGGCACCGCCGTCTTCCGCCTCTCGAACCCATCGGCCGGGAACGGCATCCGCACCATCCCGACCGGGCTCATCTTCAACACCTACTCGCTTAACTGCCTGACAGACTCGGGCTCGGGGGCCGTGACATGGTCCAACTGTAGCGGTGCGGATGCCCAGGTCTGGAGGGTCAAGCCAGACGGGCACATAAATAGCCTGTTGATGAGCCGCGGTAGCTCAAGCTGTCTCACCGTCGACACCGGCGGCCACCTCTCGTCTAAGCCCTCTGGATGTGGTGCCGGAAAAGAGAATACGTGGGACTACTTTGTCTCGGGCAACCTGATCAATGCTGCGTCTGGGCTGTGTCTCACCGAGTATCAGGCTGTCGCGGCGGGGGGGAACGCGACGGCGACGGCGAGAGCGACGGTGACAAGCTGTGGGTACCTGACGAATGAACAGGTCGTCGCGCTGCCCGTGGGTGTGGCCTTGTAATGCATAATTGGTTATATCATAATGCGATGCGTAACATCCTGCCGCTAGATATACCAATCTATCTATCCATCTATAACCTCCCGCCCTGGCCGTCATCAAGCAGCTCACTCTGCTTGTCGACCCCCTTCCATTTCCTCACGCCGTCCCCCTCGAACACGCCGTCACCCACCACCCGACCTCCCCAACAGATGTGATCGCCGACTTTGAAGGCCTCCTTGCCCCTCTGGGAGTGAATGCCCTTGAGGAGCTCCGGAAACATCATGATCATCCGCCTCCCCTCGTCCATGATGGGGGTATGGCACGTGTCGCAGTAGACCTTGCACGGCAGGTCATGGAGAGGCCTCCGCAGCGACGGCGAGTAGAAGTTCAGGCCCTCGGCGCCCTTGAGGAAGCGGAAGTCGGACTTGTGGAAGATTGCCGCCCACTGGAAGGGAGCCTATGACGACACGTTAGAGCCACCTCGGATGTCACTCGCACGAGTCCCAACCACAGCTCCCTGGGCCCCCCACTCACAGCGTGCATCCTCTGGCAGTCGACACAATGGCAGTATTTGGACGACAGCGGCCTCTCCCTCCCCAGCAGATACCTGATGCTTCCGCAGTGGCACGAGCCCTCCCACTCCGCCTTGAAGCCGTCGTCGGGCCTCACGTACGGCGGCTCGGTCCTCCAGGGGAGCTCCTCCTCCTTTATCGTCTCCTCCCCGTGTATGGTGCTCCGCACTTCTGGGTGGGTAGGCGACGAAGACATCCTGCGTGGTCTCGAGCGGCAGGCGGGCGGCTGTGGCGAGGTGAGCTGTGACGACGCGAGGGCTGAGATCCTGTGGGCGTTCCTTTTGTGTGGATGGGCCGATGACGTCAACTTGCGACCGCACGTCAGAGACCGGGAGAGAGACAGCCGGGGTGCAGAGAACATGGCAGATTTGCTCTTGGGAGCTGGATGGATCATTCAGCGGGGGGCGGCTTTTTAGAGTGCGAGTGTAGTAAATACTTGCCAGTGGGGTTTGTGTGTAGAGCAGTCAAGCAACACCCAACGTGCGCTCTCCTGCTTGACTCCCTACTTACGTCACACAGACGGGCAATAACCGGACCTGCGCCCTTGGGTTGGCTGAGCGCACGCTTTGAGAACACACAAGCCAGGGAAGTGCAGACGCAGCCACAGCAGAGGAGGTTCAATGTTACGTTGAGCTTTATAAGTCTGTCGGCAATTTAGCGGAGCTGGTCATCTTCTACGTCGGCTTTTGCAAACCAGTCGCTGGGGCCTACAGAATTCCCAGGGCACAACAGCTCCATAAGCTGTCCGTGGTCTTCTCCTGCGGCTTGGGAAGGCACATGCCGGGCTGCGTCATATAGCGTCTGTCGAAGCGCATCCCCGAGTTCCAGCAAGACATGAATACCCTACTCGGCATCCTTCACTTCGGCCGCGGTCAAAACCTGGTCGTGAGAGATGGGCTCAGAGATCCACATGTCTCTGCGGCCTGGAAACCTTGGCCGGTTACAAAGTATTTCGGGTCCAGATGCTCTAAATGTGGCGAAGGAGGAAACCAGATGGGCGAAGCAACGTCCCCAGAGGGTCAAGGATGGGACACGGTCCTCGACCCGTTCCGACAGGGATATCGAAAGTGGTGCAATGAGCGCGCCTTTTCGTCAATCAAGTCAATCGTGGAAGATATGATCAGAGATATAATGAATGATGGCGCCGCCTCTGGTTGAGACAGACGGTACGGTCTGGGGGGGGGGGGTTGAGATCCTCATCTTTCAGCTTCGCAACTGCAAACCTCATCCAGGGAGGACACGAGGAGTTCCTTGATACCAGCTCCAAAACAGTGAGCCTGGTGGGAAAACCTGGACCCAAGGGGTTGCCCGCCCGTTCACCGTAGGAATGTTGGTAGAAGAGTGCTCGGCTCTTCTGCTGCAGTGCACATATTTTGGTCTGATACTCGGGCTCAAAGAAGTGTATCCCGAGACATTAAATCATTGCCAGAGGTTTGGTCGTAAATTGTGTCTCTGGGTCTGAGGACCAATAGACCGACGGCATTCATTCCACAAAAGTTACTACTACTTTCATAGCCCAGACCACTTCAATCTGCTCCTCCACTGCGTGGGTAGTCAATTTGCAAACGGGCGATTGAAGGCATGAGCCCACGACAAGAGGCACATTACGGGAGCAGCCTCTTGTCTTCGCCAACGCGCTACCGGATGAGCCGGAACAAGTGTCCCATCTGGCATGTCACATCATATCCCCAACAGCGCACTTGGCAGGATAATCACGCATCTGGAGCACATGGGCCACTAGAATCACACAAAAATCGTCTTCATTCAAAATTGACCTGGCTGCCTGGCGTGGGCATCTAGGGTGGGTATCCAAACATTGCGTTCCACGCATCCTCCATTCATCCAATAACCAAGTGTCCCCTCCCCCCTTTCCCTTTTCTCTCTAGAAATTCACAACCACCCCATCTTACAGGGCAAAGACAGCGGCCATGACACCAGCGACCAGGGCGACGGAGCCAGCGGCAACGCGGCCGGCACCGTTGGCGGTGACGGGGACCTTGCCGGTGGCAGTGGGGTTGGGGATGGAGCCGGTGCCGGCGGCGACCGAGGTGGAGGTCTTGAGGGTGACGGTTCCCATGGGGCCGCCGGGGGTGGTGCCGTTACCGACGGGGTAGACCGGGGTGAGGGTGGTCTGGGGCTGGGCCGGAGCCGGGGGCGAGTTGGCGGCGGGGGCCGAGGGGACGGCGGCGGGGGCCGAGGGGACGGCGGCAGGGGCCGAGGGGGCCGGGGCGCCGCTGGTGGTGATGGGCCTCAGGGTGGAGCTGGTGACAGTGGAGCGGGCCGGGCAGTCGGTGACGGTGGCGGCGCACGAGGTGATGGTGATCATCTCGGTCGAGTAGATGGTGGACTCGACGTCGGCCTGGTTGGCGGGGACCCCAGCAGACGGGGCCGGGGTGGTGGCCGGGGCGGCGGCAGCAGAAGAGCTGGACGACGCGGCGGCCTTGGCGGCGGCGATGTGGAAGGGGAAAGAGTACTGGAAGACCGCAGGGTTGGAGTCGTAGGTGATCTTCAGGCCGTAGGTGGCATCGGCTCCGAGGGAGGCGGGGACGGCCCAGGTGTAAGAGCCGGCAGCGTTGTCAACGCCGCCTGGGGGCTTTGTTAGCGATGGGGCTCACACGGGTGCTCGAAAACAAGGCACGGGACACATACTGGCAACAACAGGTCCGAGCTGGAGGGTGGTGGGGGTCGCGCCCTGGAGCAGCTGGATCGAGACGGTACCGGCGTACTGGGGGGTGTAGTCCCACTTGACGGTGTAGGTAGAGCCAGCAGAGACGGACTCGTCCTTGGCGGGCAGAGAGATGGCGTCGAAGCCAGCAGTCTGGGCGAGGGCAGCGGAGACCCAGGCGAGGAGGGTAGCGGCGGAGATGGTGACACGCATTTTGGCTGGTTTACGAATTATATTTGGTTGGATATTGAAGCAGATTGTGCGGGCTGGGAATTAGCAGGTGTTGATTAAAAGAGTGGCTGAATTGTAATAATTCGGTTTAAAAGAGCGACTGGCGAATGATTCCGGGTGAATATACAGTACCGGTTTCTTGTTCGGGGTGAAGAGGGGGGAAGGAAGGGCGACGTTGAGGATGGCCAGCGTCGCTGGGGCGAGAGTTTTATTTGGATCTTGCGCCTCAGTCGGCGCCTCGTCCATCACCAGCCATGTGGATGCCATCATCGGCCGCCAGCGCCGGGAGGGACCTGCATCTGGTTTGCGGGGGTGTTCAGGGGGCCACGCATCGCGTTGGTGAGAAATGACTCGGCCCAGGCACAGCCGAGCCTATTGCCCTAATAAGATTCAGGGGCAAATTGGAACAGTAGGACCCTCCCCCGTCAGCCGTGCTGGTCTGCCAGGCCTGACGTTGCAATTTCCCCTGCTGGCCCGCCCTATCCAATCTGACTGAATGATGTGGTAAACAGAGACGCCCAACATGGAAGATGGCTGGCAAATCACGCCTCAAGACGGGCTGGGCGGTCTACAGCCAGTCAGGGCGGCCCTGATGTGCGTGCCGAGAGCTCCGTGCCGAAGTAGCCAAGTTTTTCTTGGGCTTTTTTTTTTCTTTTCAGGCTGTGGTGTCAGCACTGGTCTTGTTGGGCGCCGTGCACTGTCGCCTGCGTCTGCACCTGTCGACACAGTGATCGTCGTACGCCTGTTGAATAAGCTTATCCCACAGTTTAGATGGACATCCCAGCTCTCGCTTGGTGCGAACAGACGCTGGGTTGGTGGTGACCGAGGGCTGCAACGTACACTCTTTCATCTTCCTCAGGGAAGTCATCTGCTAACAGGCGTGGCCGCACATGGCTCACATCCAACACAATGGAATAACCACTTCAGCAAAGCTTGGCAGGGGGGTGGCCGTTGAGCCTAGCACGTTGGCAGGTCGTACCGTTGGTTCCCTGGCCGGGTCAACCGAGACCCCCGTTGGCCGGGGCTCGTGTCGTAACTTTAATTGAACAATTCCGGCCAGAACCAAATAGCGAGCTGGCGAATGAGTCGTATCTAGGTTCGAGCCAGAGTCAACCAACACCCAGAGCCCTAAGAAGACGGCGAGATCCAGTGACAAAAATAGGTGCCGCGACATGGAACGCAACCCATCTTTCCAGCGGTATCGGTGAGAGCCCTTGCAGCCCGCTTTTTTTGTGCGACTAGTGTATTAATGGAACCGGTAGCCAGGAGGCTTGTTGTTATTTGGGAACGGAGGTCCCATTGTTTCTCCTCCAACTGTACGAGTCCTCGCTCGTGAGGGAGAAATCGAAGTGGGTTCGCGAGAGCTCGTGATGTGCTATCGACTTATTATTGAGTGCGCCTGCCAACGCCGAGCCTGCCAACGCCAATGCATTTCGTCATCTCGTGCCGCGGCTTGGGAGCCTGTGTCTGTCTGTCTGGCAGAGGCAGCCGTGGGCCTGTGTTTGTGCTCGGGCTGAAGCCGGTCCTCATCACTAATAAGCGAAGTGCAGCACTGGCTCGGGTTGCAGAGCTGCCATGATCTCAGGCTGCACGGGCTGCCTGGCGGCGAGTGGTCCTCTGCCGCCGTCGCGAGACTGGGACCAAGGGGCGGAGGGATCCAAGGCGATCATACCATTCTGCCCCACAGCCTGCTCAGTGTGTACTATGTAGTGTACACTACATGTCTGTGGAACCGTGAGTGAGGGGGAGGAAATGACCTCGGGGATTTTCCACCCTGTCGGCCCGTCGCCGCCTTTTGAGGGTGGAACTCGAGAAGGGGGGCGCAGCTGCTGAGGCTTGCAGTCTTTTACCGAGGCGTCAGGCCGCAGTTGGTCGCTGCCGGCGGCTGAGTGAGGGGAAACCCGCGGGATGGGCTTGTCGATGTGGATTTGATTGCCCTCCATGCGCCCATCATTGGCGCCATCTTGTGCCCATCCGCGCCGTCGTATGGCTATCCGGCATTGAAACTGTGGGCTGGATCCTGCTGTACCTGCATGTGGGCCTGTTCCTGCGACTGCACCTGTTGGTTGCCCAACTTGGTTGCCCTGTTGGTTGCCAGCCAGTCATCTGCCTGCCTCTGTGTTTCGACGCGCTCGCAGCTGTCGGCTGGTGCATGTTGGTTGGGTTGTGAGCTTCATTCCATGTCGTTGGGAGGATCTGGACTGACCAGCCTGGGCGTCTTCCAGTCGGACTGGGCACCAACCAGTCTGTCGCTTATGTCATACACCACCTCTCTCGACCTGCAACCCCGGTAACCCCTGGACAGCACCCTCCCCCCAGCCTGGACGAGCAACCCGATTATCTCATCCCAATGCTCAGATTTGTCTTGGGCTTCATAGCAATTTGGCTGTTCTTGAGGAAACTACTTCGCCAGAGGTTCTTTACCAGATTCCCTGCTGTATCTCATGGGGTGACAAGGTCCTCACGGTCAACTCCAGAGGCTGCCCTTCCCCATCAGTACCCCCCTAGGTAGCGGCCCGAGTTCGGAATGGTTTTGTGTGGGAGTGAGTGATCTGCAAATATCCTCCATCATCCTGTAAATACCAGGTTTATTAGATTAGCAATACTTCAAACAGCCACGTAATGACTACCGTGGTAACTATTAAGCATCACCCTGGGGACATACTGAGGCCTTGTATCTCCTTCACTTCAGCAGATGATCCGTGAGCATACGGTTTTTGCAACTGATAGACTAGTGGAGAGATGACACCAATAATCCTTGTAACTTGTGCGTTGTTATCTGCATATGGTTATCTGTCCATCATTTTACAGAGCCGCCCCTTTTATAGATGCGTGACATTACTCTTCAGCCTCTATTTATACATTACCATAAACGCGACCGTGTTTATCAATAACTATGCCAATTTATTACACATGCATATGGTTTATTGCTGATGCTTGCTCTTGTTTCCGCGTCTGTAGCCTTGTCATTAAGCGAGGAAAATGGCCGACTTGAAACAAGATGGTAATTTTGAAGTGGAACTGAGGTCCACCGAGCATAAAACAGAGTGTGCAGAGGTCCACAAAGCCCCACGTATATAACTATTTCCTACCAAAAATTTCGTATCGTCTAGCTACCTAGTTATTGTAGGTATGTAGGTATCATGGATGTAGGTGTGCTAATTGGAAGTGGTATAGATTGGCTATGGCCGATGTGATTTAGCGATGGGTGAATTGCCTCTAGGGCTGGGGTGAGTGATCCTCTGGACTCTCCATTTCTTCCTCTGTGGATCTCTGTCTTCTTTATTTACTTTACTTGGAATATCTAATATTTCAGAACGTTTAAATTTAAAAATTATTTTTAAAAGAATATTAATATTATAATTGCCTTTCCAAATATTTTCATTTAAAATTAATAGTAAAACCTTTTATATTAAACTTCGGGTGACGGTCGTTAGAATCTGGTTAGATTTATTATAGGTGTTTAAAATAGGGGTCTGCGTAGGTGCGTTAGCACCAAATCGCCCTGCGCCGAAACTGGGGCCGGGGAGGTTACCCCATCGCTCTCGAGGTCCTGTTCCGTATCCTCAATCTAAAAAATTCATTATGCGTAAACATATGCTAGGCACAGCATGCAAGCGACCTCTGCTGACATGTTCTGTGCTACTATCTTTGCCACCACGTTTGTCACGTGATTGTAAGTGCTGCTCGCCACCGTACTCCAGTGATATCGGAGGGTGGAGGTTTTGCAGTTTCCAATGCACATCAGACCGAAACCCCCGGTGTATGCGACTTTCACCAGGTGGTCTCGTTCTCAGTCCGTTTGAATACTCTTCATAAGAGAGTTGCAGGCGGCCCCTCCCAACAGTAGTAAACACTCAAACACCCAGCGTCCGATAACCCCCCAAAACAAGCCAACGACCAGAGGTTGTGCGTCCTTAGTGGCTTGAAAATATCGGAAACTCCCTCAAGCTGTAATTGGCAGGCCTGCCCTCTTCTTTCCGGACTTTGAATGCCGTCGGCCCAGCTCGCTGGTCGTCACCAAGCTTCTCACATTCCCTCGGCGGAGGCAGGTTGTGGACCCCCGGCTGCTGCACGCCGCCACCCTTCGCCGCTGCATTCGGCGGCTGCTGAGAGCAGAACGCAGCCGGGGCCATCTTCTTCAGCTGCCTCCTCAGCTCCGCCTGCTGCTCCTCTGGGAACCGCGCCGCGTAGGCGGCGCAGCAGATGGCCTCGCGGAGCGGGCTCATGGGCTTCTGCAGGCTGCCCCTGAGCATGTCGAGGACCTCGGACTCGAACCCGGCCATGTCGCACTCGCTCATGCCCACCACGGCGCGGGCGACGACGTCGCGCATCTCGATGGCGGAATCGCCCAACCGGAGCATGCCCTGAGTCTGCTGGACAAAGGCGTCGCGCTGCCGCTCCGTCAGGTCCAGGGTGCCGCAGATGTGCTCGCGGGCCTCGCGGAGGAGGCCGGTCAGAGAGAGCTGGTGGTTGAGCTCCCTGAGGAACTTGGGCATGTTGGCCTCTGCGACTCTCTCTCGGAGCCTCAGGACGTCGATGAACTCGCTCGCTAGTGATGGTGCCTGGTCGCCGGTGGGTGCGACGGCGCTTGTGCGTGGCGTACGCTGGCCTTCTGTGCCGGTGGCCTCTCGGTGGATCAGCTCGGAAACGGAGAGGGGGTTCGTCCGGGGCACGCCTGGTGTTCTCTCGGCAGTCCGAGGAATTGGTTCCAACTGTGATGCGCAGAATTGCGGCGGCAAAGGCGGGGGCGGCATCGAGGTAGGTGGAGAGGATGACCATCCTGTCCTTTCCGACGAAGAGACCACTCGCCTTGTGTCATCAGGGATATTGTTTAAGGATGGTCCAGGATACCGCGTCGATGCCGAATGGGGAGAATTCTGCTCCACGGGTTGGTCCCATACCTTAGTGCTATGCATTGGTATAGTAATAGATGGTAGTCTGATGCGTGTCCCTTCGTTATCTGTGGCGACATATTCTTTGCTCTTTTCAGCTTGATGGATCGATGATGAGTTGTGAAGCCGGCCGCGAGGGCTGTCGAGGGTACCGTTGCCATCGCATTGGAGATTGGGTTCACTGCCTTGATTTTGTCTGACTTGTGGGATTGATTGCGCAGTATTCCCGCTCTGAAGAACAGCAGTATAAGGGGGGCTTGCAAAGCTTCCTGATTGACCTTTTGTGGTGTTCAAGCCCACGTTCGGACCAGGAGCGCCTGCCGACGGCGGAGTATTATGTATGGATCCCTCGCATGAGTCAGAGTCTCCTTCAGCCGCTGGCAGCCGTGTAGGGCTTGAACTTTGGGCGGGGGACAGAGGGTTGCCGACGTTTTGGCGTTTATTGTTAGCGTTCTCTACTCCTCTAGAGAGACAGTGGACATTCTTCGGCGACGAATACCCACTGACCGGTCGCCAGTGTGTTTTGACGTTCGAACCCATCTTCAAAAGGGCAGGACGTGGGATCTGCAAAGTTTTAGGCCAAGCCTCAAGTGCTAGCTCTGAGCCAATGTGCAAGGACTAGGACAGAGCGTTGGTAGTGATGCCCAGGAGGATACGCGGTGTATGTCCGAGGTGAATCCTTCGAATCCTGATCCCAGCCTAAGATCAACACAGACCGTGGGTAATCGAGATGTTCGAATGCGACCGAAAAAAAAGAAAAAGAAAAAAAAACCTCTCAGACTGCTAATCAATACGCGGTGGTATTTTGAAACTGAAAACGCACAGGTTTTGGCTGCGGAATTTTGAGGTCCTAATGGCAGTCGGGACAATGTACACGTAGCATAGGAGATGCGAATGAAGGAATAAAGGAACTGAAATGCTCGTATAATTTGAAGAGGCTGGGCTAATGTGCGCTTGAACGACCGAGAGGATGGAATTTGCCGTCGGTGTGCATCAATGATGTTCGTCAAGTGAAGTGGCAGACTGGATAAGCACTCAACTACAGACACCCCCTTCCTTGCAACAGCCGATCGATGTCTCGGTGCGACAAGCTGATATCATCATGCTTCCGCGAGCCTTGTTGGTGGCTGCGTGGATCGGTCCTTTCCCCATGCTCAGATATGTCATATGGATATCTTGACATGGCACTCTTCAAGAATACCGTCTTTCGAGGAGACCGGTCGGGTACGCAGTTACATCGTCTCTGTGAGCGCTGCCCTCGTTTGATCTGCATGCCGAATTAAGTCAGGCTCCGATAATGGTCAACCTAAGCAGTTCTAGGCCCCAAACTTATCGGGCGCACGCATGCAAGTGTCTTGCTTTTGATGGCCAAGAGACCCCCCTTCCAGCTACCCCTTCTTGCCCCTCAGGACGTGTGGCTTTGCACAGCTGACGGCTGGTCGGCTACGGATACTCGACGTCATAACCGTTGAGGTTCAACGAGCCCGAGAAAACAAAGCTATCCTCGATGGAGTAATATTTTGGGGTTCAGCGTTCTTTGCAGCGTTCTGCAGTGTGGTCTCTATTCGGTCCAACTATCGCATGCCTTTCTGTCATTGGCGAATTGGCATTTTGCTTCTTCAAGGTGGTCCAAGCAAACTTGAACAGTGCAGGACACGAAAGGAAAACTCGCCAATGAACCGGCGAGATACTACGCTGCTTGGAAGTTGGAAGGCCGCGAATATTGGCCTTGAAAAATGGTGTTCAGGTGACAGTGAACCGCTGCTGTATTGGCGACTCGCATGACTATGGCAACACGATATCTCAACGAACGTGGTGGGACGCTCCAATGTCTCTGATTTGCGGGCCGATCACGGACGAATGAAGCCATCGATTCCCAACATTGCGTGGGCCAAGGGGATGGAGCTGATTGGCTGTCATAGACGTTGAGCTCCATATATTGTATATGCGAAAGCATGAAACCGTGAAGGAGAACGAGCAGTTAATGGAAGCCGCATGAAGTCCTCTTGATTCCAGTTGGATAGTAAATGCCTAGATCATATATTGTCTTCGGACCCATTCGAAAGGTGTGGCTGGGCCATCCCAATCGACGTCCCTTCGCGGTCTAGACCAGGCCCCGATCCTTCTGCTGCATATGGTCACCCCATATCGGACAGGAACTTGGTCGGAGAGTAGCGCCTGGAATGGCTGAGACAGCCCCAACGGCTTTATCGGTGGGCAGAGACACAAGAGTATCCAATAGAAAGACCGTGGGATCGAGATGGTCGGAGCTCGACGGCTATGGACTAAGCAATACTTGCCGTTGATCACACTCTTCGTTCCAGGGGTTAAACTACAGATTGTGGAGTCTTGAGCCGGTGTTGGTCTTCCGAGTTGAAGTTGCAGGCGGCTCAAGAACTACCGCTGGCAGAGAAGAAAATAAGCCGGCTGCGGCACACCGCCGCTGACCACCACCCAGAGCCGGCTTGTTTTCTTAGCTTTCATTACCGCTACTGCTACTGCAAGGACGGGCAAAGCCGAGAGGCGGTATCCACTCCGCCTCAGTGTGGGCTCGTTCATCTCTCTGGAGGCGATGGTGGGAACCATCCCTTTGACGGCCACTAGAGCACCGCGACGTACCACGCCACAATTTTCCGTTCTTAACCCTGGATACATATACCCCGTACTATCGCTACTGGAAAGTCTCGTAACATAGTTAACAGCCGATATAGTTTAACAGTCACAGAACATCCCAGATTGAAGTCAGTTAGTTCCTATGAGCCAAATTTGAATATAACACCCCTTATTGGCATGGATCCGTGGTAGCAAAGCCATGGCAAAGCCATGGTGCCCTAGTGGCGTCCAAAGGGATGAAGCGCTTGGAAATTGGCATCACTCAGGAGCTCATGTCCAGACTGTTAATCTCTCCTCCCACTTGCAGATGCTAGCCTGGGTACTACTATGGTGGTATGGGTAAAAAAGGGCACTCCTGCCAGGTAGCCCCCACAATTTATTTCCTGACGCTATACCCAATTTAGTATGATAAGGAAGAGAAGGTACTCAACGGGGGTGCCCTTTTTTCGGTACGATACCATAGTACATATATGATATTCAGAGAACCCCCTCGTGCTTTTTTGCTGCAGTATTGTCAGTAGGATTCCCAGGATTATGCAATTATACCGCGCGGAATTCATATTACGGAAGAGCTTGAACGGATCTAGGGAGGGAACATGTGCACGACTCTCAGGCGCAACGCGTTGCGTGTGGCCATGGACAGAGCAGATACTATTCATTAATCGGACCTTAGGAGCAGATCAGAGACAGAAAAACCCTTTTTCACAACACCCGCAAGCTCTGGTAAAGCCACAATAATCATCTTACCTCGGCCGCAACGCAGACGACGCCGGATGCGATCTCCGGTGGCCAATACCAGCTGCCAGCGAGTCACACGGCAGCGGGGGATGCATACCCGGAGTTACTTATCTTCTGGGGTGCCGGACGAAGGGCTCGTATATGGTCTGAAGGAGGCATGGAGCTCAAGTATTTCGGTGTAGAAATTGGTTCTCGGTTGCAATGCGCTCTTGACGCGCGTCTGACTGCAGTGGATGTCGAACTCCCGCTAGGTCTTTTGATGGTTACAGAAGGAAGCGGATCCACCCACCCTTCCCAGCTCTTAAGAGACCTCCTCAAACAGGCCCAAAAAACTCGCTTCTGGGTTTTGAAATTGATAGAGATCGTATTTTGAGGCGTCATAAACCGCCTCTAGTAGTTCTCGCCGCCTCCCTACCCTAGCGCTCGTCCATCATAGGCATGTTTATATATTTGTTGACGACGCGGAGATTCTGAGAGTCTTCATGTTTATCCAGGACCGCGCTGGCTCAGCGCTGGCCGTCTTCTGGCATCTGTGGCCTGTGTCATAATTAGAAGGGTCACTGACAACAGGCCCGGGTGTGGTACCACGGTTCTTTACGGCGCAACACGCGTGCGGCCGGCCCTAACGGGCAACCCGCTGGGTGACTGGGTCATGGCCACGACGAGCTCAGGGACAATCCGATCGAATAGACTTGTAAGAGTGCCGTGCCCCAAGAGCTGAAGAACCAACAGCCTTTCATAATGGCCACAAAGTGCAGGTCAAGAACGAAAATAGAAACAAATGATCCCCAGTAAACGGAGGCATCACGAGAGGCTGTTCGTTATCACCCGTGGGACGGGATAGGCCCTTAAACCACGGGCAGCCTAAATATATATTTATGGGGTGCCGGTATTGATCCCTTAAGCTCCAATGTAGGTTTGAGTCTCACCCACGATTATTTGTCTTTGAACTGTTCACACTATTCAGGTGTGACGTGTTGGTTGTCCTCGTTTGCCCCCGATGAGACCTCTTGCTGCGCCAACCAACCCCTATCAAGTACTAATGTCCATTGGGCCGTGATAGACCCGCCTCGGCTCTCGCCCCAAAATTTCAAACCCTACAAAAAGCCGGCTCGTCCATCCCAGTTGTCACCTGAACTCAACAATTTGTCTCTGTGCAGTTCGTCAAACCTCAAAGATTGCTACCTAGAACTACTATGACTCCTACGCCACAATGCCTCATAGAAGAGAGGCGGTCGCATCAGCGCCAAGCCGCTCTTGCTTGCACCGATGACGATATCTGGACCGCATCACACACGCAAGGGCGAACACCTTTCGGGGCAGCAAAGGGCTTCGCGTATCCCCTGGGAAGGAAAGACCCTGATTTTTTCGTCAAGTTTATAAGAAGCCCGAGCAAGTGGCTGTTGGAACCTGAAAGACGAAATCACGAATTCGTCTTCAACATTCTGCGCACGCAACAACGGCCTGCTGCTGAACAACAGAAACTCATCGTCTGTGTCCCCGAGATCTTCCCGGCGTTTGAGAACCGCGAGTGTTACTTCCTGGTTATGGAGCGTATCCCTGGCCGAACTCTAAATTGCAAACGAGGACGAGGATGATGGGTCTGGCGAGAAAGACCATTCTTCGCTTTGCAAACACATTGCAGAGGGGATCCGTCTGCTGTGTTTGAAAGCACCACCGGGATCTAGACCTGGTCCAGTGGGTGGCGGCATCATACGGCATCCATTTTTTAATGACTTTGAGGCAGCCACACCATATCGAGACGTTGAGATGCTGGAGATACACTTAAATAAGGTGAGTGTAGTATACCATGTGTCTGCACCTGCCGACTACTTCTGATGTTAATACTGGTGACAGGTCTCTAAGATCAGATCACGTCGCAGTCCTGACCCACCACCCACTGTATCCCTGGAAAGAGAGCTTGAGTTCTACTACTCGGACCTACGTGCAGGAAACTTCATCTTTACGACGGCGGCTGGGTACACTGTACTCTATATCATCGACTTCGACGAGGCGGGCTTCCTCCCTTCCAGCTTTATGAGCTTTGTCCTTCACGACACTGCAAGGCCCACATCTGTCCTCGTCGCTGAAAATATCGTCGATATCATCAAACCAAACGATGACAATCTTCAAGCCATGGGCTCAATTTCTTACTTCATATTGAGTTCGATCTACTACTTTGGTAAGTATAACCCATCCTTGATCCTTGGTCCCATCTATTATTTCTGCTTAACTTATCTTCGCCCCTCGAAATATCCAAAGACATGATCTGACTTGGCGCTTGTCGCTCAAGGCCTCCCTCTGGAGGGGTACCCGGAGACGTATCTAGGGATCGTTAAGCGTCTACGAAACAAGAAGTGACAATGGAACTCCAGGAGACGAGTGGTTGGAGTCGAATATCAGATCAGTTGCTCCGAAGTCCTCTTCTGGCTTTAATCGGGGTGAGCTTATCATTAACTAAAACTTCCATCAAATCTTGTAGCGACTGGGAATGGAGATCGTATGCGGAGCCTCTTTGGTAGGGCCAATGTGGCTTACGGTGTAATGAAACTGAATAGACGAGCACGCCGCTCTATTGACATAGCATAAGAAACCAGCCAAGTTGTTCTAGTCAAATGCTACGCCTAGATTCGTGCTATTATACATGATCTCCCCATTCAGTTGTCGCATAACACCCTGCCGTCCGGGCAGTTCTCATAGTAATCCTCCATGGGCGCGTCTGGGTCGTCTGGCAGCCCATAGCAGGCCGAGTTCTCGATGGCCCAGTCGTAAAATTTGTCAAAGCCGACGCACTGGCGGTACTGACCGACGCCCGGCTTTGGCTCAGTCTTGTCGGTCTAGTTGTGCATCTGGCCCGTATACTAAGTACCCTGCGAACTGTAGTATCGCAATCACCTCCACATGGGTGCCCAGGTGAATATGCACAAATGACCGCAATAGATCTACCGTCCACCAAGTCATCGCTCAAAATACAAATGAACTCAAAGAACACAATTTTCGATATCATGATGTCAACGTGATCTTGTTCGGGATGATCGCGGTATGCAAATATGTACAAGGTGAACGAAACAAGGAACTGCGGGACCGCCTTGCCAAGGATAGGCCATGCGCACATGGACGAGCAAGAATTTTTTTGATTAAGCCTCTCCCATCCCAGAATGTTGAAGGCCATCTCTGATGCATGTTTCGTGGTCTTTTTTTTTTCGAGTCTTGACCAGAGCAAGATCCAAGAACCCTCGGTGGTCCACACCGTCAGCGCTTTTGCCTCCCAGATGCCATGTCACTAAAAAGCCCGAGCGACCGCTGGCAAATGCAAGATTGTGAGTCTAACCAGACGAGGGGGTCTCGCCAATTCTGTCATGTCATGTCAGCACTTATGTGGTCTCATTGCCGGGGAGGAAATTAGAGTAGGCTCTTACATGTTACCCGCAGGGTCATAGCGGGCGACGACGTAGTATCCACCGCTGCCATCAGATGCAACGGCCATACCGACCTTGGAGGTAGAGGCCCAGATGATTTGAGCTGTGAGGTCGTCAGTAAACGGTATCCAAGACAAGTGTCGAACGGGTGAAGCACGTACTGTAGTGGCCATACTCCTCAAAGTTTCCAGTGCCGGTGATGGCCTCGCCGTTGTAGAGGTGCTTCTCGCCAACCCAGGCGTTGGCAGCGTTGGCATAGGGAGAGGCGGAGTTGCTCTGCCAGTACAGGTTCTCACCCTCGCCGGTGTTGGTGGAGTGGGTCAGGGTGCCGGAGGACCCGCCGGAGGAGGCGAGATGCTGGGCCCACGCGAGGGCGTCGCTGGCCAGGCTAGCATCCCAGGTGAGTGCCTTGGCGCCGACGGCAGCGCGGGCGCTGTTCTGGCTATCCAGAGCGGCCTGCTCGTCGGCGGTGAGGCCGGACGTGGCCGGGGTGGTGGGGGTCGAAGCCGCGGATGACGACGACGAGGCCGTGCTGGGCTGGATGACCACGGAGGATGACAACGACGACGACGACGACGACGAAGAGCTCTCGACGGCTGAGGGGAGGATGGTGGGAACTGCTGAGGCCACAGCGATGGTGGTGGACGAGGGCACGGGCGTCGCGAACAGGGTCTGCAGAGTCGTAGGCCTGTGCCTGTGCCTGCTGTGGTACCCCTTGCCACAGGCCAGGGCGTCGGCGGCCATGAGGAGGGCCGCCAGGGCTGAGCGAGTTGAAAACTGCATTGTGGCTGAATGTGACTTATACCGAAGGATCGTGATAGGCCTGGCGATGTTGGCTTGACGGTGATGCCTGAGTACCGGTACTTGGTTCGAGCTGGCTCTGCCGCGGATGGGATATTTTCCAAAAGAGTGTGGTGACGTCGGAATGCCGATGGGCTGAATGAGAGACAGACGCTGTGAGGCTTGCTCAGTGGGTGAGGCCAGAGAGGATTTCCAACATGGGAAGGCATCGTGGGCTGGCCGGTAGATTTGTACCTGAGGGTGGGCGGTGATGCCGCCCGGGATCCAGGGACCTGGGATATCCGAGTCTGGGGCATTGCGGGGCACGTCATCACGTTGCGCAGGAGCAAATATCAATTTGCCCGCTTCTTGCTTCTTCGCAGAGCTCTCCAAGAGGTCTGGGCAAGGCCTGGGGCAGCTCAGTGTACCGAAGCATGGGTTGGAGGATTTTTCGCGCACTCATTTAACAAGACTGGGGCAGCTGCGCGTTTCACACAAATTGAGGCCTAGTATCTCTGCCTGTTGTCATGGGTTCTAGCCCTTCCGGGTCACATAGGCTTGCGAACGCCACGAATCTTGGGGTTATCTTGGAAAGGGTGGCGGATCGACACCCGCCCGGGACAGGGTAGGTTTGTGCTGCGTCGCTGGGGGCCAGCGTGATCTGACCTGATCCTGTCCAAGGAAATTCCGAAGAAGGGATCCATCCTGGCCATGCCTGCTCACGGGGGCCGCCGGTGCTGGAGCCGATGGCTGATTGATACTGACAGAAAGGCGGAGAAGTCCTGGCCTGGCCGATGAATAGTGTACAAGAAAATACACCTCGCAGGTGGAACCGTGGGTAGAGGTTGGGATTCGTTGTTCATCAGTGCGGTGGGGTGAACAATCTTTACCTAGGTACTCAAGTGCTCATGGGTAAAACGACTCGGTATGAGTTTATTTTGACCACAGTCTGGGGCTCATTTCCGCACCTGTTTCACCAGGCGGTGGTGTCAAATGAGCAAACTCAGGGGTATCTAAAGTATCCCACACGCCGACTTAGCCGCCCAGATGCCGCCCCTGTGTGCCTGACAGGGTCTACGACCTGACACGGAACTCCTCCACATGAGCCCAACATGAGATGAACTGGTCCTGCGGGACCGGCCCATCCTTGACAAGGGCCTTACCCGAGCTCGCTACCTGCCCACCGCAATCAACAAGCACTCGATGACCTCAGCATCCGCGCCCACCCAGCCTGCGCTGCTGCAATTTGCTAGCATTTTCCTCTCATATATCACACTGCATGCCCGGCTCCTCCTCACTGGGATCCACCTCGAGGCCGTGCATGGTCAGCCCTACCTCCAAATCCCATCGCCCCCGATGTCTGGCTAGAACATAGATGATTACATGCATTCTTGGCCTCGCGCGAGCCTACTTGGTATCACCACTGATCACCAAGCCGCGTAGCTCCTATCATGATAAAGAGTGCCGAGGCTCCGAGACTGATAATATGTGGTGGCTGCTATTAGTGAGGCAATTTCGAGGGATATATCGAGAAGGCCGTTCCTTGCATTTGTCGCTGCCCCGTTTCATTTCACATCACTCCTAGGCCGGATGGCGCACACCGGGCAACATATTCTCCAGAAAGGTGTTGGAAGCAGTAAATTAAACGGGCGTGATTGAGTCTCTGCCGAGGGTCAAGCATGTACAAGACGGAGATTGAGGTGAACGGCAGTTTATTGCTCACGCACTTCGTCTCCTGTATCAAGGTCTGATCCTTGCCCTGCTGCTCGGTGCAAAGACAAAGACTGGATGCCGTCCTCTGCTCAGACGAGACGAATATAGCATTCCAATCCCGTGCTGCCCTGAAATGGCAATTAGTCTGAAGGCGTGGCTACCCTCGTGATAATCTCGCTATGCTACCCTTGAGGATGCCCAGGGTGGCATTCTCATCTGCGAGTCCATTCACACACGTATCATGGCTCCTGAGTGATTCCATATATGAGCCTAGATTCTCTCTTAACTGGTCGGACCTGGCTCAACAGTGCTGGGGAGAGGGTAAGATGAGAACATGACTGGCGTGTCTCACATAAATAATGCGACAAGGGTAAGCCCAATCCCTTGTACATAGCATCGGCTACGTATTCTATTTGCGCGAAGCCGATTCGCAGATGCGAAGATGGTATAATTCGTGTAATAATCAACCCCGAGGCTCCTGTTATTTATGTAACGTAATGTTTCTCCTATTGGATGCAACTATTGCTATGAAGCCTCCATTTTCCTGCCGTAGTAATCTGGTGCGCGGCAACAAAGATGCGATGGGATTCTATGTGACTTCTGTAGGCTTACAGCGAGAACATAAGAGCTTTTTAGTTGATCCTAATTCTTTGCATACATGCTTCTCCGTGGTTCTGCTTCTGACACTACGGCTAAACAAGAGACAATCAAGAAGTGTGACGGAATAGATGCTTGCCAACACAAAGATGCTCGAGCGAGGAGAGAGTTTCATCAACACTGGTTGGTCCTTCCTTGCTGATCGCTGATCCAAACCGTGAGTTGTAGGCGCCATCACCTTTATTCCACCTCCGTAAGCACACCGGTCTTGATATCATAGATCAGCCCCTTTGTACGAGCCTTGAGCTCCTCACGGACGAAAGGCGAATCCTTGATGAGCTTGACATTCTCGCGGACACGTTGTTCGAGCCTGCGGCGCTGGTCAGACATCTTTGGGTGACTGCACCTAGTTAAATGAGGCAAGTTAGGTAGTACATACAGATTTCCAACTTCAAACTCAAGCTTGTCAATCTGCTCGTCATCCCCCAGGTGCCGTTCTCTCAAGTATCCCTTGATACCTTCTTCAGTCATGTGCAAGGCGCCGCAGTCTGTACAGTGTTAGTGGTAGTTCCACAGCCTCGGACTATCAAGGGGCTCACCTGTGTGTTGGATCACGAATATATCTTCTAGACTACCGAGGAAGTGATCCATTGCGGCGAGAATGTTAAGTTGCGGGCTCACGGCACCACCTCCATTCCTCATGATGAGCGCGTCTGTATCCTGATTTAGCCATCTTCACCGTAATGCTGTTGAGTTGGGAGTGATCCCTAGAACTGCCTTGTTCTAATCACTGCGCATTTGGCGATTATAATCCTGCGCCTGCGCTAAGTGCAGCATTGAGAGGCAACTTACCCCAAGGGTCGAGTCCAAGGAAGGTGGTTGGGTCGAGCCGTGGATCAAAGCAGCAGACTATTGGTGTCAGTCTTGTTTGCTAGTCGATGGACATTTCTGTCTCACATATAAACGTTCTAGGCTTTGGGGAACCCGTGGGTCTCTCTATGAAGAGTGGCTGAGGTTGGTGAGCCTTGGCAGCTTCTCTGCAAAAAGGTCAGCAACACTTGAGAATGATATGCCCATTGTGGAGTTCTGATTACTTGTTTCGGTGTAAGAGTTCCTCGGCTGAAGCGGCGGCAGCTGGGCTTTCGAAGGGCATTGTGAAATGGAAGATGATGTGCAGATCAATTGATACTTCAGTATGAGGAACTGTTGACGTAGTGCTGATAACTTTGCCAAGGATAATAGAGACGGGTACGATCTGGCTGTATTTATGGGAGGACCGTGAATTGCTTAAACGGTATCCGATCGGGCTCAACGACAAATCGCACAAAATGCACTATTATCCTTGCTAGTCTAACGCATATACTATTACTTCTTCGATAATTCTGGCCGGTCGATAGACGGTGAATACCAATAGTTAAGTTATGATTACTGATATATCGGCGCTCTTTATTGGTCAGGCAACAATGTTTACGCCAGACTCGTCTATGTATCGGCAATCTAGCCACGTATTGAGGGACATCATTGAGTGCAAAGTCAGCAGTGGCAGCTCACTCAAGCCCCGTCTTGATTCCAAATTCTGCCCGCCATATCCGAGCATGAAGATGTGAATACACATTTTTGATAGAATTATGACTCATAGAGCTGCGCTGCCACGGATACGATCCTCACATGGGCAGTTTTGTGTTGTTGTGCACCTGTGGACATGAGTGCTCACATTAGGTAGGTGAATAAGCACCCACCAGGTCTAGGCGGCCAATAGCACCCGCCTAGCAGCTCCAAAACACAGAATATTCGTTTAACACGTGGTAAAGAAGAGGGAGGATGTGGCAGTCGGACGGCCAGTTGATAGAGGATGTTTCATGACCTACGGTATACCTAGGCCGAAGTCCACCTCCTGTTGTGGCTGCTTACTAGGTTCATACCTCAGTCAGCTGTAGATGTAACCCGCATTAATTATAAAATTTGAATGGTGGAACTCGGATGAATTCAAGTTGCGCATACTGTAATCATGTATTCTTGATTGAAGATTACTGATCTCATCGACTCAATCGGCCGCCCGGGATTTGCTTCTATTGCCGAGCCCCGTTTGAATGGCCAACGTTTGCAAAGCAGCTTACTGAATGGGTAATGGTCGGATATTGCACGTTGCGAAACGAGAAAATGGGCGCGCTGTTGCTGACATTGCTGAATACTTGGGGAACGTTGCACGAAATATCATTTCCTCTGAGTGTAGGAGTTGGGGGGGGGGGGACAAGACCTTCCCACCGCCAGAATATGGTCGAATAACCGTGTGAGTAGCACGAACGCACAGTTTTAATTGTGAATTGAGCGGCCACACCCGACAGCAGAGATCGGGAGAGAAACCTGAAAAGATTCAAGGAAGATGTCAGATATTTGCACCTACGGAAACGGAGGGCCTTCCAGGTACATCAAACAACAGCCACGCACATCAATACGCACACATGTAGAAATAATCAGCTGGTAGTGGGTGCGTGTTTTAGGTTTTTGGAGCGCCTTGTGTGAGATTAGGTGTTATGGGCGTAGGTGTTGGACGATACAATGGTGTGCCCCGTTTCCGTGGGATAGAATATCTGATCTGTAAAACGATCTATGGACACTTCATAAAAGCTTCAAGACGTGTTACAGTTCACTGGAATTTATCATAAGGTATGCTCCTCCTAATTTGCTAAGAGTCGTACTGAATATATTCACAGGTCTGAGAGCCTGAGCCCAGGCAACTACTTGCAAAGGCTTCAGAGATACTCACATCGATCCGGAACGCAATTTCTGGGAAGCACAAAATTCCCTAGATCATATCACGGACAACGTGTGCTGAGCAAGTTCCGCGCCAAGTATAACGCCAATCCGCCGAAGTTGTGGCACAAGGGAGTAAGCCCGAGGACCTGCAAAGGCTCTGGCCGGAAATGCTTTCCGCACTTCAGTTATTCCACCTGCGCGGAGTGAACACTGTCGTTGCGTGGGATGGCGATTATGTAAGGCAGACGTCTTGCCAACCAGCCTCATGATTGGAAGAATGACGCGATCCCCAAACCCGTCGCCGGAGATGGAGCCTCCGCGTCTTGCGGAGAGACCCGCCCCATCGGCCCAGATGACCCACCGCGTGGTGCTGCAAACCACCATTCATACCAAGCATTATCACGGCCACCCCAGTCCTTACTCTACGCGTCGCCGCGTGGCGTTGTGCCACCGGCCCACGGACTCAGACCCAGTCTCAGCCATGTCTGCGTCATTGAGTCCCTCTTGCGGCCACGCTGCAGGGGCATGGAGCCCAAGTCCAGCCCACGAGAGCCCGCCATTCAGGGGGAGCTAACATGCGAGTCATCTCCGGATGCCACTGCTGTCGGTTAGATGTCCCAAACTGAACAAGCTAATTAGAACAAAGCTTCTCTTCCTATACACGCTCGTCTTAATGTGGGAGTCGGCGCCCCTGCTCCCGCGGTCTTAGGTCTCAGTCAAGAGTGCCATCGCATCAGAGAATGGACTGGTTTAGCTTGGCCTCACCCCATACCTAGGTAGTTGCACGAGTGTGCCCACCATAGTATAAATGGCATTGGCATCCCGCGTGAAAGCCTTTTGACACTGATATGCCCTGTGGCCCGTGGACTATCAAGGATCGCAGATCTCAATCCCTCGCAATGAAGTCCTTGATCGCCTCAACCGCCTTCATTGCCGGTGCTCTTGCGCAGGGCGCCGCCTGGGCACAATGCGGCGGCCAGGGGTGGACAGGTCCGACAACCTGTGTAGCCGGATACACATGCACATACTCCAACCAATATTACTCCCAGTGCGTTCCAGGCAATGCGGCAACTACGCTTTCAACATCGACCGCTCGGCCCAGCTCGACCTCGACCTCCCAGCCAAGCTCGACGACATCCAAGGCTCCCTCTGCGACAGGCTTCAGGTTCCTTGGCGTGGATGAGTCTGGCGCAGAGTTTGGCACGGGGATATTCCCCGGGGTCTGGGGCAAGGACTTCACTTTCCCTAACAACACTGTTCTCCAGGTGCGTTAATGGGTTGCCACGTGCTCTCCCCCTCGGCCCGTCTCTTGATGCGGATCCAGTCGGCACATGAGGGAATACTAACCTGGTGCCAGATCCTTATGAACTCGGGCTACAACGTCTTCCGGATTCCCTTCTTGATGGAGCGAATGGTGACTGGTAACACGGTCTCGTCCTCATTGGCAACTGCATACCTCAACAACTTGACCGCGACAGTCAACTTTATCACAAATGCCGGAGGATATGCTATCGTCGATCCACACAACTTTGGACGATTCTACGGCAACATCATCACCGACACTGCCGGCTTCCAGACCTTCTGGCAGAACCTTGCGGGTGTTTACAAGGGCAACAACAAGGTCATATTCGACACCAACAACGAATATCACGACATGGACCAGACCCTCGTGCTGAACCTGAACCAGGCGGCTATCAACGGCATCCGTGCTGCTGGCGCCACCTCGCAGTACATCTTCGTCGAGGGCAACTCCTACTCGGGAGCCTGGACCTGGACGACCGTCAACGACAACCTCAAGGCCCTGACCGACCCCCAGAACAAGATCGTCTACGAGATGCACCAGTACCTCGACTCGGACGGCTCGGGGACTTCGGCCACCTGTGTCTCGGGCACCATCGGCGCGGAGCGCGTCGCCAACGCCACGCAGTGGCTCAAGAACAACGGCAAGATTGGTATCATTGGGGAGTTTGCGGGCGGTGCGAATGACCAGTGCAAGTCGGCTGTCACGGGCCTGCTCAACACTCTCAAGTCGAACAGCGACGTCTGGCTGGGCGCCCTGTGGTGGGGCGGTGGCCCATGGTGGGGCGACTACATCTACGGGTACGAGCCCCCAAGCGGAATCGGGTATAACTACTACGATTCGCTTCTCCGGACATACAAACCCTGAGCAGTATTGATTGCCACGGGATGTGGGGATGAGAATGAGAAGGTAGTCATGTTTGTGGTCCGGGGGGGGGNNNGGGGGGGGGGGGGAGATGGGTGTATAACTATACCTAGGTAGGCGAGAGTTCCATTTTTTGTACATATTTAAAATGGAGTCGAGAGAGCTCTGCAACTATACATATTACAGATTTGTGTTTCCGTGCTCTGTTTCTACTCGGGTTATGAGGTGCCAGCTGTAAAGACTCTCTGTAAGTACCTAGGTAACGTGTGGCACTCCTGCGGGCCATATCGTCCTGACGGCTATGCATTTTTCGGCTGCATAGTTGACCGCAGATACCACATTTAGCACCGTTGGATTTAACTGCACTCCTTGAAACCGGGAGAACAATTTCGGCTAGTTGGGGGCCTAGATAGGTAGACTTGGAGTCGGAACGTCGCCAGGTAATGTCGCCTTGCGTGAGGGCCGAAAACATGACCTCCAAAGGCGGGCCGCCCACGTAATGGCCAGCAAAAAAAAAAGCAAGTAGAATTGCATGGCGTCAAAGTACAGTATTGCCTGCGGTGCCTCCCACTCGAAACATTGTATTCTGCACTTTTTGGGGGCCTGGTTTTCTTTTTGAGGCTGACAGGTTTTCAGCGTCACACGACGCATTGGTTTTGGATGGCGGCGGCAGCCTGATTATATCATACACCGACATGACATTCCGATACGCCACTGTAGGCAGCAGCGAAAGACCCAGGCCCAACGAATAGGCCTCAGCTTAAGCCCATCTTCTAATTGCGGAGCTAGCAGGTAATAAGCGCTTGTAGCTCATCTAATCCTTTTCAGGGGCTCGACCGGTGTGCTGGCAAGGATCGCGGGCGTTATCGTGCGCAGGTCTCGGATCCTTCGCGTCGAAGTTGGGCACCTGGGAAGGCAGATCAAGGACTCAGCAACTTAGCAACCGATTCATCGGTTCTTGATTTGTTCCAGCCCGTAATAAAACAAACTTTCTTCGCTGATGGCACATGAATCTGCTCATTAGTTCAATGTTATTACCAACAGGAGGCGCGAGTTCTCCAAGCAACTAACTCAACGGAGCCTGCCGACCTGACTCGAGGGCTTTGCCCAGCCGCATCACAGGTCCATGGCTCACTACGGTCGTAATGAAGAGCAGCCCGGGCTGGAGGTCGCCCCCCCCGACGTTGAACCTCCCCAGTATGTTTCCCCGGTTGTCTCCCCTGGTCCTGAACCTCCCGCGCGGCGTCAAATGCGCCCACGAAGGTGTTGCCATAACGACTGGTTCAACACGACGTATATACTTTTAAGTCTCTGACAGGTGGAGTACAACAGGGTGGCCTATCACCAGGGCCCTGAGTTGAACCAAGCACAGCACAACCCCCAATTTTTCACACAGCAATATTCAACGGCGCCACAGTTCGACCCGTATCGGCAGTCAATACATACAAGCTCATCGCCCGCCCGTTCCTCCTTGATCCCGGCAAGCGATGGAAAGCAGTACGGGGGCCCGCCACCGGCGGCGGCTGAGAAGCCACCGGACTCGGTGCACCTGAGCATTGCGAGGCAGAAGCTATGGTGGATTCTGGGCGCTCTCGCCGCCGTCCTGGTATTGGGGTTATCACTTGGCCTGGGCCTCGGCTTAGGTCTGAGCTCAGGTAGCGACGGGTCAGGCAGGTGGGTTACCAAAAACGCCGGAGGGCTCGCCATGGCAGGATTCTCATCAGTGCTGACATGGTCCATTCATTTAGCAACGGATCTTCCTCATCAACACCAAGCCCCTCCTCAACAGGCACCCCAGAATCCTCAATATCATGCCCGGCATCGAACGGAACAACAGTCACGTCGACAACAAACTCAGAGTTCGAAATATTATGCTCGATAGATTATAACGGCGGCAACCCCAACAATCGGGACTTGACCCAAATAGAGGCAGAGACAGCTGAGGACTGCGTCAACATGTGCGCCGGCAACGGTAACTGTGTGGGTGCCGGATGGGGCTCGGACCCTAGTGGGACTGGGACTGATATTTGTTACCTAAAGTCGAAACTGGGGACTCCACAAGTGGCGTTACAGAGTTGGATTTTTGTCATTAAGCAGTAGAACAACAGCTGTAATTATACTTGTATAACATGGGCATGGACCCGGGTCCTCCACGCTCTGAATTGTTTGTGTGATTTCCGTGAACCATTTTGCGACGCCACGCCAACGAATTTGCAAATGGAAGCGCAGTAATAAATGCTGGGAAGGTGACGCCTAATGACCCCATACATGGATGTCCAGTTGGACGCTGTTATGCTCAACCCAATACGCTGATCTTTTCGTTTCCGTCCAGAGCATGCTTCAGAAATGTCTTCTCGTCTAGAATCTCAGGCGTGGAGGGCGCCAGCTCCTGGGCCGTGGCGTCATTTCCTACCTTACCCGTCGGTTTGTTGGTCTTCCAGAACAGACACCGAGGCTCGTTGCAGAACGGCTTTGCGGCGCTCGTCTCGTGACCGCTCACGCTCTCCTCGTAACTCCTCGCGGCGTCTGCTTCTGTGTGCGCCTTGATGCGCTCCTGGGTGACAATAAAGGGCTCTGGAAGTGGAGGGTATGCCGCCACGAGTTCGGGGGCGGTCCACTTGATGCCGAGCTCCTCGAGGACGAGCGGCGTGATGTGGGCTGTGGAGAGGAGGATCCTTGGCATGCCGTGGCCGTTGAAGCCAGCGGCCACAAAGTGGCCGCCATGGCCGGGAGCTGGGCCGATGAACGGGAACGCGTCGATGCTGATGGACTCGACCCCCGTCCAGTTGCCGCCTTTGGTTGTCTCGAGGGCCAATTCTGCCTCGTCCTCGTCCCCTGGCCAGTCCACGATGTCGCTCTTTGGCCACGTCTTGTAGAACTCGGGGACTCCAGGCAGCAGTCTGTCCTCTGAGTCGGATCGAACCCAATCGTGAGGGTAGTGTGCGAGGACAGCTTTCGCACCGCCCACTATGAGCGTGTTGTAAGGCGGGGGTTGCTGCACGTGATAATTGTTGACATAGCTATCCCAGTGCTGAGCCCCAGTGCGTTTGATGAGACCCTCAGGAGCCTTGATGGCAGCGATGGTACAGACGGCAGGGAAGATCAGGTTGGAATACTCTGGGAGCAGGTGGGAGGCCCATCGGTTCTTGTGAGGCATGACTGTCAGCTTCTAATGCTCCAAGGTGGATCGAGTACCAAAGGCGGACATACAGTGGCGTGGACAACAGCCTTGGCGCGCACATCGCCCCGTGGTGTCGATACAGTGATGTATCCATCCTGGTCCCTCTCGGAAACCCTCACGACTGGGGTGTGGGCTTGTAGGTTGAGCTTGCCCGTATTTAGCACAATACGGAGCATAGCATGTACGAACTTATACGGCCAGCTATCTCCCCGAGGTCAGTTTGAGCGTGCGCAATGATGACATGCGGGCTGGTCACTCACACCTGGCCAGTGGGGTGCAGCACTGCTCCGATGCATCCCTTCATCTGCGTGATGGCCTCCGCTTCCTTGGGATCCTCGACGAGCCGGCATTCTCGGATGATATCCCCGTCCCTGCCGTGGTCCCTGACAAACGCCTCAAACGCTCCTTTGAGGCGCGCCCAAGCTTCCTGCGTCATCGCTGCGTCGAATGTCTCGCCCAGCTTGAAGCATACATCCTTCGCAATACCCTCCTCGGCAAGGAGTGCCTCGAAGGCATCAAGATGAGCCATTTCATGCTTGATCAACTTCAGTGCTCCATCGGGCCCAAACCTGCCGGACCAGGCTGGGTATCGGGAGTAGGCATGTGGTCGGAGCTGGCCGCCTAGAGGAGTCGCTTGAGTTAGCGACGCGCTCGTTGCTCTTTGCCCTTCACACCGACAGGGTCATGGGGGATGCAGCTCGGCACTTACCGTTGCGCCCTGTCGCTCCTCCGCATACGTCTCTTGCCTCAAGCATGAGCATGCGCGGGGTGGTCCCATCCTTGGCGGTGTGCTGTGCGTTTCTGTCAGAAGGCAACTTATCGGAAATCCTTGTTTCGGAAGCTGACCTTGTGCAACCAGTATGCCGTCGTGGTTCCTGTGTAACCGCTCCCAACAATCACCACATCCGTTTCTCCCGGAAGGTCGGGAGTGGACTGGAAGTTCCTTAGGGGAGACTCGGCGGCCTCGATCCAGTAGGACTTGGACGGGTTGGTGATGGGCAGGACCATGGTGTTGATGAATGAAAAGAGCACAGCCCTGTAGAAACCACGAAGCGTCCAGGGCGAGCTTGCGATGGCTGGCGTTTGCTTTAGTCTATATGCCGGTTCAAGCCTGCCGGCTGGAGCCAGTTTGTCAACTAGGGTCGAAGCTGATAGTTTGTTGGGCCGGTTGAGTTTGCTCTCTCTTCCGCATACGAAGTGGATGAGATATTAGATGTGGCGGTGAGACAGTTCTGCCCTGCCTGTGCCCAGAGCTGCTCCCGCCTTGCGGACGTGCCATCTTTTTCTAGGAAGGGCTGAGTCTCGAGGTGGGACGAGGGTGGGCTCAGGAAAAGGTTGGTTGCGTTGGCCAGACGGCCTCTCGCCTCGATCCGGATCCCCAGGCACACGCTGGCGAGGTCGGATCCGGAGGTGCAGACGCGATGCCCCGAGGAACAGTTCCCCGGCAGCATGCATAGTAAGCCTCGGGGGTGGAGCCCTGTGTGTTGGTCTGTTTACCCCTGACCGGGAACCACTGCGCATCAGATAGTTAGAACCAACCGGTCACCCGGGCCGCCTCCACCACTAAAACTAGGGCGTGTGCCCCGGATCTGATAAGACACCGTTCCGCTGTCTGGTTCTGATGTGTTTCGAATTGCGATGCCGTGCCATCGTTGTTTGCCGAGATACCAGCTGATAGGCATGGCCATGTTCGCACGACCTCAGGAACTCAGCGTCTGCGCATTTGTCAGAGACACCGCAGCGACTTAGTGTAAATGGCTGACTGACACGGGCCAACTGTCGTTGATGTCATGTCCGACGCGCACTAACTCATTCACGATGATTGTTACGAATCTAGGGTCATGCCGGGAAGTCGTGCTGTAATGAAGAATCAAGCATTAATAGGCCTAACGCTCGCCGAGAACAACTCGATCAATAACTTTATTTACCGGCCAAAAGATAACCATCTGTCTCTCCCCCTCACGTCCCGACCGCCTTGCTGTCCCTATCGTCTCGGGGTATTTCCACCGCGTCGATATCGATCTCCGCCGGGGCCTCCGGAACCATGCGAATCAAGGATACCATGCACGGGATGCACAGCGCCAACACCGCACAGTTGACGTAAAAGGGTGTGCGCGGGTCACTGCCATAGTTTGAGTTGATGGCGTACGACACCGCCTGGCCTGCTGTCTCAAATGCACGGAAGAGGCCGCCGGTCCTGGCGTTGGACTTGACATCTGTGGAAAATGTGCCCAGGATCCAGTAGAGCGACAGCTGCGTCCAGTACCCGGTGGTGAAAATGATCAGGTAAGGGAGGTATGCTTCGGCCCAGCGTTTGCCATTGAGGCCATAGTCAAGCCCGGTCCCGGAGGTTTTCCCAAACTTCGCGTACTCAATCCCGATCCAGACGAAGCAGCAGATCTGCGGTATCACCCACATGGCAAATGCGATCCATGCGCCTGCTAGACGTTAACCACCCGTTACCGGTCCTAAAGTGATACACGCCGGAACTTGCGAAGGCACAAAGACCGGGAATTTGCAGCAGGGGCAGAAATGTACTTACGTCCAGCCTGGGACCAGCGCCTCATGTCCAGCATTTTCCCGTACGCGAGCACCATGGCGACTGTGACGATGGGTACGATCAGCGTGGAGAGGGCGCGAGCCCGCACGGAAAAATGCAAAGAGAGGTAGGTCCCCATGGTGCCGCCATAGAAGAAGCTGTAGAATGAAGGGAGGAAGACAAGCCAGGTCTTCTTCCGCTGCGCGTGCTTCCAGAGGGCAGCGAACTCGCCCTTCCAGGTGACCGTCCCTGTAGTGGGCACTTTGGTCCCATCCTTCCGCCGGACCTGCTTGGTGGGGGACAATAGGAATGCCCAGATGACGCCGGTACACTCGAGTCCGACAAAGACCAAGTATGTCGACCAGGCGATCCCGCCAGCCGAGTCCTTGCTAAAGTTTGTGGAGAAGTTGATGGCGCCACCGATTATAGAGCCGGAGCTCCTCATGGCAGACCAGATCCCGAGATATTTGCCTCGGTCGTTTTGGTATGGGTAGGACAACATTGCGGTGGATTCTGCCACGTACAGAAAGCCGCCGGTGAAACCGCGAAGGATCGTCTCGAACAATAGGTACCACTGGGTTCCATACTTTGCTGCTGTATAGTATCCGGACCCCCCCAGCGGGAATGTCACAGCAGCAATCATGCAGCTCCATTTGATGCCAATCTTGTTGATGAGTGGCCCCCCGAAGAGAGTGATCAGACACCCGGCAGCATAATTCAGAGCATTGGCTAGATTTCCAAGGTAAGGAGATGATAGGCCTCCGCCGCCGAGGTTCGAGATGGCGTCCTGCATAGCTGGGCCGACAAAAGACAGCGCTCCAAACATGATCATTTGGAACAAGACGCCTCGGTAGAACTTGGTGAAGCGGCTGCTGGTGAGATAGGCCGCGTCGACGTCAACCACCTGAGTCTCGTCGTTCGAGCCGACCCGGATGATGTCAGTGGCATTTTCGGGAGAGGTTGCGACTTTCGCTGTGTCGCCTTTGGAATCTGGTGTAGCCATGGTGTAGGTGGAACAAAGAAAAAAGGCCGTAGTATTTTGGGAGAAGGAGGTCGGGCGAGTGACCGGGAAGATGGCCGGGCAGGGATACAGAGTGGCTTCCTATGTAACAAGAGGTGCCTGGTGGGCCTCGAGGAATAACTATATTGTCAACAACTTGGAAGCGGTGCCTGTCAAAAACCAAGATGTTACCTCAGACGTGGAGTTGGAGGGGTTGACAGCCAACGCTGGGGTGGGCTGTATTGGCATTGCAGGAGGCGTGATTCGTCTTATTAGACAACATGGGGAGCCCTATCCATCCGAGACGATTCAGACAAGATAGGTCCGTCCGGGAAGCCCACAGCAAATGCATGATGCCCTGCGTGCGTAAATGGGGAGGGGGTGCCAGGCTTGCAACGTTGGGCACGCGACAGAAAACACGGATATCCATGATTGCCGATAGCTGCGTGTTGCCAGGCCCGGCAAACGCTCCAATAACTTACCTCATGTTTCCCCCAACGATCGTTCCGCTGCGACGAAATAGCCGGGACACCCGGTGATCACCGTCCCGGTGGAGATTAGATAGGCTTCGACCATGCCCTCTGCCCCCAGTGCATGCTTATTGTGATAATGAAGTTAATCAAGCCACTGGGATCGTCGATGTGCATTGCGGACTCTGGTGGTATGTGCGGCGCATTATTATTCGGGTGGAATCCTGAGGTCATGATAGATAACCTATCAGGCAGACTGGATATGATTTGTCGAACTATTCAGCACCTTTAAAACGACTTCTCACAGCGTGCATCAAGGTGTAGGCGGGCTTTTTGGTGTACAACTTGACCCTGGCTCGCGATACCAGCTCGCTGCAGAAAATCGCCGAGGCAATACGGCTGCCGTGAGGACCATGCGGAGTGGCCATGGCTAGGCAGGGTCAGCGACCTCGCAGCCTGAGGTTTTCGCGTGGCATGAACTTCACACTTTACTGATTTCACCCGGCTTGCATGACACTGTTGATATCTAATCGTCAACCAAGTCACTTCACAGCCTTCTTATCTGTTTCCGCTTGTGTAGGTCCGGGTGCATCCCAGCGCCTGGTTCTATTCAAACTACGTTAATACATATTGGTGGGGAAACGGAATTGGAGTAAAGGAGCCGGACTACACGATGGCTTTTGACGCGGTGCAAGCCGAGACAAGGGCGAATACCCTCCCGTCATAAAAGGCTCATTGCATGCTGTGTTCAGGAGCAGGTGATCTAGCACAGCCTTGAGTGATGAACTAGGATAGTCATGGAACGCATCCAAGTGGTCAGCACATTGCTCGCCACTGTTGTATGGCTGCTGACCCAATACGGCATGGTGGGTTGTGGTGTATGCATACATAATGATGGGAAGGCCTTTCTTTGCTAACTCTTGTGCAATTTTGCTACACGGCGGGCTGGCAGTTTATGTTGTGCTTGTGGATCCTTGGGTTGAGATGTTGTGGCAGGATAGGTGCATATAGGTGACATTAGTGATAGGCCTCGACTTGTACATTCACTGCCTCATGATGGATACCGCGGTGTGTAATGACCTTGCTAGTATTCCCACCATATAGGGGAGTAAGTTGTCCAAAAATGGACTGTCTTCCAAGTTAATTATGTAGTTCCAATCACATAGTAAGGTATTTGCATTCTCGGCGCCGTTGAGAAACATGGGCACGCCACATATAGGTATATGCCATTATTCTCGTATATGTGAATAAGATGTACAAAATATTATACACGTAGGTGTAGGCATTGTGGGTGTTGCGGATATGGTGTTATGATATTATATTGGTGTTATGGGCGTCGGCGTTATGAATGTCCAGGTGCGGGTGCGGTGTAGGTGTCGTAGGTATCTAAGTAAGTATAGGTATAGACTCGTGTTTTTTTTTTTTTGGGGGGGGGGGGGTTAAAGGTTCTCGAACGTTGGTGCCCTGGAAATAGGTGTGGTGAGTGTCTAAGTGTGCACGTCTTGGGAGTGGAAATCTGGTTGTGGGCGAGGGAGACAGGGTGAAGTCCGTTAGCACCGTAAATAAAGCTGTCAGAGTTGATGTAGTCGACAGCGTTGATTGTGGCTCCAGCATGTGCCAGGTCAGCAGGGTCAATCCGGGCGTAGTTGTCCTCTTTGATATTGACGAGGGAGAATGGCTACATTTTGTGCTCGAGCATGTCCTGGAGAGACCCTGGGATTCAGCTGTAAACAGCCAGGCCAAAGGCTCTATCAGACACTACAACTGATCGAAACTACTCACGCTATATTCTACCCATGGCACTGACTCTCCTTATACCCACTGCTCTACATAACTGGCACACGTATCTGCCGTGTAGTCACCTCTGGCTAGCGATATGATCAAGTGCCGTAAGAATTAAGTACTGCTATCGCATGGAATGATCAATTAAGAAAGACGAGTCACTACGGCCGAGTGGCTCAGAACGGGCCTTTCTTGCTAGATACGGTAGTACGAAGCTCGAGCCTTGGATTCAACAGGTTCCAGCAGCCGTCCTTCCGGAAATAGTGTCTGCCACGCACAAATGTGTGCAGGCTCGTGACGCGTGCTCCCCATGAGCCATCGGCAATCAGTGCCGCCAAGTCTCTACCTGCTGCTTTGCCTGGAGAAATCGCTGACACTTTCTCGGCCTGACGTGTCTTGAGGGTGACGCTCATGTCGCTGTCTGTGACAAGCGAAGTGATGCCCCCCCCGGTAATTAGCCGTTTCTGCACGTGCCACTAAAATTTGGCTGGGCGGTTAGGAAACTCACAATTCTCATCTGGACAACCAAATCGTCGTCGTCGTCGTCGCTAGCAGAACGTACTGATTACCCAAACGGGTAATAGTGATGCCATATTGTATGGTGAACTCCAGCCCATCTCGTGAAGGCGCCTATAACCTGCTTGCCCTGTTATAAGGTAACGTTAGCCCAGCCAACCCTGCAGATAATGTGTTCTGACTGGCCTGGTAAGCCCGGCCTACCTAACGCTCACCATATAAAACCCGCTCCAGAAGCCGAATTGTATGGTTTGCTGATGATAATGCTATGCTACTTAAGCAGGTATGTGCCCGGAAGCCAACGGCTAAAGTAACTGAAGCCTAGCAGACTGCTTGGAAGCGCTTATGGGCAGCCTTGAAGACTAGCCGAGATAAGTTAACTGTAGTAGAACGTGCGGCTTAGAGGGCGCGAGAGAATACTGCTAAAGTTAATAATGATATACCTTGTGAGGGGGAAGAGGAGGACTAACTATAAGCTGCTAAAGCCGAGGATTCCGCCCCTAATGAGGAATTCCCATTAGATAATGCTAGTGATAATATTGAGCTGCTTGGAAGTTGCCTATAGCAGGCGCCCCTAGGTAAAGTGCTTCTGACTTTGACTATTAAGATTATTAGTTAGAAGACTAGTTCTTGCACTCTACAAGCTAAATACCGCTCTATATAACTTGATGATAAATACTAGGGCCTAGAGATTGTAAGAATTATAGGTGAATATGAGGTGTTAATGTTAGACTAGGTTAAGGCTAGCTTTAAGAATAACCTAGGCATTATAATTAATTTAAGGGGGGTATTTATTAAGGCTAGTTGGGTTGTAGGTTAGAAGTCTAATATATATTAGTTAGAAATATATAGAAAGCGTTAAGATAGGGCAATTGGAGTACTTAACTATGAGAATCTTATAGATATACTCTCTAAGGTTAAGGGACCGTTCTTTCTTAGGTTTACTTATACCTATAGGGTTACCTTGCTGCTGCTAGCGTTGCAAACGCCCACATCATGGGGCATGGGGCGTTGCCTAGCGGGCTGACTAATTGATGTATTTATGCTATCCCTAATTGGCCGGCTAGTGGCTGCCCCTAAGGACGGTCTGCTAGCAGTCAGGCGGGTGGGAAGCATTGCTTCCGCAGGCGGTAGCCCAATGCCTAGGGAACCTTGGAATGGGTTAGTTATCGCTCGAATGCTTGCTGAGATGGGGGAGAAAGCAGACCCAGTATGGGCAACCCATAAGCAACTGATGGATATCTGGTTATATCACCACGGGGTACATTATAAGGCTAATCATTACTACCGTAATAAGGGCGACACCTTATAGCAGTAATATTTTGTAAAGAAGGATAATATGTATATAAGTTTATCTAATAGGGACTTATTTAAAGGGGCTGAAGTAATTACTAAGGGCAAAGCCGCTCTAAGGGGGCTACTGGAAGTTCTCTTTAACCGCTGGAAAGCTTAGGCTAAAGTTAATAATGAGAAGTCTGCTGATGATAGAGTCAGCCTTATCCTGCCTAGGAAGAAGTAGAAGAAGCAGAAGTAGAGGGAAAGCGGTGTTAACATTATTATTAACCCATTGTTTAATATTAACTTGCCTGGGGTTGGGTATAGCCAGGCAGCCTCAATAGGGCCACTGCTATTGCCACTGCCTGCTTCTTCTTACGGGTTTAACGGGCTCCCAGCTCTGCTAATGGTAGCAATGATAACGGCATTAGGGAGCCCAGTATGGCGGCGGAAGCTGCTAGTGATACTATTATTATTGCTGCTATAAGTAGATAGAAATGAGAAAGTGCTATATTGAGAGTTTATTGTGGAAGCGCTTTAGAAGTACTTTAAGCACTCATTAGAGAGAGAGCAGCTTAAATAACTTCTGAAGGTAATAAAGTAGTAAGGACTTAACCNTTTGGTGGTGACGGCTTAGAGCGCAAATAAAACTCTAACCGCTGTAACTTTATGCTTGATAGGCGGTGGCCAGCTATTATGACCCCCTCAGTTAAGGGTGTAGGCGACGTTGTTTACGTTGATGTGGTTGTTCAGGCGAGAATTGTGAGTTTCCTGGCCGCCCAGCCAAATTTTGGTGGCACGTGCGGAAACGGCTAATTTACCGGGGGGGGGCATCACTTCGCTTGTCACAGACAGCGGCAACGGCACGAATGTGGCCCCATCTGAAAGTGTCCCATATATAGCTGGTTAACCAATGAACAACTGCCACCAGTCCAGGGTCAACCCGCTAAGACGTCCGTGACATGCCCCAGCGCATCCTCCTCAACATCCTTGACAGGCCGGTCAGCATGAAGACGACGTAGCGGGGCCGCGATGCGGTTTGTTTCTCGGTCATGTTGTGGCTTGGATCGGCTGTTGACACAACAGATATTGATTCTCCAATGCTGTAGTTATTTCCTTTGCTTGGAAAACCCCACATTGGTGTTGAGGATGGACGGTGACCATGACGTAGGCACATGCCCCAGATGGCCAGGGTGGACACGAGCTGTCGTTATGATTCATCCTTGGTCACCCCGTGCCAGGAACAGACTTGCCGCCGTAGTCAGGCCCAGATGGTGTCTTCCATGAAGCCAGTATCATGGCGGGTCTTGAACTGACTTGTCAATAGACAAGCTGCGGCCACCCACACGGTAAAGGTGAGCAAATGTGATAGTGTAGTTTATCTCGCCTGGGAAAACAATTCGATGCTCCCCACGAGGTTGCCAAGGCGGGCCCTGCCGCTGATTTGCATGTGCCAAGATGAAATCAAGTGGACCCTGCTTTGTACGACCTCCTCTGGACGGCATCGAGATGTTCAAGTTGGAAGCCTGCTTCCCATGCTGGAACGCAACTAGTGTTCTGCAACTAGCATGGCTCTGGCCATGAGACTCGTCCTACAGTTGGCTGGCTGGCGAGGATAGCTCGACAATTAGGGGAGAATGACGTGGGGCCTGACATCATGGCAACGTCGGGCCAGTTCAAGCCTCTTCCTCCTCGTTGCCGGTTGATGCACAGCTAGCCCAGAGCGCGTGTTGGTGGCCACGACCGTTGTGTCATGCACCAACCCCGCAGTCGCATCTCCGGAAGCAGCAGTCAGCCTATTTAACGTTTGCTAGGGCATTCGTGACCTGACCTCGAACTCAATTGGAATTGGATAGCCTACGAAAGGACCCTCCTCCTCAACAACAACCTCCTCCTCACCTTGGACAGTTGCAATCATGGTCTGGCAGCACGGAGACGAGCATCATGTCCCAGATACTCACAGGATTCACAAGTTAGCCATGGCTCCCCCACCCCCCCGGTAACCTTGGGAGTCCAAGGGCGGCGATTGCTGACCTCCATCAGGCCTGGCGCATGGCTGCCTGCAGATAGCCGTGTCCACAAGGAATGGCTAGACAAGCAGGTAGAGCACGTCGACAAGAACCCAAAGGAGCTCATCCCGGTGCTGCAGGAGTTTAGGGCCTTCATCGAGACCAACCCGCGCATCCGGATGCTCTTTACCCAGATGTGGGACGAAGTCCCGCAGAAGAGGCCCTACAACAAGGACCCCACAGGCCACAAGGCCATCAGGGACTACGGGCACATGCTGTCCGTCTTGAACTACGTCTTCTCCCGTGCTCCGGAGTGGACCGACGCCGCAGAGAGCATCGGCATGGTCGGCGTGCCCATGTGTGCTATTTTCGACTACGCAATGGCGACCCCGAGTGGCCATGCTGCTTTCTTGGATGTCGAGGTGAACAAGATGCTGAAGAAGGTCCTGAATGAGTGGGGAAAGTTCCTCAAGGTAGGGTTTCGGACCTGCTCCTGTTCGCTGCCGCACCTGCTGATCACGCCATGACAGACCCCAGAGTCCGCCCACGTCCTCGGCGACCATCGCCTCGGCTGGTTCGGAGAGCACGGAAGGAAGGACCTCATGCAGGTCGCCAATGCACCACTGAAGACGAATCACAAGTTCGAGGAAATGTACGTCTGCGAGCCAACCAAGGACAGGTACGGCTTCACCTCCTGGGACGACTTCTTCACCCGCAGGCTGCGAGAGAGCGCCCGCCCGGTGGCGTCCCCCGACGATGACAACGTCATCGCCAACTGCTGCGAGTCCCGGCCCTACGCGGTGGAGCGCAACGTCAAGCTGCACGACAAGTTCTGGATCAAGGGCCAGCCATACTCCATCGCAGACATGCTCTCCAACGATCCCTTGGCGCCAGAGTTCAAAGATGGCACCGTCTACCAGGCCTTCCTCTCAGCCCTGTCATACCATAGGTGGCATTCCCCTGTCTCGGGAACCGTCAAGAAGGCGTACACCGTCGACGGGACGTACTTCAGCGAGCCCTTGTACGACGGGGGCGACATGAACAGCACCGAGGAGCAGGAGCAGATCAAGCAGGGTATTTCATCTGCACAGGGGTACTTGACCGCGCTGGCCGCGCGGGCCATCATCTTCATTGAGGCTGACAACCCGGCCATTGGGCTGATGGCCTTCATCGGTATTGGTATGGACGAGGTCAGCACCTGTGAGATTACTGTCAAGGAGGGCCAGCACATCAAGAAGGGCGACGAGACGGGTATGTTCCACTTTGGTGGTTCGACCCACTGCCTTGTGTTCAGAAAAGGCGTGAACGTGGAGGGCTTCCCTGAGCCCGGCCGAAAGGAGAATGTGGCTGTGAGAAGTCAGGTAGCGGTCGTCAGGGCTTAGGTTAGTGTCTTCACCTTGACGGCTATGAAAAGTTAAAGGTGTGTGTTTTGTCCCAGAGCAACTCGGATCAATCATCAAGTCATCTTGACATTGTGACCATCTACCTAAGGGATCATGTGGCAACCATGCGATTGGGCCGTATCATCACTACGAGGTGTGAAGATGACTATACCTCATCCATCTCCCAAACCAAGCCAAGGTCGGATTTCAGTTTGTGAGCAAAGACCTACGAGGTCTGAACCAGTAGGGCGAATAAAAGGTGGCCAAGCGCCCATGGCCTTCACCTAGAAGAAGGCAGCGATCTCTACCACAGAGCCACGTGTAAATCCCCTCGCCTTGGCCCTGTTAGGTTGCTGATGTCAACGCCTCCTGCCGCCGGCGCCTGGCCAAGCCTCTGCGAAAGGTCCTGCAGGTGTGTGATGGTGACCACATTGGTCGGCGGTGCGTATCCCGGAGTGAATTGCTCATTCATCTATCTAGCACATTCATATGAGCCTCCCGAGATTACTTCTCGGCACACCAAGGCGACGGGCCCGGATAAAAACAAAGAACAAAAAAAAGGGGGGGGGGGCTGCACGGGTGCTTCCGGCGCAACGCCCGTCAGCACGTTCCCAAGGACCGTGATGAACGCCGCCAACTCGCCCGCGGTGCAGGCCTGCGCGAGCAGGGAGAGGCCGAACCCGGAGGTTCGTGGCGTCGGAGGTGCGGATGCGCGCATGGCGGTGGCGAAGTCGGCCTCGGTGGTGTACTTTCCACTTCGTGGCAGGAGGCAATGGTTGGCCAATGTGCTCCAGGCTGGACTGAGGCGTCAGACTACAATCGCGTGAGTGGGTATGTATCAAATGGCTCGAGAGTGAGATTGAACTACCAAATGATCTCACAAATATGGATTTCCTGAGGATCAAGTATGCTTTAGTAGTTTTGAAACTTTACGCAACTTTCTCCCACAAAATTTAATCGTTCCATGACAGATGAGTCTTGTTCATCTCTCAGCGAAAGAAATTCTTCAATTTTCCCCCAGTAACTCCTCCTAACAGGGTCATTATCTTCCCATGCCCATCTCCGAATGTCTAGGCGACTGGAGGACCGCAGCTGTCCCGGCAAGACACCCTTGTTTAACAACCATGTCACAGCGCATATTTTGTCCTCACAATAGACACAAATCGCTTCCGTGGTTTACACACGGCCGAAAATAACATTCTCTAGCATCAATCGACCCCGTTTCAGCACCGCATCACCCGTCAGCACAGACTCTGTAGGGAGGCAACTGCGCAGTAGCGAGCGGTGAAGCCGACGAAGTTGCAGACCTTGTGACTCGAGCTAACAAAGGACGCCCAATCAAGATCAAAACGCGAGCGCATCTCCTTGACCTTATCCTCGTCGTGCATGGTACTGGCGGTGGCGGCTAGTGACTTCCACATTCTCTTGCTGTCAAGACCGTGGCGACATACGTGCCAGGAGATCCCTGAACTCAGTAGAGACTGAATTCACCTCATCTAGAGTAATTGCGAGATTTTGGTCATACGTGGGTACGTGGGAACCTGCAAGTACCCCATTGGAAGAGACCGCCTTTTCCTGCGTCTCCGCGGCAAGCCGGCGCAAGTCTGCCATCATTCTGAGAGCCTCCCTCTCTTGCATGGCCCGTCCGTCAGCAGTTCGGCAGGAATGAAGAGAACGCAAAAGTTGAAAAGATAAGAGAGCAAATGAGTCTGATTAAGCATCAAATATCCCTCGAGGCTTGCTTGGGTTGCAGCTGCAAGGTCGGCCGGGCGACTTTATTGAATTTTCGGTCATATCTGAGTAAACCCTTCTAAGGGGTCCTATCAGTCTAGGTGAAGGCGAATTGTTTCGCGGTTAAAGTCTCTTATCACTGCTCGACCTCCATATTTCGAGTCGCCCACTCGGCAGCCATCAACCACATTCATAGTTTAACTTACACAAGAATATTACGCGAGAATAAAATACTGTGACGTTGATTGTTGAGTTGGGATGACCGTCGATATGGAAGGGAACTATGTCACTCTGGAAGAAACATATTGCCAGAGTTGGCGCCAGCAAATGATGGAGGCGAATATTTGAGTCAAGCTTCTTGTAGCAGACTTTCTAGGGCCACTTTCAATTTTTTTTTTTGAACGGCTAGAAAGCGCCCAAGTGGCTCCGTAGTTGTTTATGATAACTTCTAGTTTGAGCCTGCTGTCACCCAGCAGTAGGAGGAACTTAGCCAACTCTCGTCCGTTCACTATGTACGGGCTTTTCCCAACCGCCTGGAAGGGAGGGTGGATTTGATCGCTGACGGGCAGGAATGTACGAAGTCTATGAATGCCCTGGATGCCAGCAAGCTCCTGTGTTGATGCGTGATGATACACTCTATCTCGGCCACTCCTCGCCTACGTACTCCGAACAATGCGCCTCAATGCGTCTCCCAGAATCGCCAATCCGTCAGTCCTTATAGCATGTATCGGAGGGGAGGTTAAATGATACCATAATGGTACAGAGCATCGGCATTGTACAATGGGGGGCCAAAGCCCCACCCTCTGGGTTTCTCTACTGCCTTTCTTGTTTTTGACGGACTTGGCAGCAGCGGTGTGTTTAGTGATGTTTCGTCCTATGGTTGATTCCATCTGTGTCTACTTCCGCCTCTTGATCGTCTTCACGGCCATCTCGACCAGCCCATCCTTGGCCTCGCTGTCGGGGAAATCGCTGATGCTCTGGATGGCCTTCTCGGCGTAGTCCTCCGCCAACGCTCGTGTTTGGTTGATGCCGTCTGTCTCGAGGACCAGCTGTCGCGCCTTGGCCCTTATTGTTAGTATATCCTAGACAGTGGAGTCTCAAGTGCTAAATCGACAACCCCTGGTTACTCACCCTCAAGACATCACCCTCACCAGCAAACTTCCTCCCTACCAGTTCTCCCAGCTCTGGCCTCGTCTTCCACGCGAAAAGCAACGGCGCAGTCGCGAGACCGAGCTCGAGATCCGCACCCGCCGGCTTCCCCAGGTCCGCAGCAGACAGGGTGTAGTCCAGCATGTCGTCGACCAGCTGGAACGCCAGCCCGAGGTTCTTGCCGTAGGCGTAGGCCGCCTCCACCGTCTCAGCGCTCGCCCCGCCCAGCAGCGCCGCCGCGCGGCAGCTCTTGCTGATCAGCGACGCTGTCTTGAGGTACGTCTTGTTGAGGTAGTAGCCAAGGGTATCCTCGCTCCACTGAGGTCGGGCCTCGTCCTGCGCCGTGTTCTTCAGCTGCATGAACTCGCCCTCCACGAGGTTCGCGATGACGGTGGCCAGAAGCTCGACGACCTCGGCGTTTCGGAGGCGCGCGAGTGCCACGGAGGCGCGTCCCAGGAGGAAGTCACCTGCCAGGACGGCCATTTTGTTGCCGAACTCGAGGTTTGCGCTTGGGGAGCCGCGGCGTGAGACGGAGTGGTCGATGACGTCGTCGTGGAGGAGGGAAGCCGTATGGATGAGTTCGGTAATCTCCGCGAGCCGTCGCTGAGAAGGGAGGATGTCTGTCTCGGAGGTGGCGTCGGTCTCGGTGGGTGTAGGTGTTGATGTGGAGGGATTAACGTCGCGGAGGATGGACAGTGGTGATATTGACGTGTCGATGGGTATCGACTGTATCGGTGAGGCATTCTGTTGGTTTGGTGGTGGTATAGGGGCCTTGGGGCAGAGGTATGTGGCTCGCGACATGAGTAGGACGATCAAGGGCCGCACATGTTTCCCTTCTGCCTGGGTGTAATATTTCGCGACTCGGTCGAGCGAGGGGTGTCCTGATCCCAAAAGGTTGCGAATGTTTCCAGTGAGGAACTTCATCTCCTTTGCCACGATCCTCAGAGGGTCGATGGTCATGTCGCTGGGCTTTCCTCGTGATATCGCATTGCTGACGGCGTTCTTGGCGACGGCGACGGCTGCGCCAAAGGCCGAGCACCTTGGGCCCGTGGAATGGTAGAGTGCCCGTTGTTGCCATCTTATCCGCACATCCAATGTGTCTTGCCGTATGTTTTGCGCACAGCGTACATGTCGAGATAATGAAGTTGCTGGTCTTCTTGTGGCACCTAAGACCGGAGCTCCCGACCGGAGCTGGAGCGGCATTTCCAGTCGCTGGTTTCCTCGGCAGCAAAACCAATTGGGTATGCTTTATGTATTCGATATGATCGCAATCGTATACGCTACCGGTTCAGCCGTAGTGTGGTCGTCCTGTATGGGATGGTGGGGTGGTTGGAGCTCTTGGGGCGGTTATCGCTTGGGATCTGATGATGGATCTTCGATCTTTTTTTCCTGCCCGGGATCGTCCATCGAGCTTCTCCAAGTCCAGACCCAGAACAACTAAGTAAACTGCAAAAAGAGTCAATGCGCTACTCGTTCATGGGTCCTCGGATCTAGCCGGCCCCACCCTTGCAAGGTTCAATGTTGCATGCATGCATTGCCCAAAGTGTCAGCTCCAAACCCGTTGCCAGCTCTCGGCTTTAGGCTTTGGTCGTGGCTGCGACGAACACAATTCCAGCTCCGTATACCGGCCACGGCACCAACCGATACCGTCTCAAGCCATGGTGATGGTGAGCTTCTTGTGCACCGCATCAGAATGGTCCTCCTTACGATGACCCCCTTCATTGTCGGGGCAATCAGCGCATCAAAAAAGATCGGACTAGATCTCCATCAAGCATCCCAAGCAACATCTGGCGCCGATCCACCACTCGAGGACCCAGCAATCGGCAAGCCCATTTCGCATGGCCAGATCATTCAGCTGTGGAAGCTGTTGAAGGACCACGATGCGCAGAGCTATACCCTGGAGAACCTCCTCTGGGGTGCAAGGGTCTACATTCCACCCGCTCCCGCAAAGCCCGAGCCTGTACGACCTCCCGTGTCTTGGCTCTCTGACTTGAACGATGTTTTCGCTGACCTGCCATTCTTCTTCTAGTCGACCGAGTACAAAGCCTTGATGGCACGTCTGCGACGTGACGAAGAAGAACGAAAATACCAACGAATGGTCTCGCAGCCCTCGTCCCTTGATGCACCAAAAACCTTCAGCCAGCAGTTTGCCGAGGTTAACCGCCCAGCGCGCAAGGAAGACCTTGGAGACAACGAAGCGACCATGAATGATGTGCACAGGCAGATCATGCTGGTTATCAACTTCCTCGTCACCATTCTGGGATGCGCCGCGACCCTGTGGATCCTGGCTAGATGGTGGAGCACGCCCGCACGGCTTTTCTTGACCATGGGAGGGACTTTGCTGGTCGCCATCGCCGAGGTTGCGGTATACTTTGGATATATATGGCATATAGGGCAGGCGAGGAAGAAAGATTCCAAGACCAAGGAGGTCAAGGAGATAGTGGACACTTGGGTGGTGAGCAAAGAGGCCGAGACCAAAAAAGTGCCGCCAGGAAAGAACCCCAGCGCACTGGGAGCACGGCAAAGGAAGCTACCGAAAGGGGAGACGTGATGGAAATGAGCCGGTTCAATATACATAAACCCCAACATTCCAATGTCTTCGTCTTGGGGTTTGGATAAATCTGCTGTTATTTCTGAGGTCAACAGCCAAACCCACTGGCTCTGGTGGCCCCGGCCGAGAGGGGAATGGCGTTACGAGGGGCCATTTGTTTTCTATAGTCAGCGCCTTGATGTACAAGATCCCTCGGGAACACTACGCAAGTCTGTTGAGCAGATCCTTCTGGGTTGGAGGTACCTATGGTGGCAGATTAGCTTGCATCACCCGCTGGGCAGCCCGTGGCTTGGAGCCCCGGAACATGGTATAGTGGCACGGCAGAGGTAACACGTCTTTGGAACTGTCGTGCCTGGATATACTGCTTGCAACATACGCCTATTGTAACACTCTGCAGCCCGTCAAAAATTGACAAACATGGCAGCAGCGTTATCCAACCAGCCCACCTCGGACCCGAACCGGCACTGATGCGAGATTATGTCATCGGCTGCTTGCCCGACCTTGCTCATGCAACCACGCGCTAAAGTGCAACGCGTCTCCCAGCTGCTGCAGACGCGTCTCCATGCCGACTTTTCTACCTCTGGTGTTTCCTGATGCAACATTAAAAACCATATGAAGCAACCCCTGTCTCCTAGTGTCCCAACAGTGCACATTCTATAATCACCTTTATCAAATTTCCACCTCACAGTCTGGACTTGGTGGGTCATGGCCAACGCGCCCTTGTCTTCTGCCACGACGACGCCAACGACCCCGTCATCCGCGTGGAGTCGCCTCGTCAAAATCACAAGAACTGCATCCGAGGCCTCGCGCACCAAATCGACGGCGTCTCCGAGACAGCCCAACCAAGCATCATCTCCTAGTACTCGCGCATCCTTCCCTGCAGCACCAGCCAAGAAACACCACCTTGCCGAGTCACCATCCTTGTGTTCCGCAACAGACGATCTCGCGCCACTTTCTCCGGAACCCAACGACGCGCAGAATATGTCACCGCGCAGCGCAACAGGTCATACATCATGCGCTACCATCAGAAATCATGATTGCATCACAGCATGCCCCTGTAGAGTGGAGGACGTGGACTGCGTTGCGCCTCAGCGACCTGAACACCCAACGAATCCCGAGTCATCATTGATCGGCCGACAACAGCCTGCGGAAGTTCGCGACTTCCATCGAGACATAAGTACACAGAGACAGCGCACACCACCGCGCTTGAGTCCTACGAAGCACATCGCGAGCCCACTGCTACGCCACGAAGGCGATAAATCGGCAAGAAACAAGACCTTGACACGCTCAAGGAAGCAGCCTAGGGATGGGAGCCCACTTTCCAAGACGGATACCTCGAAAGACCTGGAGTCCTCCGTTTCGTTCGATTTCAAAAATCCGGAAGACGACGATCTGGTGGGAAGGGTTGGGCGAGAAGCGGGGGAGGCATCTACTGGCCCCAGTCTGCTGGCCGCAGTGGACGGCCTTCAAGAGGGTGACCAGAACTCGGTGAATAAAACGCCAGTTTCGAAGAGGCACTCTTCATCCCCAGCAAGCACGGATGAGAGCATCCAACTGGCCACTCCTTCACCATCGCCCACGAATGATACCGGCACCAAACCGAACGACACGCAGGTCGTTACAAACAAGCCACACAAATCGGCCCCTGCCCCCAAGACGAAGCGACGTCTCACCCTTTACAGCGGTAGCTACGAAAGGCAGACATCTCACAAGAAGCGCAAGACCCAGCCGAAGCGCAAGGATGGCGTCCAGACGACGCTGAGCCTGGCGATCGGCAGCAGTGCTGGGATGAGGGAGTGCAAGTTATGCGACACCGTGTATAACCCGTTCCACCCGGAAGATGTCAAGGTCCACGCGAAAAGGCATGCGCTTGCTGTGAAGAGAGAGCGGAAGCCCGAGGGTGTCACGGAGTCTCCCCTGGTGGACTAGCTGTCAGACTTCGATGGATGTAGCTTTTGGGTGATACGCTAAGCCGACTAGAAGGTGTTGAGCACGATTGCAGATCCCGCTATCTGTGTATGTGTTTGGACGAGAGCGGACGAGCGGATTGTATGCTGACAGAGCCCTATTTTGGGTCGGAAAGGAGATTGGATTTGTTACACATAGCATTTTGTACGCAAGATACCCTCAGCACTTCTCAATTACATTACCTCCAGTTTGCTATCCGCCTTTTATTTGTGCCGGACACGTTGGTTGAGAAGCTCTGCCACCGCCGCACTCCCATTCAGCCTCAGAGATTGCATATGTCGCCGCTGGGGGAGGTGGACCTCTATTTTATATAACTATGGCCACATATCAACAGCCTCGCCGGAAAAGGACCACGTAGATGGGGCTGGATTATAGACGTGCTACCGCACGCAGGAGAGTTGCCGCCATATGAAAGCACACATAGCGTCCGGTTGACAGTACAAATGCTTCATATATTCGAATACTGATATGTGTTGAGAAGTTTTGGTCTCCCTATTGTCTCTATCTTGGAACGACCCAGCCGCTGATCATACCCCATGACGCTGGGCTCAAGCGTCCATAAACTGAGACGTCACCTGGGATTCATGGCATGAGGGCTCAAGATTTGCACCAAATAATGTATATATTCATATAATCCTAGCCTAAGGAAGAAAGAGAAGAAGGAAACACGGCATCCGTAGGCTCAACCGCACTAGCCCCCGCACCCAGCCCTAACTCAAAGCTGGCATAGAGTCAAGCATAAGTGAAGTCCACTCTGAGCCGTACCTATATGAACAAGGTGCTGTATTAGCTACTTGTCTCAATTGTGGTGCCAGTATCTTACAAGGCAAAACTGGCTACTCGTATGGGCATGGCGTACTCGATTATTGGTTTCAGTGTACTACCTGGTGGCCCGGGCGCAGGTGGTGTTCTACAGCACGACGGGGACTCGCTTGACTGGACGGCAGCATGGGCATATGCCGCTGCTCTGTTGGTTTCTGCGTGCTTGGTATTCTGCGGACTTCAACTCAAACTTGCCGGCCTCAAGCTTAGGGGAAAGTTCTAATCATTGGTGAAGGACATCATAACCAAACTTTCGAGGCCTTAGAAACTAAGAGGCTAGTAAATCAATACTTTTTAGTGGCATTAGGCATACATCGATAATACCCCTAACTTACACAGGCGCGAATTACTAGATGAGACCCTTCGCACAGACTGATCCTTGTCTTTCCGCGAGCAATCTATTTGTCTAAGAATAGTCGCTTCAATGTGCAGGAAGAGTGTGAGCAAGGGCCCTGTCCCATATCCCAAGAGTGAAGTTCTACGCTTTTCCCGCCCATCCCCGGCTCTTATAGTCCTTCAACACATCATTGTCCGGGACGATATCACTGTGTTTATCCACTCTCCAGGAACCAGGCTCAAAGCTGCCGCTTGTGAGGTGGAAAGCATGCCTCTCACCAGACACCTTGATGTTCATGCCGAAGAAGCGGGCAATCCAGCCAGAGACGACTTGTACGAAGGAAAGGAGAGCCTATTGGAGGATTCCAACCTTCTCCCTGGATGGTAGGTGCTCCTTTGTACGCGAATTCAAATACCAAATAACTAGCGTCAGGAAAATGGACCTTTTTGTCCATGTTGGATCATACCGCTATCTGCCATTGAAAGGGTGATATGAGAACGCAAAATACTATGGAGACGGTTTAAATGGATATCATATGCAATCGACTATAACACAAGCTCTTCGCAGTGATTGGACGTCTTCACCTTCAATAACCTCTAATGAGGGCTTCCACCGAACTATGAGGATCATAGCAACCAAAATGACACACTTTAGCTGTTACGCGACACCAGAGCCTGGAAATCCGCATTCTGTCCTTGGGAAAAGTCCTGATTCCAGTACCCAAAATTGTCGTGAACACCAAAGGACGACGTGTTAGAGGCCGGCGTCGACGGCGAGGCCTGAGCGTAGGCATAAGCCAGCCTGTTGGAGCCTCCGGGGTTGAGGCTCGTGGTCGAGCCTGAGGGGTTGGTCCACGTTGTACATCCGCTGCACCTCAGCGTCACCTGCCAATGCGTGGAGTTGACCTTGGTGCCGGTCTTGAGGGTTTGAAGCGTTGCGCCGGGGTAAGCGGTGGGCAGAGATCGTTTGCTGTGGATCAGTCAGCGGCGAGAGGGGAGAAGCAGAGGGCACGCCCATAATAAGGTACGCACTTGGTGTATCGGCTTGAGACAGTCACAGAGTTCCCGTTGGGCCACGCCACGGTCAGGGGGTTACTGAGCATAGTTCCAGCCCAAGCAACACCGAGCCAGCCGACATCCTTCCTGGCGGTCAACTGTAGGACAATATCGTATGGGGCCGTGGCTGGACTCGGGACGGCCGTTCGGAAACTGATGACATCGGGGCTGTTATACTTGTATTGGGCATTGTATTGAGAAAAGGTGAAGCCTGTTTCGGAGTCCCTGAAAACAATGCTGTCGGCCGCCGAAGCTGTATCCGATGATGGGATCTGGTTAGCAAGGGTTCTGAGGGTAACCCCCCCCCCAGCGGGTGGTTTCCGTACCTGCCCCCAGTATTGAGAGGGTGTAGAGCAGAACAGAGAGCCAAGCCATTGCCATGCGCATCCCAGGGTTCTCCTTGTTGCTGAGATGACAGCAGTAGCTGCACAAGTTGTAGGACACGAGAAAGGCCGCAGGATTTTAGATGAAGAAGGACTTGGACAAGGACGCAGCGTCAGGAACCATTAAGTGATAGATGGAGGCGCTGCTGGATTAAATTGATTTCCAAAGATGGGATGTGTAAATTGGCTGCATTGGCCTGGATTGGTTGCAGAAGACAGAAGTATCAGATGCGCGATCATCACAGACTCCCCTTATCTGGGTTTTGATGAGCCACCCGCATGTACATTGGCGTTCGAGACCTGATAGGAAGGATAAATGCATCATAATATAGAATTAATTACCATCACACGCCCTCACACCTCGGTACCAGTTGACCACGCCGCAACTGGGAATACATCAAATATCTGCAATACGGGTAGCTACACCACGCATGCTAATATTGGCGCGCCACGAATCTAGAAGCCTGGCCATACATATGTAACTATGTTTGAATGACACGAAAGCTGTCTGCAGCAGATGTTCAAAGTTCTTCCAGGGACCAAATTGCCGGTACTATCAGCAGGAGATCTCTGCAAGGACGCTAAGTCGTGCAAGTGGCTAAAAGCAGACCAATGGAGTGCGACTAAAATATAATTGTCAAGGCTATTCCTGCATGATATCAATGGTCCATGTCTCGGACAAATGTGATGACTGGTTAAATCCGCTGTTTCTGGTTCACATGCAATCGGAAGCTTTCCCGCCGGTATGAATCCAGAGGATAATCGTGGGCGTGATGTCATTCCAAAAATAGACCGATGTTGCGTTGTACTTGACAGGCTCCAATATTTCAATACACGCTACCACTAACCTACTTGTTTGTCGGCACTCGTGCCCGGGTAAATAGTCTTTCTGCCGATCTCTTGTGACCCATTGGGTAAGTGGAGGGGTCATTCCACAGCTTGGGACTAATCGGGACAGCAGATATGAGAGGATCGGGAGCTGTCTCTCCAACGCCTCGGCCAGAGCACCAAAAGCATGGCAGAAGGAATGCCGGTGGAACGAAGCTTCGACTTTAGTAGAAGCAACAAATGACATTGGTGGAGACCTTCGCCCGAGCCTGAAGCCACATTGGAAAGCTGGTTTCTATTTGATGTCGGCCCTACAATTGTGGCCGAGGCGGGTGTCCTTGGCCCGGTGACAGAAAGGAGATTAATACCACGAGAACAAGCCCAAGACGGTGGTCTATATATTGCGAGGAGCTGCGTCACCTTCGTGTCCTTATGGCGGAGTTACTACTACTCATACCTTCCACGGAGCTGCTCCTGTGTCAATGAAGTAAAAGACTTCAAAATCTGAACTAAGCTGTCTGAGAAGTCTTTCAATACAGCTTCTATTAAAGATACCAAGATTCAAGATTCTGTGGAGAAAGAGCTGATGCCTGCTTATTGGTGATCCTGGTGGAGGCTGTGTTGCGACCGAAATTGAGCAAGCGCCGACTGAGTCCCAACGACCTGCTAATAAAGACAGAGAAGTACATGGAAAAGCGAGAGGACTCTCGACCCAACGTTCCTTCACATATTCTCGAAAGACGTGTCTCTGATAGAAATGCATATGGGAAAGTGGTGAGACGCAATGGTGTGACTGAATTGCTACACTCCAGTCCGTTCTTGGCCCGGCCCCGCCTCAAACCACCGAAGTCCTCAAACAACAGGGTGAGGAGAACACAAGAGAAGACAGAATTCAATGTTGGTTAGGTAAACTAAAATCCGGTTGTGGTAAAACTAAAGGCACTAAGGAATGTAATGATAATGACCAATACAAAATTGTACGAAACCTTGAATGTTTCCATTTAGGTTGGGGCTGTTAGTTTATTTAAGGTTAATATTCCTCTGACGGGTAAAGAACAGGATTTCGTTACATATGGAGCAGTATGCTGAAGTCTTGACCCAGCATAGATGATGGGTTGGCATGGGAAAGCGCTACTCAGAAAGCGCTCAACGGCGGCGTACTGCACGTCGATTGATATTCATAAGGCTCGTATTTGTGACCTAATGGAAGATCATGACCAATACTCAGTCGTATATCAAGTGAGAAATCCAGCCGACGCCACAAAACTGCACAGCCTGCAGCAATACATTTAATGTGATGTTCTCTCTAGGGCCTTGGCCAATCAGCTTCATGAAGACAAGAATGGGGAACTCCCCTTGAGGATGGGGAAGGGTGAGCGCCAGCCACGATAAGCTAGCAGCTTGCGGGCGGGGATGTCGGGACTCAAAGATGGGGGCTGACAGGCTGGTTGAGGTGCCAGTGATGCTAGATGCACGGGACCATGCAGCAGTACTTCCGAAACCTCACCGCAACAAATGAGATGGGGACACGGCCTTCGGGGTGAAAATGAGGGGATGCAAGCTGCCTATCAAGTCTCCCTTGCATCCGGCACCGCTTGGAGGAAATCCCCGGAGGGTGGGGAAATATCTCCCATACCCGAGTTCGACTGTGACAGGATTTCCTTATGTCGAAGCGATGTTTTGAGTTTGCAACTGGACTCCATGGGCTTTCTGTAATGACAGTATGGCGCTTCCCCTTCCTCCCCTGACACTGCAGCGAAGCTCAACGGCACCAATACCAAAGTTGCTTGACGATGCACAAAGACTCGGGCCCCTCATTGGCTCCGTCTATACCTCGTCTGAAATAACGTTTTATTTAAATGGGAGACGTACAGTTCTTGCCAATCCACATCCGCAATGGACACTTCTGGACTACCTCCGGTCCCGACCGGGCCTCAGAGGGACCAAGCTTGGGTGTGGCGAAGGGGGATGTGGTGCATGTACTGTTGTGATGCAGGTTGGCCAGGACTCCCCCAGGAGACGAATCGATCATGTATCCATCAACGCATGTTTGTTTCCGCTGCTGGGCTGCGAGGGGAAGCATATTATCACTGTGGAGGGCATCGGGTCCGTTGCTAGTCCTCATCCGCTGCAGGAGAGGATGGCCAAGATGCATGGAAGCCAGTGTGGCTTCTGTACACCAGGAATTGTCATGAGTCTGTATGCATTGGTCCGAAATGCCTGGGACCCGGACGAGGGGGTATTCCGGCTGAGCGAGAGAGATGTGGAGCTCGAGGGAGCCCTGGACGGGAATTTGTGCCGGTGCACAGGTTACAAGACCATTTTGGAAGCAGCAAAAACATTCGTCACCCAGGATCTTAAAGGAAAGGTTGTTGGGGACACAGGAGAACATGGTTATGAGGGAGAGGCTGAGAAGGACAAAAACACTTCGGCAGTCAGTCAAACCTCAGCATCACTACCTTCCTGCGGTCGACCAGGGGGGTGCTGCAGGGACAACAAAGGGGCTTCATGTGGCAGCAGTGCTTCGAATAACAGATCCGCATCCACGAACAGTCGCTCATCGGAGAACGACTCGACCGCAGGGATTGCACCATCACCCAGCACCTCCGTAACAAGCTCCGACGACCTCAAATCCAACCCCGTGCTAGAACTTGGTGGCACAGTGACCACTCAACCAGAGCACTACGAGTTCCGGCCATATGAGCCCGGCACAGAGCTCATATTTCCTCCCGCGCTGTGGAAACACGAACGGAAACCAATATGTTATGGGGACGGCACAATGCTCTGGTTCAGACCGACCACCCTGGCCCAGCTTCTGGAGATTAAGTCCATCTACCCAACGGCTAAAATTGTCAGCGGGGCGAGCGAGGTCACTATTGAACAGCGGTTCAAACTCGTCGACTACCCAGTCATGGTCTACGTTGGAGACATAGACGAGCTCAGGAGTTCGCCTCTGCCCCCAGCCGGTGCTGATGGCGCAGGGTGGCAGAGCCTGGACAAGTTGGTCATCCCTGCCAATGTGCCGTTGACCGAAGTTGAAAGGCTCTGTAAAGAGGTTCGGATCTCTATCGGCAACAGAGGCCGAGTCCTAGATGCACTTCGGAAACAGCTGCGGTACTTCGGCGGCAGACAGATCCGGAATGTGGCGACGCTGGCTGGCAACATCGCCACTGCGAGCCCCATCTCAGATGCCCTACCCGTGTTGATAGCTTCTGGAGCCAGCGTCGTCATCAGCAAGCTGGACGAAAGCACTGGTCGTCTCGTTGAGGAAGAAGTGCCACTATCGGGTTTTGTGAAGGGATACCGACGCACAACATTGACTGAGGATACGCAGGATGGCGTTCTCACTGCGGTCCGGATTGCCTTGCCCCCTGTTGGCCGCAATGGCAAGGAGACTATCAAAGCCTATAAGCAAGCCAAACGCAAGGAGGATGACATTGCCATCGTCACCGCATGCTTTCGGGTACGGTTGGATGATGCAGGGCTTGTGGGCGATGTGGTCCTTTCCTATGGAGGGATGGCACCCACGACACGGCTAGCCCCCGAGACACAGGCTTCACTCAAAGGCCAGGCCTGGGCGGATCACTCAACACTCGACAAAGCCCTCGATTCGCTCCAGAGAGAACTGTGGCTACCCTTCGACGTCCCTGGAGGCATGGCACAGTATAGGACGACGCTGGCCTGTTCGCTCTTCTTGCGATTCTGGCACGAGTCGTTCGGCGATCTTGGAATCCCCACGGAATCCGGGACAGATGTATCAGAGCTCCAATACCGCCTCTCTTCCGGCGTGAGAGACATGCCGGCTCTTCCCGCTAATGCGGATAAGAGCAATACATCCACCATGGGGAAGCCTGTCCCGCATCTATCGTCTCTTGCTCAGACAACTGGCCAGGCCGAGTACGTCGACGACATCCCCCCTCAATCCGAAGAGTTGTTTGGCGGGCTGGTCCTCTCAACCCGCTCGCATGCTCGGATCATCTCTGTCGACTGGTCTGCGGCGTTAGAGTGTCCAGGTGTGGTGGACTACATGGATCACAATACGCTCTCTTCGCCTGACCTGAACATGTGGGGGAGCCTCAAGCATGACGAGCCTTTCTTCGCAACAGACACCGTAGACAGTCACGGCCAGGTCATCGGGGTGGTGCTCGCTGACACACAGTTGGGAGCCAGAGCAGCCGCGAGGAGGGTCAAGATCGAGTATGAGGATCTGCCTGCATTGATCACCATTGACCAGGCGATCCAGGCCGGAAGCTTCTTTCCGTACGGAAAGGAGCTGCGCAAGGGAGACCCGGCCTTGAATCAGGATCTGAGCGGGCCCTTCAGGTCATGCGATCGTGTCTTTGAGGGTACCACAAGGATGGGTGGACAGGAGCAGTTTTATTTGGAGACGAATGCCGCGCTCGCCATCCCAAAGGGTGAGGACGGACAGATGGACGTGTGGTCAAGCACCCAGAACACGTGAGCTAACCAGACCCGTGGACACCTCCTTGCTGAATAGCTAACACAGAGGAAACAGCATGGAGACGCAGACCTTCGTGTCCCAAGTCCTCACTGTACCAAACCATAAGATCAACGCCCGCGTGAAGCGCCTCGGCGGTGGCTTCGGCGGGAAGGAGTCGCGCAGCGTTCCAATCGCCTGCTACTGCGCACTTGCGGCTGCGAGGCATAACCGCCCGGCGCGCATCATGCTCACCCGCGAGGAGGACATGGCGACATCCGGACAGCGCCACCCTTTCAAGGCGACCTGGCGGGTTGGCGTCACCAACGAGGGCAAGTTGATGGTCCTGGAGGCCGACTTGTACAACAACGCCGGTTTCAGCGTGGACATGTCGACGGCCGTCATGGATCGAGCCCTGACGCATGTCGACAACTGCTACGAGATCCCGAATGTTTGGGTCCGTGGGCATGTCTGCAAGACAAACACACACAGCAACACCGCGTTCCGAGGGTTTGGTGGGCCGCAAGGCATGTTCATCACCGAGAGCATAATATCCGCAGTTGCTGAGGGGCTGGATATCCCTGTAGACGAGATACGCCGCAGAAACCTCTATGTCGAGGGGCAGCGGACACCCTTCCTGCAGCACATCAACGAGGACTGGCACGTACCGACCATGCTCGAGCAGGTCCGCCGCAGCTCACAGTTCGACGCCCGGAACAAGGCCATAGATGCATACAACAGCGACCCCAGAAACCGCTGGAAGAAGAAGGGGATCGCCATGATCCCCACCAAATTCGGCCTCTCCTTCGCCACGGCCCTGCACCTCAACCAGGCCGCCGCGTACGTGCAGATATACACGGACGGGACGGTGCTGCTCTCGCATGGCGGCACGGAGATGGGGCAAGGATTGTACACCAAGATGTGCCAGGTGGCGTCGTCTGAGCTCGGGGTGCCGCTTCGGGACGTTTACACGAGCGACAGCTCGACCTACTCCATCGCCAACGCGTCGCCGACGGCTGCGAGTTCCGGAAGTGATCTCAACGGCATGGCGGTCAAGGCGGCCTGTGAGAAGCTACGGGAGAGGCTGAAGCCCTACCGTGAGAAGCTGGGAGAGCAGGCCACCATGAAGGAGCTGGCGATGGCGGCGTATCGTGACCGTGTGAGCCTGATAGCGAGCGGGTTTTGGAGTGAGCACCGTCACTTGTCCAGAATTTCACCGACCAATACTGACAGTCTGCGCAGAAATGCCGAGGATCGGATACGTCTGGAACGACTTTGAGAACCTGGATCCGAAGCCCATGTATTACTACTGGACGCAGGGTGTCGCAGTCACCGAAGTGGAGCTCGACGTCTTGACTGGTGATCACCATGTTTTGAGGACAGACATCATGATGGCAGGTTTGGCTCGGTCTGCGGACTCTCAAAACTGACGCTAACATGAGCCCTGATAGGACGTTGGTAACTCCATCAACCCCGGACTCGACTACGGCCAGATCGAAGGAGCGTTCGTCCAGGGCCAAGGCCTCTTCACCCTGGAAGAATCCCTCTGGAACTCCAGGACGGGCTGCTTGTCAACAACTGGCCCCGGGACCTACAAAATCCCGGGATTCGGCGACATCCCTCGGGAGTTTAACGTCAGCATGCTAAAGCATGACGCCGAGGGCAAGCCGATCAGCTGGAAACACCTGCGGTCAATCGCGAGCAGCAAGGGCGTCGGCGAGCCGCCCCTGTTCTTGGGCTCAACCGTCTTCTTTGCGCTGAGGGAAGCTGTCAGGGCCGCGAGGAAGCAGAACGGGCTCAGTGATAGCGGGCTTGTGCTGGACAGCCCAGCGACTGCCGAGACACTGAGGTGTGCGGTTGGGGACCAGCTCAGCAGGGAGTGTATTGTCGGCCGGGCAGAGGAGCAGGAAGCATTCTTTGTAAGGGCTTCGTGAGACTCAATACGGAGTGTCAGGCAGGCCCTGGCGACGCTGGACGCGAGTCTGTCATAGACGTTCTGCTTCGGGTATATGTAGTAGAATTATTCAACTTCGTATCGGTAGTCTTGGAAGAGATTCCATTGCACCAGACTGTCCATAGGTGGCTAGATGCGTTAGTGTCCAGACCGCTTCCACCTTGTTCGATGGCTCGCGAATCCATAGTCTTTCTTGTTCCCGTCGTTTATTAGTCGTTACCTATCTCCACCCCCGCAAGTGATTACGCGGGGGGCGAGTTGGGGTCCCCACGGCAACAATGCATCTTGACCAAAGGCAGTAATCCGAGCCCACCGGGATATCGATCTGTGGACTCTGTGGAGCATACGATAGGCGAATGTGCGGGGGCATGCTGGCAGTGGTTCGTTGCGCAGGGCTGGCAAACTGCGAGCTTCGGCCTGGGCTCGCCCGATAGTGCACGCGTGGAATCCCGACTCGACGTGGTGGTGCTCGCAACCTGATGGGTATAAGCTCCTTCTTGCCGCCCTGGGTGCCACTGCAAACCGACAGACAAGACTAGTAGTGCCACGAAAGAGGCCACCGCTGCCATATGTCGCCGCCACGCTCAACACGGACTCACTTATCAAGATGAGCCAAAGGGCCACTGCTACGGATAAGCCTCTCCCGGACAAGCAGGAGCTGGAAACAGGGGACCCAGGCAAGACCTCTCTGGACGCGGCGCGCGTCTCACACGTCGAGAACTTCGAAAATGAAGACCCGTCGCAGCAGAGGGCCCGGGCGGCGAGGCTCCTGCGCAAGATCGACCTGCACCTCCTCCCCTTCCTGATTGTCATGTACCTGCTCAACTTCCTGGACCGGTCGAACCTCGCACAGGCGCGGCAGGGCTCTCTGGAGGAGGACCTGGGCATGAAGGGGACCGACTTCAACCTGGCCACGTCCATCTTCTTCGTAGGGTACTTGCTGATGCAGCTGCCGTCCAACATGCTCATAACCCGGCTACAACCGCGGCTATACCTGAGTACGGCCATGGTCCTCTGGGGCGTGGTCAGCACCTGCAACGCTGCGGCGCACTCATTTGGTGCGCTGGTCGCCATCAGGTTCTTCCTTGGCTTCGTCGAGGCGCCCTTCTTTCCCGGTGCCATCTTTCTCATGAGCTCATGGTATACACGGGCGGAGCTCGTGCAGCGCATAGCTTGGTTCTACTCTGGCAACGCCCTTGCCAACATGTTTGGTGGCCTGCTCGCGGCTGGTATCCTCGGCAACCTCGATGGAGATATGGGACTAGCAAGCTGGCGGTGGCTCTTCATCGTCGTGAGTATCCGTTGCGTGTGAGGTCCGAAGACAGAGCTGCTTACAAGACTGCTTGTTTGTAGGAGGGCGTCATCACGATCGGCATAGCCATATTGTCCGCCTTTTTTCTCCCCAACTACCCAGCCACAACACCCTGGCTAAGCGACGAGGAGAAGCACTTCGCAGCTTGGCGACTGCTGGCAGATATAAGCGAAGAGGATGAGCGGCATGCCGCTTCTATCATGTCTGGGCTCAAGCTTGCCCTGGCGGACTACCGACTGTATCTGTTCGTGCTCCTGCAGCACATCAGCCTGCTAAGCCAGACGTTTCAATACTTCTTCCCCTCCATCGTCGGAACGCTTGGGTATGGAAGCATCGAGACGCTTTGGTTGACGGCTCCGGTCTGGGTAAGGACTTCCCTACTTGGAAATGCCGTCTCAGATATTTCCTAGCTGACAGGGCCGCCAAGTTCGCGACGTTTCTCGTCTCCATCTTCGTGACATGGACATCATCCAGGACAAAGGACCGATCAATCCACATTGTCTGCCTGATGCTCGTTGCGGCGATCGGCAATGCCATTGCAACAGCCACAACAAGCATTGGAGCCCGCTTCTTCGCCATGTTTCTCATGCCGATGGGTGCCGTTTCAGCCTGTAAGCTCACCCAACTCATTCTGGACCAATCCATCTCTCCATATGCAAAAGAATCAGATACAACCTGACATGTCATAATCTGTGAACAGACCAGATCATTGTCTCCTGGGTGGCCAACTCGTTCCCACGGCCCCTGGTCAAGCGCTCCATCTCGATCGCCATCGCGAACATGATCGGCAACACAGCTAGCATTTACGGCTCGTACATGTACCCAGCTACGGCAGCGCCGCGGTACGTACCGGGTGGGACAGCTAATACTGTCATATGCCTCATGGTAGCGCTCTTGACGCTCGTCCTGCGCTTCGTGCATGTCAAAGAAAACAGGGAGCTGGAGAAATTGGAAGAGACGGAGCTTGCAGGCACCGGCCAGGTCGGGAGTGGAGAGGTTGGGGACAGAAGGGCAACAGGCTTCAGATACGTGTACTGAATAGAGACAAGGGATACCATTAGCAACAGATATTATCCTTGGATACAGAGATTTGGGTTGCGCCTTATTCGGCTAACAGTACAATATTGGGCCAGTGCTGTTGGTGAGAGTCTAGGCGCGGCTTGCGTGCATTGCGGAACGCACTGCCGGCTGCTGCGCGACCGTACGAGGGCTGCATCAAAGCACCGTCCAGCCGAGCCAAACGTGCTTTCTTTTTCTCGCTTATACTTGGAGGGAGAAGCGAGGCAACTGCGCGGCCTCCCGGCTCAGTTCCGGCTCGTCTGCAGAGCCTGAGCAGGGGGGCTCGCGCCCTCGTTCGCCAGCTCGCCCAGCCGTGTAACCAGCGATGCGCCTGCACTTCCCTTCGCGTCCCTTGAAGGCCGGAGCATGTGATATGTCAGTATGTCTGATATGGTTTCGGAAAGATTCCATTTCCCGTGGTCCCCAGCTGTGTTGCCCAGCGGAAGGCTGCGGAGGTGAGCCTACCGGTGAGGACTTGCATGCAAAAAAGCAATGCGAGCTGGCCGATGCTATCTCTCATACCACCGGATCGCCAAAGCTTTCACACGTCGAGGTAACCGCGAGAGACCTAGCCCAGAGGGGAAAATAAGAATGACGCGAGACCCATTGGCGACGATGATTCTGGAGGATGCCTCCGCCATCTCAACACCCCTGTGACCGACAGCTTGGTGTTGCTTTTGCCACCTTCGGCCGCTCACACTTCTGTTCACAGGTCTCCGCCCCCCCCCCCCCCCCCCCCCAGAAGAACAATGTTCCAGAGCCCGCGTTTTTGGACGGTCCGACCCCGGTATTGCCTTAGAGCTATATCCTGTGTCTGAGACAGACTGAGAATGTGCTGGACCTCGAACTGCAACCCGAGGCGTGATTGTTGCCATCTTCCATCGAGGCAGCTATTTCCCCATCCTCCGTATCCTCACTCCTGAACTGGGTTGTCTTGAACATTATCTGAGCTTCCGTCCAGATTTGGCCATGGAGCAAAACACTGCCGAGTTTTTCCCTTGGACACGACTTCCACAACACATACAGCAGCGGATTCTATCGCATGTTCTTCAGCCGGATGGCACTGGTACGCCGCTCATCGTGGGCGATGCACGCCACAGCGCCCATCTTAGACAGGTTGCAGTGCCGATTCTGCTTGCCCTAGGAACCTGGACAGGCTATCTCAATGGCGTGCGCGTCTTGTACCGCGAGGTGCACATGGACATCTGCCTTAACCGCCGAAGCGCAATGTCTTTCCTGACAGCACACAGCGCCCTTCGTCCTAGGAGCATGGTGGCGAAACTGCACATGACCGTCGATATCAAGAAGAGCCTGCCACTTTTCGACACGGGCTACACGATTAGGCAGTCAAAAGGAAAGCTGATCAAGACGAATATTCCCACTGCGCTGCGGTGCATGAAAGTCCACGGGCGGCTCTCTGAGGTCGGGTTCCTCATCCCCAGCTTGGCAGGAACGATGCAGGCTGAGCAGCAAGTGCCAGAGGAATATCTCCCCCTGGCAGAAATCCAGCTCGTCAACCGAGCTGTTCTGCGGGTGGGGGGTAGATATCCGACCTCGCCGAGTGATGGCGTGCGTCCCGATATCAAACAGGCAGAGACTGTCATTGCCCCTGCATTTCTAGCCTGTCGGGCGTGGCAGTCGGGCTTCCTACCTCTGTTCGAAGACGGTACGTTTCAAAGGGGCGTGTCACTCGGGCTGATGCTCACTGGACAACATTCCGACCAGAAAGGGACAGCCCAAGGGGACGACGGGGGAACAATTTGCTCCCTAGACGGTGCCAGCTTGATGCGGTGCTGGATTGGCTGTACGATCGTCGAGTTGCTGGACGAAACCTTGAAACCTACGTCCTGGACCAACCCTTTCGCATTCTCTCCCCAACTAGACAACAGCCTCGACAGCCCTGTGCCCTGTGTGGAAAACAATTGGACCGGCGGTCCTTCGCTGCCTGAGAACTCAATCGTTGATTCGATCGAGGACGCGATAGCAGCATCCTCCGCCAAGGCTTCGCACCGGTCATCTGCATCTGCTTCCAACTCCAGGCAGGCCGAAGACGACAAGCGGTCCAAAGGCTACAGTGCACTTTCCGATGACCTCAAATTGCGCGAGGAACTTAAAAGGCGCACTTCCCACCAGGTGCTTGGTGCCGGTTGCAGGTTTTGCGGAAACATCTCTTCAGCGTCTTCCAGCTCTCCAATGTCTCCCACACCGTTGGAGTCCGTTGCCGTCGGCGGCGCTGCCGACGACATCGCGTCATCAAGTTCGAGTCCAGAGGTTGAAGCCTGTTGAAAGAGTTCACCAAGGTCGGTGTCGTCGGAAGGAGACCGCCCTGTCGATCTGGTAATGTGTTCGACAGAGGCCAGCTTCGGGCCCAGAACATATGGAGGAAGACCTCCTAGCAATGCCCATTACCTATCTTCGAACACTGCGGAAGAGACTTCCAGCGGACGAGGACGACGAGATCACGGAATGCAGGGCCCAGAACGCTCCGATGGCTGGTAGCAGCTTTGCATAAGACCAAGTGGGAATGCGGTCACTCGAAAGCGAGGGGTGGGGTTCTGAAATCATCATAGGACGAAAGACTCTAGATCGAGAACCAGGCCAAGCCGTCAGATTAATGTCAGGTCGAATGGTAGTGCAAGCTGTCGGAGGCAATAGAGAACCAGATTAGAGACCTCAAGACAACGGATAGAATGAAGGCGCGAGCCGGCCGCAAGATCTCGGAGCCTCGGCCACGGTCGCAGGGCGCACGCAAAGACAATGACGAGCAATAGAGTTGCTGAAGAGGCTGGGGCCGCAGGCACGCAAGCGGGAGCAGGCGCTCATGCCGTGATGCCTTGGTGACTTCAGGCGATTTCTGTCTTCGGCTTATCCTTGGGACTTTTGCCGGTTGAAACATGTCCGGGCAGGGTCAGTTGTGGAAGTTCTTGTGCATACGGAAGTACGGGTTGTCTGCATGTAGAAGCCCATGTGATAGCGGGCACTATCACTCGGCTGAGGGGGCCGCTCTTAAAGCGTGTTGCTCGTGGGTTGAATGGGTATTGAATTTGCACGTTTCTATCACTGTAGACGTGGTCATGCTCGTGCGCCGTCTGCTCGGCCGGCGCCAGCCTCCATCCCGGTAGGCATTCACTGGCTATTTTAACCGATGTGTACACCGTGTAGATGTGCTGTCTTGGCCCACAATGAGTTGTCACTCAGCCATCGGTGCGAGTGTTTTGGAGACCCTGTCGTGGGAACTCGACCTCCTCCTCGTCTGTCTCTTCACCATTCTCCTGAAAGAGTGTTTCTTGCGCTGTTACTCGTCAATAAGATGCCTCTCATGGGGTCAGGGACCAAGTGGGACTTACCACACCAAAGCTCAGAATAGACACCCCCCTGGTCCACTAATTCCCTGTGCGTGCCACTCTCCACAACTGTACCGCCCCGTAGCACAATGATCAAGTCGGCGTCATATATGGTCCTCAATCGATGTGCAACGAAGACGCTGGTCCTGTTCTTCTCCCTCAGAATGGAGTTTATGTTCTGCATCAAGCCCTGCTCCGTGTGCGTGTCAAGGGCGCTGGTAGCCTCGTCGAAGAACAGCAGAGGGGGGTCCTTCAGAAGCAGCCGGGATACTGCAAGACGTTGCTTCTCGCCTCCTGAGATCATGAGACCACGCTCGCCGACCCTTGTATTATACCCATCCTTCAAGCCCGCAATAGTGTCATGGATCCGAGCCCGCTTGGCAGCTGCGATGACGCGTTCCTCTGGCGCGTTGATGTCGCCGTAGCGGATGTTGTGCTCGATGGTGTCGTTGAAGAGGGGCGTGTCTTGTGGTACAACCCCGATGGAACGACGCAAGCTGCCAAGTCGGACCTGCCGGATGTCCTGATCATCGATCAGAACGCGGCCTTCCTGTGCGTCATAGAATCGGAACAGCAGTCTCAACAAGGTTGACTTTCCGCACCCGGAGGGTCCGACAATGGCAACCTTCTTGCCGGCTGGAATAACGAGGTTCAGGTTGCGAAGAATTGGCCTGTCCGCATGGTAGCCGAAGGTAACATTCTCGAAGCGGATCTCGCCGCCTTTGGGAAGTGCTAGCGGGGGCGCATTCGGTGGCTCCTTGATGGTGACATTCAGCTTTTGCAGGTTGAAGAGTGTCTCCATATCCAACAGACTCTGCCTGAGCTCGCGATAGACTGATCCCAGAAAGTTCAGTGGGACCGAAAGCTGGAAGACCAGCTGGTTGATCATGACCAGGTCACCCACTGTCAGGCTGCCGGTAGCTATACCATTGGCGCCTAGGTACATCATGCCTGTCAGGGCAGTGGAGAAGATGATGTTCTGTCCCGAGTTGAGGAAGGCCAGAGACGTGGCGACCTTGATGGACGACTTCTCGTACTGCTGTAGTGCCTTGTCGTACCGTGCGATCTCGAATTTTTCGTTGTTGAAATACTTGACTGCCTCGTAGTTTATGAGTGAGTCCACGGCGACTGTAGATGCCTTATTATCGGCTGCATTTGTCTGTCTGCGGAACTTTGTTCTCCAAGCCGTTGTCCAGATCGTAAAGGCGGTGTACGTCGCCATGGTGATGGCGGTGATGGCTGCGAAGGAACCTCCATATTGGTACGTCAGGATACCGCAGACCATTGTAATTTCGAGAGCCGTTGGTATGACATGGAATACCATGCTGGTCAGCAGGAAACTAATACCCTTTGTTCCACGGTCGATGGCCCTTGTCAGGCCGCCAGTCTGCTTGGACAGATGAAAGCTCAGGTCCAGGCGCAGCAAGTGATCGAAGACATCGCAAGCCACCTTTCGGATGGCCTTTTGCGCGACAGATGCGAACACAGCATTTCGCAACTCCTGAAATACGGTGGCTCCTATCCGTGTCGCACCGTACGCAAAGATCATGGTGCTCGCAACAGTGATGACGGTGCCACCCGTGGAAGCGACGTCAATGTTCATTGCGTCTACGATGCTCTTGAAGTAGAACGGCACCTGGACGTTGAGGACCTTGGCGCCCACGAGCAGAGACACGGCTAGCCCGACTCTCAGCTTTGTCGAAAAACTGTCCTTTGGCCAGAGGTATTGGGACATCTCTTTGATGATGGCCCAGTCTGCCTTGCGTTGTTCTTGGACTGTCTTGTCCAAGGGTGCCAGCGGATCGACCGGTGGCTTCGGAGGCGAGGATGCCTGCGAGGGCTTGGCCTGGTCATTTGTCTCGGGCTGTCTGGTAGAGGCTCCTGTCGGTGTAGAGGAGGAGGTCGAGGTCGGACCAGAGGTTGTCCTGCTCAGGGGCGCTGGGTTCTTGGGAGCCTCCCGCAGATGGCTTGTCGTCGTGAGGACTCGTATTCTTGAAGGATTTGAGGTCTGTGGCAGAAATTGCCTGCGGAATTGGTATTGTCGCTGTGCACGCGAGCAGCAGAGTGCCGGGTGGCCTCCCCGCGGGAGGAGGATGGTCCGCAATATCATAATGACCGTGCTGGTCGTGATGCCGTGGCCAGCTCGGCTCCCACCTCTCCAACGCCGTCGAGAAGCGTGCCTAGCGCTCCATGCTAGCCGGTGGCAAGGTTGGCTCTGCGTGGGCTGGCTGGTGTGGGCTGGAAATGCGCGCTTCAGTCGCGGGCGCAAAGAAGGTTGAGAGAATGACGGGCTGAGCGGATGACGACGATGTCGCAATACCGCCCGAGCTCCATGCCATCCAGCCTCCAGCTCTGGCGGGTCCCTTGTACCTTGTCTCAGCTTGGCCCTGGCTTCCAAGGGTCTCAGCCTCCAAACACCCTAACCCTGATGGGCACAGGGAAAGCAGGGCGTGCGAGCACCAGCCACACGGCGAGTATTCCTCACCACAGTAAGTAGTCTTGTTTCTTGTCTCAAAACTGCTAGCAGCTCGGTCCGGTCACATTTGTTCACTTGGGTGGGATTGTGGTAGTCAAATTCAAATCTCGGTACTCCATATACTACACACGAAGCTTGATGTTTACGGCACCTGACATCGTAGCCCTTCTCGCACAGCGCCTCGTCTTTTCTAGTTTCTTCTCCCCACTAAAGATCCCATTAGACCCGATTCAAGGCATTAAGATACTGCTCTACTACCGCGTGAAGCGCATCGTCGAGCCGTTCTCCGTGAGAGTGCAGCGCATCTGAAGCATCCTGGCCCAACCGAGCCTTCACCCAGTCCCTGACAGTCTCCCTGTCTTATGGAAGCATTGTGCAGGGCAGTGCTCACTCCATAGAGCGATTGAGAAATGCCGACGAACACCTCATCCTGCTCGAAATCAGGGATATCTGTGCGAATCTCCTTCCAAGCAGGGCCCCGGATCTCAAAAGAAGGCATCCGGAACTGAGCAGGAGGAATGAGGATAATAAGGATAGAATGTCAACAACTGGGGAAAAGGAGTAGACTCTGGACGTACTAAGCTACGTCGAAGGCGCCCAGAAAGAGAGCCAGATGATGCGAGATAGACATGATAGTTTATATGCATACCTTGGTCTTGAAACCTCTATGATCGACTGTTTTCCTTCGCCCATAACTCCAAGCGAACTCGTGCAGATGACACTGTGCAAAGATTATCCCAAAAGCTAGAAAGTGAGGCAAAAAATCTATGCTCACCAGAAGTATAGGCCAGGCATGGAGTCGCTTTCAAACCAGCTCATTGCACCTTGTCCTTCAGGCACAAACATTGCATCCGTCATACGCTGCGAGCTGTTAGGATGAGCAAGCACGGTGACCGGCTACAGCCACAGGATTCTGGGGTGTAATGGCGAGGCGGAGGCAAGAAATACTGACCGAGAAATCCCATTCCTCCATACGCCCTGGTGACGGGCCAAACTCGTCCACAGCCCCCGGTGCATTGTGCCTCTTCGTACCCTCCAACATCGACTCCATCAGCGGCACGCACATCTCAGCAGCCTTCTCGGCCTCGCCAATCAGGGACCGCGCAACTTCCGCCTCGTCAGCGGCTTTTGACCCGAACCTCTGGAGGGCCTCGGTTTGCGCCACCAGCATGGACGACATGAGGAACCCCTTGATGCTCGTCTCGCCGGCTTCGAGGCAACGCCAAGACCACTCCTTGGCCTCCTCCGTGACGGCTGCGAGGTCTCGCCTCAGGCGCGTGGGGCCGAGGCCCTCGTCATCCTGGAGCTGCGCGTGCAGCTCCATCGGGATGGTGAAAGCCACTTGGACGGCGGCGGTCCGGAAGAAGCCTGCCCCGCAGGTGATGAGCCGCGCCAAGAGCTCCTCGCTGGATACTGACGGGCCTGTCGGTGCCTCCGGGTATGCAAGCGGTGCCGACGCTGCTGTGCCGGCGACGGACGACGAGGGCCGGGCGGCGCACCATATTTTCAACAGGGTCTCGAGGACAGTTTGTCGCGAGAATGCATAGACGGGGGACTCGAGCGACGCGGCGAAATAAGGTATGTGCAATGAGGTAAAGTACCTGTTCATGATGCACTCTGAGGCCTGGGCAGCGAAACGGGCTGATGGCGCGTCCCGGAGTGGGTGGAGTCTGTGGCGGAGCTCCTTGAAAGCTTCTCTAAATTCCTTGTCAAGCTGAAGTGTTTTCTCGTAGGTCCCGCCTGAAGCGTTGAGATCGTTGAGAAATTTCGTAACTTTCAATCTGATTGGGTATGTCGCCCGCAATGCTCTTGGGACTGACATAATGGTCGAATTGCTGTTGTCATTCGACACATGGCTAGGCCCAGTAGTGAGTGCCTCATCATCGATGTTGCCCGGCACCTCTGAGTCGAAGTCAGCCATTGAGATCAGCGGCGGCCCACCTTTGGAGATGCTCGATTGCAAGGATATCTCGATAATGGTATTCCAGAGCCTTTTTCTCATCTCTGCCGCCATTGGGGTCATCTCAGGGAGGTGCCGTGGGTCGCGGTGTAAGCCCATTGTAATCGCCGTCCTGATGAGCGAGCCTGCTGAGATCCATATGCTGTCGCCGGTCACATCGACGAGTTCCATGGCAAGGATAAAAAGAATCCGAATCTGCACCATCTGGATCCTGAGACGGCTCTTGAAAACAGGCTCGGAGAGATACGTTTGGGCCTCGTAGATCCATCTTACTGCTTCTGTGCGCAAAGTAAAGTTCGAGTCGTGTGTGACAGCACCTAGAGCAAGGACCAGCTTCAGCTGGACGAGAAAAGCGGTATCATGCAGAGCGTTAGGCTTGGCCCATATGGCTTCGTAGTCTCTCTTGAAAGTGGGAATGTGAAGAACTCGGTACAATGTCTCGATAGTCTCGAGATAGCGGGCGACAAGGCAATCGGCGAGATGCTTCAGAGGCAAGTGCCGGGTTGGCGGACAAGGCCAGGGAGGCGCCCGCCCGCTCTTGAGTTGCCGACCAAGGTTCTTGCATTTTTCTAATAAATTCAACACCCGGGGGTGGCCCTCCCTAAGATATGGCTCGATCAACGAGACAAAGCTTTTCGTCTGGTGCAGTTAGCTCGTCGAGGTCCCGTCCAATGTTTTGGTGGCCAAGACCCAGTGTCTACTCACGTTAGGCAAAGCAGCGTTCATCCAGTGGCTTTGGCCAAGTAAGCGCGTTTTGTGTGAGATGGAGCGAGACATCAGAGCAGACTGGCCGAACAAGGGGCTGCTGGTGTTGCCGCCATGTACGTGAAATGTGCCTGCAAACTTTGACGAAGTCGTCTCAATACCGACGGTGGGAGCGGAAGCTGTTGTCTGCAGGGTTCTTGCTGTAGCCTCTGACAGCTGCTCCTCCAGATGTCTAATCCTGCTTTGCATCAAAGTGATGTCACGGGCAGATAGTTCGGTCGTGGTGGTTTCAGGCGACAAGTATTCTTGTACAGCACTCGCTGGTGGACCTTCACAGGCTGAAGCAGTAGAAGGCGGTGGTTCCACGGGCAGACTCCTTTTTGGGGCTGGCGCCAATCTTGGGTGATCATGGCGGTAGTCTGGTTGGGTTGATTGAGGTCGAGGCTGGTGTGCTCGTTGTGGTTCCTCCTCATCATATACACAGGCCTCCTTTCTCCTGGCCCGCGTACAGTTGCTGCAAGGGGTCTGACGATTGCATTTTGTCTTGCGTCTCCTGCAGACTGAGCAAGACCTGTGTACGTGTTGTATCAGTACAAGCCTTCAAAGTGACCTCAACTGTGGCACACAGGCAGACTAGAGACCTACGTGGTGGGCCGCCTGCGTCGGCGGCCCTGCTCCATCTTGATGAGGGATCGGACCGAGGCTTACAAAAGTGGTAACAGCGAACTGCGACTATGCGGCCTTCTGGGAGAGTAGCACACGGGAGAAGCACACGACAGTTAGTTCCCTATGCAGAGTATGACCGAACTCGAAATGAGAAATAATTCGGGGGAAGGAATTCGGGGGAAGGAATTCGGGGGAAGGAATTCGGGGGAGGGAATTCGGGTGGGGGTGGAGAAGGCGGGGCTGTTTGAAGCCGACTGCATCATGGGTGTCTGTCGTCTGCCACTTTACTGGTCCCGATCCCGATCCCGATCCCGAAGTTGTTCTCCGACATCCGAGCCTTGCCAAGGGTTACGACGTACTACCCAGCAAACGCACCCCAAACACCTAATTTAGACCCGTTATATTGAATCATCTAAGAATGCTAAAAATACGCTGAGAATATATTCAAATATGATAAATCCTGGGATTGCAAGGGGGTTGTTAGACTTGAGAGAGAAGCAGTTAGTCAAGGACGGGCAACCACACTAGCAAAGACACCAGCTGGCGTCGGCTGTCACCCAGCTGCAGTCCTGGGCTCCCCAGGCACCCCGGCCAACCTCTAAAGAAATACTTTATTTTGTTCTTATTTAAATTTTAGTGGGCTGTATCACGTACTTAAACACGTACTAGTCAATTAGTGTTAATTCTCGGCTATGGCGTTGAGGGGAGAGTTCCAGCGTAGCTACAGCCATCTAGATATGGATGGCCAGCTGAGGTTGTCAGCTGGGCGCCAGCTGGAGCCGGGCCGCTAGGCTAGTATATGAGCCTACACTTCTGATTCCCAGCAACGCCACTATTCCCCATAAATAGAATTAGGAAATGTGTATCTGATATAGTGTATCTTAGTATGAATCACTCCGTATAAGGGGTGGCGTATATTTATGTAGTCCGACTGATAGGACACTTGTATTGCTAGCTGACAGGGCCACAGCAACCAGTAAACAATGTGGCTAGAAAGGATAAGAGGCTAAAATTAATTAGGGTGAGCTCGATTCTGATTAGCTAGCCCGGGATATGATCGCGGCCAATACATGGAAGTGATAGGATCATTGTGGATGATGAAAGGTGTACCGGGGCAGGTGGTTAATGGGAGAGAACGAGGCCATCAGTCAATGTAATAAACCAGCGAGTGTCCGACAGGAGAAAAATGTGCATCGACGGTGACTCGATATGGTGTGTGCTCTCTAGCAAGTAGCTAACTAAACTGGCTACTCCAACAACTCTAGTCTAAAAGGCTATCCCGTGGGTGTGGATATCGTGGGAGCGTGTATTGGTAGGCCTGGGGAGCTACGAGCTTCTTCCGGTGCCTTTTTAGTTGACCAGTGTAATTAATGGCGGTGTTGGTATTGGTTTTTTTGTTTGTTATTGGCTGAAATTGTGCGATGTACCAAAGTGCAAGGAGCCACGGAGCAAACGACAAGGCTGTAAGGGCCACAGCAAACGGCAACTTGTTGGCTCGCCCCTCGCAGCTGAACCCCATTGCTCCTCCTCCTTCAGCTGGGATGGCCAAGCACGCTCGGGCCATGTGCACTCATCCAAAGCACGTTCAGCAGGTACACTATCTATGTATCTCTACTGCACTTTGTCTGCGACTCTTCTCCTTTTCATGTGGCGCGTTTGCTGGCGGTGACATCACCAACCAACACGCACCGTCTTGACTTCCACTTACTTGTTCTTTATTGACAAAAAAACCAGTCACATCCCCATCCCACTGGTCGTATATCCCGTCAGGACACAAATAGACGGGCCTGTCCTCCAGTCTCCCGCTTGGAAGCCCTTCCATGCGTCCTCACCTGCAGCATGGCTCCAGCACCAAACCCAACACCGCTCAGCAATGGTCTGCTTTGCATCTACAAACAGTACAAGGCAGACACCGAGACCATCGCCGGCTGGCTCAAGGTAAATGCCGTCAAGCGTGGCTACAAGTTTGATGGCCAGGATGGGACAAACATTCGAACATCAGACTTCATCCCCAGTACGTCCCCCCCCCCTCGCAGTGCCTCTTTACCCGCGACAACGACCCCGCAGCTATGATCTGATGTCTAGGAACGACTACCAGCTACACCCCTATCTTCTTTGAACGGTATTGCATACATCATCCTCCCAGTCCTTGGCTGCTAACGTTTGTGATCCTGCAGTGGCCAAGCAAATCGTTGCGGACGCAAGGCATACCAGGTTCAGCCTACTCCCAGCCATCCAGAAAGCCTTTCGTCGAGCCATCCTTTCTTCGAAGGAGTGTACTGCTTGGTACGAGCAAAATACGGAGGGCCAATGGAAGAGCAATGAGATGCACGCCTGTATTTCAACCCATGTATTTTTGCTATCGCACAGTTGTCATTGAATGTTTAAACTGACCCGCGTACAGACTTCACAGTGATCCTGAGCACTACATGGGATATAATCCGCTCAGCCGCTGATTTTTCCGACCAGCAGCCCAAGACCCAACGGCCAAGTCTAAAGAAGAGCAGGCCCAAGGCTCGGGAAGCAGTTACCGAGAACAAGATTGTTGTCTCATCCAATCGTTTTTCTCCCGTCTCCATCGACGTAGGTGGCGACGAAGACAAAGATGAGCTGGATGATGTAGTCGTGGGAGGCGTCGCGTTGACCCATACCCCCACGAACAGCAAGAAATACAAACCATCATATGCGGTAACCCCTGCCAAGATCAGCCCTGACGAGGGTCAGATTGAGGAAGAATTCTGGTTTGCCATCCAGTCCTTCCTCCAAGAGCAACACAGGGTCCGCCAAGAGGTGAAGCGCTACTGGAACGACTACAAAAACCACGAGAGCAACCTCATCATGGCCACCTTCGGCACTCGCATGGCCATCGACCTCATTCGCAGATCGGAGATTGAGCTGGGTCTGCAGGTCAATCGGCCTGCGAGGTTCCCCGAAGCCAAGTACCCGGTCTCTACCTTCCCTGCTCTGCTCGTCGGTGCGAAACAGCAGGGCAACCAGCCTCCCGATGCCCCGTTAGACGGGTTTGTTCACGTATCGAGACATCTGAATGAGCTGACACTGTACAACACTTATTCGACCCTCAAGTTTTGGTGGTACTGCCTCAGGGATGACTATTCATACGCTGTCGACGAGGAGATCTTTTCGAGAAAAGAGTTCAAACGCCTGATGGACAAAATCTCGTGGGTGAACCCCACTGCGAGCCAGCGCTTGCCATACGAGGATGACATAACAAGAGGCATAAGAGAGGCGCTGCAATGCGGGAACGTCCCAACCTGGACTTCGTTTGCTTTGAGACTGTTGCTGGACATGGAAGACGTCCTTGGGGTTTGCGAACTCATACCTTGGGAGGACGCGTCTCAGAACACGAAGATGCACGCCCAAACCCCTCTGACCCACTGGCATCACCAGCGGGGTTGTCGTCACACCCCTTTTGACGAGGGTGAGCGCTACCCGAAGGACCGTTCTGTTAACAATGAGCACTCCCTCGTAAGCAAGCACACAAGCATGCTCGAGAAAGTGAGGTCATCCGAAGGACCTAGGAAGATGGGTAGGGCGAGGAAACAGCGGACCGCAAAGAAGAAACCATCGAAGGATGCCAGCGTCGATGAGGGCAGTGGGCCGTGTACTTGTGAGGCCTGTCTGAGATGTGGGTACGACCGCTATAAGAAGGACGCCAAGCGTGCTCTAGAATGGGTGAGACGCGTGGAGGAGAATCCACTGAGTCGTCTTCCGCATCTCTCTGATCCAATCAGGAGAAACCCGCTGCACTGTGGTCTGATCAAGTACGATCTCTACCGCTCGCGCCAGGTGTAAGTACAGCGCCTTCATCATCCATTCGTGACTGCCTTTGGTGCACCTGCACTAACTGGTCCAAACAGGAGCGCTCTGAGCCAAAATACATATCACGACTGCGATCTCTGGACGATGATGTTCATCTATGCGGCCGGTCGATCGGCTTTTCCTGACTCACTCCGCTGGCCTGATATGGAGTTTGCTCTCTATCAGCAGGGTGAAAACCATGTCTTCTTCGGAGGAAGACCGAAGAATATCGAGTGGACGGCTCGAAAGTGGCTTTTGGCGTTGGGAAAGTCTTCGAATGAATACTCTTACAAAGACTTGGCCCACGTAAAATGCTGCAGCTCGAGGTTCTTCATCAACTTCAAGAAGTGGCGACCACTGAAAGACAACAGTGTTTTGGGAGGATTCGTCTCGTCTCGAATGCACTGTTGCGACATGCATCACGCTATCGAGCAGGACAATTTCATGGAAATGATTCGAAAGATGCATACCCCGGATGCCCTTTCACGCCTGGCTCGTATGCTTGATATGAGCCAGGACGAGGCTACGGATTTTGTAGCGAATTGGACCAGTCGGCTGCATAGCTGGACGCTTAAGGACATCCTCGAGCTCACTCAGATGTACCTCGCTGTGGACCTCGCGGACATAGGATTCGACTGGCCTGCGTTGGATTCTACCTGCTCAGAGATGTGGAAGGAAGCTTTGCCTTTGCTTCATACCCAGCACGCCGATGACGAAAGTCATGAGGACACCAATTGTGACTACGGCGACTGTGATTTTGGGTAAGTTCGAATCTTCTCCTTTTTCGGTTCGCCATCTGCCATGTTTTGCAAATGGTCTACAATACATCGCCGTGGCATCTAGCGATTGGTTAACACGTACTAGCCCTCAGCCCTCAACCTGGACCACGATGATCCTCAGCCAAGCGGCTGAGGTTGAAATCGGCATTTCGGACAAGAAGAAGAAAGACCCCACTGTGTTTTCTGACGAGCTCCAGAAGGGCAGTCCCGCCTTCATGAAACTATGGTCTTTGATTCAAGCCCACTGTCGCAGGAGAGTCAACACTGCCCTTGGGCACGGGATCTTCTCTAGCTTTGCTGCAGAGCAGGGGCTTGTCAAACTTCTGGACACGAGGAACGAGAAGTCATACCCAGCCCGAATCGTTGCTCCTCACGTCCATAAGTGCTTCAAGGGGTATCCGGAGGGCCTTGCGAGGCAGAGCAGCTCGATGATTCTGGCCAAGAATGTCATGTCCAACGACACTGGTGGGCTTCATACTTCGCGGAAAGTCAAGCGCGGCAGCACGTGAGAGCCAGCGACTGAATGTACACCGGAGAGATCGTGTCAAGGGAGCAGGAGCAGTCGCAAGAGCACGGCAAGGATGCGGTATGGTATGTTTGTCAAGATTTATGCGCTGTCAGAGTAAGTATTACGGGAGTGCGCGAGTTTTAGTGGCTGGTCTGGGGTGCAGTTGCAGGTGTTCTAGGTGTGTGTGTTCTGGGTGTTCGGTGGCAGGTGTTATGAATGTCTGGGGATGGGGGATTCTTGGGGTGTATTCAGGAGCCACCGCGTGAGTACTTGTGTCACTGTAATCATGAACATGTCTCTTCTCTCCAACGTGCCTGTACCAAGTTGCGATCATACGTGATACAAATTACTGTGACCCATGTAAATACCCGATTTCTAGTAGCCTACAAATAAATTATAAGTCTTCATAACCTGAATAATAAAGTAATAAGAAATGGAACTCAAGATAAAATATTAAACTTCAATTTGAAAGCTATCACGCAGCATTACTGCTGCGCTGTAGCTACGCGCGTGCTCTTATTAACAAAAGGCATAGAGTTTAAAAATGGTCTTTTAATTCTAGTGCAGTCTATATTATATACCCAGGTAGCTAGAGCTGTTCGTCGTGCCATCACAGTAATCGCAATCAGGGGTGCTCGGAATTTGGTGCGGGCACGTCAGGGACAAAGTCAATTTGGAACATGTCCAATAGTTAGATATGTCATTATGGGTGGTATCATAGGCGCGAAATCTATCGTCATTAAATGTCATGACCGTCATGGTGCCTTCCGGCCATATACAGAGTAACTGCGGAGCGGGCGGTATTGGTCAGCCAGAGCCCATGATACTGACAGGGGCAACATAAAGACGGAGGAGGAGGGGGTTACTCACACAATATAGTAGAAGTGAATCTTTGTGTTCCTCAGGTCCTTCCTGACCTCCACAAGCATTAGCTCCACCTCCTCGACCGCCATGCCCAGCATCTTGGTGAACAGGCCGATGGAGAAGCCGTGCAGCCCGTCGAGGATGTTCTCCATCTGCATCATGCCCAGCATCTTCTGGTCCTCGCCCTTTGCCCACGGGTTCCCGGGCAGGGCGAACTTCCTCTCGACGACGTCGACGAAGCCGGCGTCGAGCATCTGGGCCTTGAAGCGGGCGGCGGCGAGCCCGTTCTTGCCCATGCGGCGCACGCCCTCGAGGACGCAGTCGTTCCAGCGCTCGAGGGCGGTCCCCGAGAGCGAGTCGTCGACGCACTGCATCTTGACGTAGTAGTCCTGGAACTCTGCCCAGCCGCCGGGCTCAAGGTTCTCCATGCACGAGCGGAAGATGTCGGGGAAGTCGGAGAAGGAGCCGCACATGAAGCGGGCGTGTATGTAGTCGAAGCGGTGGCCAAAGACCCACTCGTCCTCGGCGTCGTCGACCTCGAAGCGGCAGTTTGGCGGGACATACTCGGGCTGGATGGGCGACAGGTCCGTGCCCAGGACGTCCGACTCGGGGTGCTCGTTGGCGAACTCGATGGCCCAGATGCCGGTGCCGGTGCCGATGTCCAGCACGCGGTTGGGCCGCGAGATGGGGGCGAGGTTGAGGCCGCCAAAGAGGCGCACGCTGATGGAGTGCTGCAGCTCCAGGCGCTCCTGCTCGGGTATGTCGTTGGGCATGAAGTACTTGCCCTCGTGGTAGCGGTGCCAGGTGCGCCCGTGCTCCTCGACAAAGTCGAAGACGGACGAGGACGCGGACATGGACGAGGACTGCGCGCGGAAGGACCCCAGCGCCGAGTCAGCGTCGCTGTCGTCCGTGTCGATGCTCAGCCCCAGCGAGAAGCTCGAGGGCGCGTTGAGGCTGGCGTTGTCGGAGTCCGGATGGGTGCTGCTGGGCCCGGCGCCGCCGCCCGAGGACGAGCCAGGGCCGGAGCCGGGTTCCGAGGCGGCGGCGGCGGAAGAGGCGAAAGAGGCGCGGAATGTGATCTCATGATCCGAGGCGGCAGGTTCATGATTTGACGGGTCCGGGCGTGCTGCGGACTGGTCGCGCGCGGCCTTGTGAGCCGGCGGCGCATAAAGAGTGGTTGCTGGTGCAGAGGCGAGGGTGGCGTGGATCTCGGCTGCCGCTTGTGGTGGGCCGGCTGTCGCCTGGGCTTCGTGGTCCTGTGCCGCGGCGGGAGCTGAGCCCTCGTGGTTTGCTACCATGTCGGGCGGCGGGTCGATCAGCAGGTCGCGGATGTCCATGGTACCCTCGAGAGGGCCCCAAGACGGGGCAGACGGCGCCTAAATAAACGTATCTCTTTTTCTCTTGTCTGCTTCCCCCAATACGGCCTGGTTGGGAATGGGGGGGAGGCCGCAGGAAAAGACCTCGGATCGGCAGGACGGCAGCTGGCTGGGAGTGAGAAAAGGAGATGGCGGGAGGGGCTCGTCGTCGGGCGAAGGGTCTCACATCAGCGCAGCGCAGCGCAGCGCAGCCCAGCGCACGCCCCGGCAAAGGCCCAGAGCAGCAGCCTAGGCTGCAGTCAGCAAGATGGCCCGGCGCGGACCCCTCTCGACTGGTTCCCTGTGTGAAGCCGCGAATCCGCGAGAGGAAAGGCGCGGCTTAGGACTTTGCTTGGCCAGTGAGGAGGCTCCGGGCAGAGCCTCTGGGATGATTCCCTCGACAGCACCGTGGCGTCCTGCGTGTGTGCCACGAAACCGAGGAGTTGCGAGGGGGAACAAGGAAGCACGGCGTGCAGCAGGTAGCGCCAAGTTATTTCTTTTTCGTCCCAGTCCCTTGGTATTGGGAGTTTAAGCATGGAAGGGATTGTGTCGCGGCGGACCCTGCGAAGGATATACATAGTATTATACGACTCCCCCTTCTTTTCCGGCTGTGGCAGGGATTCAAGACAAGGGGCCAGGTTTGTTTCGACAGTCACCCAGTAGCCGGCCAGCAAGGCCAGTCAAATCGGTCAGTTATCAGTCCCCAACAGGAGACTGGAGGAAGACAAGGAGGCGCAATGCCGTCGTTGGCCTAGCACGCAACCAAGCCTGCTCTTGTCCCTCCTGGGCGCGCATGTGGAACTCGCAGGTTTCGTCGGGCAAAAGATGCAGGGCGGCCCTATACCTCTGGTTGAGGAAGGTCGGCCGACGTGGTGCGAGGCCATGCAGGTGAGAAGCAGGTGCTTCAGCTTAGCCAACGCAGGTCTCGTCGTTCCCGCCCGGCATGCATTGTCAGCTCGTCAGCTCGCTAGGTTTCTTGTGCCTCGCCGTCGTACTTGTGACGGGCGCAAGGGACGACGATGCTGGGCGATGACGGTGATGATGTGTGCCCACCTGAGGGTGTGCAGGCTGGTGTGGGTCGGTTTGTCTGTTGGTTGGTGTCTCTCATACTACAATAGTAGTTGTCTTCTTCTGCTGATCCTGGTCATCGACGTGCTGGAAGAAAAAGAGGCGCCGCGGGTTTCCCCAGCTAGGCCTGTCCCTGCTTTTTTCCTCCCGCTGCTGCAGCTGTCATGCCCACCTAAAAGACATTTTCCCCACCGTCTGCAAATCCTCACTCTGACTAAGCTGCTGGACAACATCGCCTCAACTCCACTTCTACACTCATCATCTTGCCATCGCCCCCTGACTCTCCCCATCTGTGCCTTCAGATTCCTCAGCATGAAGATCAATCTCCGCTGGCCGGAGCTCCAGGCTCTTCGACGTTCCCTGGCCAGCAGGATTGATCCCATCGTCTTTCGGTCCGCATCCTTTCTCATGTCAGCTGTCAGGTGTCTTTTCTCACTTGGCAACCCACTGCCGCCCAGCTTTCGTCTTTCTTCCCCTACCTAGGATCCACAAACAAGGCTCACTCATCATTTCCATTTGTAACCTTAATCCCCACCAAAGCACCTGAGACCCCCGGCTACTGTATGGTCGGCGACCTCGGAAAGATCAGTGGCTTGCCAACACCCAAGTGCATCCTGCGTACTCCCACACTGGCCAGACATGGCGGTTGCTCCCAGGCACGACTTTGCGGCTCCGTTGGGGTTTGCATAATCATGCCATTTACTATGTATGTAGTATTACCGTGGTGGAGCTGTCCTGGTTGTCATACCACAGCTCGGCGCCACGGTACAAAATGCAGTGCCACCGCCCCCCCCCCTTCCAGCGGACATGTAGTTACACAGAGGTGGTTGGCAGGTGGCATGCCATGCATCATGACTAACATGCCCTACTCCGCGTTTGTTGGGTTACAGTGCGTCGGGATCGCTCCCAAACATTGCCTTCTGTGTCCTGCGGAAATCTGGCTCGGGATGCGCAACCATGCGGTGGAAATATCGGGCTTACGCCGATTTCCATTGCGTCTTCCCTATACAAAACATCACCTCTATGTATGATCAGCGGCTGCTCACTAGTCTTTGCAGGCGTATACCGAATTTCATCAATGTTGACATCACTTTGATCTGCTCCAGCTCGTTTCACTCAATCCATCTCTGTCCTCCTCAGTCCCCAAAGACGGAGCACCGCCACTAACTATGATCCACAGAACAATCATTGCTGCTGATTCCCGAGCTGCTGTGCCTCGCGGTTTACCAAGGCAGTTGTGGTGACGCACAAACCTAGCAGGGAAGGCCAAGGTCGGCCCAGAGATGACCATTCGAAGAGAGCCACGTACGAACGCGTAAATTCCCGCCGCATCTTCAATAACTGACAGGACGATATTTCGGGACAGAGTGGGCCCAAGGCCCGAGTTCCTGCGGCGCGTAATCAAAGTATACATTACAGTGGCTGACTGATCGCTACGCGTACAGCAGCCGGTCACCTCCACTTTGTTTGCTCATATGGCAAGCCTTGGCGGCCTGTGCAACTTTACGGAGCACAAAGGCTAATTGCTTTTACGTGCACCGTAGCTATTCGAGAGTCATTGCTGTAGACATGCAAGAATCTGAAGTCCCAAAGTCGTTGTTGGATTGATACTCACCCGTCAGGTTATAACTAACGCTAGGGGTACTATGCAGGGTGCGGCATCCCATTTTGCTCTTATAGTAACTGGTTCTGCTTTGCTAATCCGATCGCAATAACCTTTCTTTGGAGGGAAGAAAAACTCAAAATAAAAAAAGAGCCGCGGCGGTCCGCTCATATAGTCTTGAGAGATCAAGTAGTCTCTGTCCAGGACCATGTCGATTGTTCATCAAATCGCTTAAAACTCCTCACTGGGACACCCGTTTTATACCGTTTACACCCAGAAGAATTGTCGCTGGATCGAATAGAGGACACCCCTTTCGTGGGCGACATCCGAGATCACCCTGCAGACTGAAGGGACCAAGAGGTGATAACGGTATATGAATATCCATGCCATTACTAGGACAGCTGAATCTCGTCGAATGAGCCCGACCTCGGGACAATCTGGATCCCAGTGGCTACCTATTCTCCCGTTGGATGATCTCGCCACCACAACGGCAATAGGGTATGAGGCCCGAAGGTGCACTTTGTCTTTTGCATGTAAAAGACGATCAAGTCGCAGTTTTGGCTGGACTATGCCCTTAATACTGGTCTGCGCTGCTGCCGCTCCAATAACGAGCAGCCTGGAGCACCGGTGTCAAAACGTCTCAGGACGCCAGCCAGCCTTGGCAGGTCGAGTCTCCGGACCGGTTTCAATGGCACCACTTCAGACGAACCCACTCAGCAGCTTTGCGGACCCTGAAAAGCCCTTGGGACATGACTCGCCGGCAAGTACCGTGGAGAATGGTGGGGACCATGACCGTGGCACCGTCTTGCAGGTCGCACAGCCATGTGCCTGGACTGGATCCCGGTGTACCACGTGAAGGGGTTTCAACTGCATCTTGGTGAGCCCGACCTCATCACAGGGAATTCCTCCTACCGGCACCTGCGCTTATTGGAAGAGGTTGCCGTGTGATGTACAAGCAAGTTTGATCTGCCCTGGGTACTTGCATTTACAAACGTGGTGTGGCCCAACGCAGCTGAGCCGTTATGACGACTTGGAGACCCAGAAGCTGAAACAATAGCAATTCAGTTTGATCTGACAGGGAACTGAGATCGTCTGGAGCACCAAGGGGGCGCTATCGGGCAAGGATGGTGATCTTGCTGGAGGCGAGGCCTTCAATGTTGGCATACGAGTCAGCCAATCGGTATGATCACCCTCGCACCTCGTCCCGACTTGCTGCCAGGGGAGTCTTCGTCTGCAGTCATCCAACCACCCCTCCGGCTACTACATCCGTTCGAAACTCGGCGCCCAATGACCCACGTGCGCACCATGCCCTCCAGACCAGCTGTTCTCTGCTGCATACGGCGGCACAACACGTCTGGTCTGCACAAGGAGGGTCCTGGTAATTTGGCCACAGATCTCAAGACCCATCGCCCTACGGGGCGCAACCTGTTTGACTCTCCAGACCCTTCCTGTTTCCTCCGACCCCACTCACATTATATACAGACACTGGAGGCCGGATTGTTAAAGTCTGGTGCTGCGCACCCTTGCTGCTCCCTCACGACTGAGAACAGCGTACTGTCTCTTTCCTTTCTCTTTTTCTCAGCAGTCCAAACATGCTGATATTCACTGACCTGCGAACGACCGCTAAGCCCATGGAAACGAATTCCTATTAGGGAGACCTGGGAGCCGGCTCTCCGCATTCTTCGCTTCTTCACTCCGGGGGAGCTTCAGTACAAGGGGTACCTTCCTGTGCTCGACGGCAACAGCCTGTGGGAGGACGACTTGAAGGAATACCGGAAAGACCTACGTATACCACGCCGATTCCACCAAACGCGAGACGACTCTCCGGTATTCAGGTAGTCTCTATCCGCGGAACATCGCCGCCATCATGGCTTACGAGCCCTGGGTTGCGGTCCCGACCCTGGTGTGCAGCACGCTGTCTGCGGTTGCCACAGGTGCTGTGATCTTGATGTGGCTGTTTTCGAGGCATGACGAAAAACATTCATTTCGATACGCACTGGTCATGAACTTGACAATCGCCGGTAAGCAGAGCAGCTACTTGGTTAGATGGACCGTGTGTACTGAACATGACGTTTCAGAGTTCATCAACTCACTCAACAACACCATCTCCGGGAGCATAGTCGTATCGACACAGAAATGGCTCAAGCTCGGAACAAGCTGTAATTTGAACGGATGGATCGGGCAGGTCTCAGTCCAGGCGGCCGACTTCTCCGTCCTCGCCATCGCGGTCGTGACCCTGCTAACCATCAACTTCAACCGCTGGATCATGCACTGCAGCACGAGGGAGCAGCGCTTTATCTGCGGCTTTGTGTGGGTGGTGCCCTTCTTCACCGCCTCGCTCGCCCTGGTCACGAACAAGATCGGGCCCGTGACGGGCAACTGGTGCTGGATCGCGCAGGACCCACCGTACCTGCGGTACGCCCTGGGCCACGGCTGGCGCTTCGCCATCTTCCTCGCCGTCATCGGGATCTACACTGCCGTGTTCTTCAACGTGCGCCGCCGCCTCTCCCGCCGCAACTCGGAGCCCGCCCTGCGGAGGAGCCACTCCTTCAGCATGTACGCCGGCTCGGCGTCGGACGTCAGCGCGGTCATGACCAACAACGAGCTCATCCGGGGCAAGCACACCATGCCGACGACGGTGCGCGAGGCCGTCACGCGGTCCAGCTCCGAGCGCAACAAGACCACCGGCCTCGAGGCCGCGCAGGAGTCCAAGCTCGGCGCGCAGCAGCGCCTCGGCATCAAGCCGCGCATCCGCGTCATCCAGAGCAGCCGCCTCGACCATGACACCAGGCACTGGCTGCTGCTGTCGCTGTTCCCCATGGCCTACATCGTGGTGTGGATCCCCGGGCTGGCGAACCGCTTCGCCGAGCTGGCGGGCCACCAGGAGCAGTGGCTCGTCGCGGCGCAGGCGACGACGCAGCTCACGGGGCTGGTCAACGCGCTCGTGTACGGGTTCAAGGAGCACAGGCACATGATGAAGAGAAAGAAGAAGGCGGCCGAGCTTGTGAAGAAGAGCGGGCTGGATTTGGACGTTTGATTTTTGGCAGACCTTTTGTTCCGCTATGGCACTTATGACAGCGGTTGCCGTGGGCTTGACTTTGGATTTGAAGCGCACCAGCCTGATTGCAAGACCCTTGACAACTACAGGACGTAATGATTTAGGATGTATAAACGAATAAAACGGCTTGATGATGCAGAAGGCCTGTCTCCTTGTGGGATGTATGTGTTCTGAAAGCCCCCTTTCCGGGCCTCCCTACGATGCGCGCACAACTTCACATCTATGGCGCTGATGACACTGCAGAACCCCTCTCCTCTACCGTCCATTGAGGCCAATATGTTGACGAGGCAATGATATTGGCGCGTCACCCCCACCTCCCCCACATTCCCGCGGGCTTGTGGTATAAATAAGGTTATAACAGTTCTGTACCCACTTGTGGGTAGGCATTGCCTTTGTGGGTTATATTTGATGGGCACCTTGGAACCGCTGCTATTGCGCCACTCGCCAGGGGCAGTATGCATGGCACGGCTGTGTTTCATTAGCATTCTGGTACATGCAAATCCTCGCCACCGCGGTCACTTTAGTCAGTGACTCCCACTCGTACAGACATTGGCTGGGGGATGGTCTGCCAAGACGAGCCGAATCATGCTTTGGTTCGCCTCTTCTGTAATTGCAGCCATACTATGGCATGGCATTGGTTGATCGATCCAACGTCTTTCCAATTTTAGCTACCCTTCTGTTTTGGCACCTCTTTCTTTTTTTTTGTGAAGTACGGCGTACCTTCAGCCCGACTTGCGTGATCATCTATATGGCATAGTGCTCCATGTTGGCTTTGGCTATAGCCTGGCGCGGCTTGATCTGTTCCCGAGTCCACACAAGATTGAAAGAAGTGGAAAATGCCGCGGACTTTCTGATGATTAGCCGCACATGTCATTCCTTGCTCGAAATCTTGCTACGTTGCCCTGGAGGGGATAAAGAGGATCGCGTCAAGGGATCAAAGCCTGGTCGCCACCGCATTACGGGTAAGAGGGCAGCACTCACCAAGAAGCTCTTGTAGGTTTTCTCGTACCCCATGGAACACTCCAGCATACTCGTGCATGAGGTTTGCTTCATCATCAGCGCCACCACCTAGAGCTTGTTATTGTCCGCGACTCTCCGTGGGCCATGGGTCAAAAAAATGGAGAGAAGAATATATCCTTCAGGCTCTTTTTGCAGTCTGACAAAGTTGTGCATGCCCCTGATGGCTGCCATGGAGGGAGTTTGAGTCGTGGCCGGCCCGGGTCAGGTTACCACAGAATTTCCCGCATCGTTTCATTCGGGCAATTTTATTAGGATGGACAGGGAACGCGAGACTAGAGTGCCTTTTGAAAGTGAAGCCAGCAGAGATGATGGACAGCTGGTGGTAGGTCCTGCTTCTGCACCAGTGCATTTCTTAACGTGTTCCATGTGTTGGCGCCGTGGGTGTTTGGGCGTGTCCGACTGCAGTTATTCTGAGTGTCTAGGCATGGATGTTGTAGGTCTGTGTATTATAGATTGTTGTGACTGGGAGTTATGTGTTGGGTGTAGATTGAGAGTGACTGCTCCGGACAGCGATCGAGCGATTTTTGAACGTTCGGCAGTGGGACCAGGTCGGGATGTAGGCTCTGATATCGGCATTGCTGACTTTAATAAAGGAAACCCTCACCCATTGGAAAAAGACCGCTGGCGAGAGAACTATCCAAATCGTGCTCAGAGTTGGAGGGGAGATTTGTGCTGCTTCAAGGCTCCTTCTGGCCGCTGTCCCTTCTGGATGCGTGTGGCTCAACCCCGGGCTCGTTCGGGGGAGCTCTGCTCTGGACAGTAAAGATGGGTATGGACTCACCCCCGTGAGTAAGGCTTTCGTGCTCTCATACCTTTGGAAACCGTAAGCTGAGTCTAGATCCCGGTACACGAGAGAGGAACCGGTACGTCGCTCTCGAGATGGCATATATGTTCATCACCGCCAACCCAATATCCCGCCCTGGGCTATGTGTCTGCGGACCAACGAGCCCATCAGAAAATAGCAGCCCCAGCTACTTATGGCCTTATTAAAGGTGGATAAGCTCAAGGAATTAGATGGCTCCTGCGTGACAGACAGGTAGTTCTGTAGGAGCCTCGACGTACCCTGCCCTGCCAATGGTAGTATCCTGCGCGCGTCCAACAGCTTCCGCTAACGCCTGCTGTCAAGGTAAGGCAGTCCAACATCCCAGCTTTCTTAGCGGGTAAAAAAGAAAGCAGAGGAGCCATACATAGCTCCGTAATCGGGCTCCATAGTCTCCAAATGCAATAAGGGGGACGGAACGGGAGAGTGGGCAAGTCCTGAAGCCTGTATGTAGCCTGCAAGATATCGAGGGAACATATCAGGAGTATGACGAGCTCAGGAATTAGCTTTGGTGAATGGAATAGAGATGTGAGTGAGTGGTCGCTCAGCATCAGCCCACATTTATTAGGATCACCTGTCAGAATTCTGGGCTAGAAACTGTTCACGCACATCAGGGGTCTTGGAGGCTATTGCCTCTGTGCCTGTTGGCCTTCCGTCACCCCTTTTCCGCTCAGTCCAAATCCGCATCCCTCAGGGCTCCCTCTCCACCTTCTATTTTGGCCGCCCAGGTACTTTATCACGCTTTCAAGGCCTCATGGAGTTCCCAACGAGCTGCAGAAACGTCCATTCCCTCCATAGCGAGTCTTGGACCACTTGCGTGTGGTTGCTGGTTTACTTTTCCTGCTTGTACAAACACCTCGTTTGAGACGTCAGTTCTCGAGCAACAAAAGAAAAACCTTTCCCACGCCCCCAGCAGATCAAATCTTGGGCCAACCACGTAAAACCCACAAATGCTATTTTGCACTTTACATTACTCACCTCACGTATTTACTTCCCGCCATTCTTGACGGCCCTTTTCCCCATACCTATCATAGCCGCAGCTCTGAAGGGAACCCTAGAGGCACCGAAGCCTGTTCAGACTTGACCAGCTTCACCTTCCTGCTCGCAAGGCTGCAACCTTTGCATCACCCCACCCATCCGCAATCTCTTCACAGCTTTTTCACATTCCACATTTTCTGAACCTCCCAGCCACCTCTCCATACTGCAACCCACCACTTCCCTCTTGATGAAGTACCTACGAATGATGCGTCAGCGAGAGCATACACCAGCCGCACCACGTAAGTACACAAAAGACTTTATCAGCAAACCCTGGCGTTAAAAAAGATGCTGATGTCGCACAGAATGGCAGACAGCTCATCCAACGACCCTGGTGGCGGCATTCCCCCGTCGCCAGCCAGCCCACCAGTAGCCCTTCGCGTCGAGAACCTTCTACCAGAATTGACTCCAAACGAGGCAAGCGCAGCCAGCCTCCCTGAAGCACTCAAAGACCGACACCCTCGCGGCATTCTCAGGCAATATGGCATCAAGGTACAGACGGCGGATGACATCGGTTACAACTCATTGCACTTGGAGCTCCGCGACCACATTCGGGCAATCGCCATTGCGGGCATCCAAGAGTCAGATGGCGACTATGACCACCTCCAAGGCAGATACCTTCCTTAGATGACGCCATATGCCTGCATCGACCCAGAATGGAGGGAGGCAGTTGAGAAGGTCAACTTTCGGCGTCTAAGATTCTCTGGGACGAAGAAAAAGCTTACCAAGCACCTCAAGCTGCTTGAGCGCTACGTCGTAGATAGTCGGCGGAAGTATCTCCAGTATATCAGTCTTCGCATTCAACGTTACAGGCCGAGCCCCAGATCACCCTGGACACAGGGCCCAACGGACGATGGACTCATTGAACCTCCTGTGATGAGCAGAGTGGATGTATTGATGGCACCTGTTTTCTGACTGTTCAACATTATCAAGCAGTGGGACCAGTACGCCACAGGCGAAAGCGGTCTTAGTGTTGAGCTCGAGACTCATGGCTGCTGTGCCTTTCCAGGAGATGGAGAACTACAGGAAACCACTCAGGCTGTACAGGTTAGGCTGGCCAACCTATCTCCCATCTCTCAGATATCCCACTTCCAAGCCCCGCTTTTGGGAACCTTTTGATATCTCAGCAACGCATGTTCTGCTCTCACGCATGCCTCGTCTTCGAAGTATCTCGCTCAGGATCCCCGTCCTCTCGCGGCTTGCAGAGGATCACGATTCTCGGATTCTATGTAAGTCTATGTCTAACTAACTCAATGTCTCTCAGCACATCTCAGCTAACCTGCTTGAATAGCATTCTACAGGTCTCTGTCTCGGACCGCTCCGAATCTCGAAAGCTTAGAGGTTATGAGCGACGGGTATATCGATCGGAATAGGAGCAATGACTTTGCGACGAATTTTATTGCTGCCATGTTCTCCTTCTCGCAGAGACTCCGCACTCTTTCTCTGAAGTGGCAGAGTCTTTACACAGCACGAACAATTCTCTCGTACTTTTCCGCGGCAAGCTTCAACTCCATGGCAGCACCGCCGCTGGCGTGGCCAAACTTAACGCACTTGAACTTTAGGCCGACCTGTATTCATCACCTAGAGGACGACGTTCCCATGATTGTCGACGAGTTAATTCTGGGAGTCGGACGTGCAATCAGATACATGCCTCACATTCGGCATCTGGAGATGGTGGTGTCATACCAAACACCACCGGATGTTATTGACGACGAAGACCCCTTTGGCTGGCTGTGGGACGGGTGCTGGGGAGAAGTCTACACCCAGATCGATTTTACGCTCGAACATTTGCGCCACTCCTATGAGCGCACCCCAACGGCGAGACTATGTGTTAGGCACCACAGAGGCTGGGATAGTCTCAAGACTGTCCCTGCTAGAAGTGTGGTGGAGCAGTGGAAAGAGCCAGTTGCACGCGCAACGAATGCTAATTTGCAAGTCGATGTGGTTTCTTTGCCTCGCTCCGATATTTGGTTGGATGACATGGTTGGAATGTGGTTTTGACCAACGTTATGCCCGCAGAGTTGCAGTGCGGCATAGATCAAGCCGCGGTTCGACCTGGGGTGGAAGAACTATGGCGCGCCGAAAATGGAGTCAGGGAGTCGAAGGTGGAAGAACCATGAAACAATATTTCTGACGGAGCGATGGGCTAGGTCCAAAGTCACTGAACTTCTGCCAACGAACCTGGCTTTTCCCTAGATAGTTCCCCAATCAAAGTCGCAATTGTGAGAAAAGAACTAGTTGCATTCAGTGCAGTGACTGGCCAGTGCTCAGGAGCTGTTTATGGCGGACCAAACCCTGCAGAGCTCAGTCGTCACATCAGTTGTAGATGGTTGGGGGTTTCCAGGAAATTTCTTCGCCCTTTATGACTCCATTTGGTTAGTTTTTTGAAGCAGCCTAGCAGTGGGAGGAGAGGGAAGGAATATCAGAGATCGAGAGAGGGGGAGAGGGAGGGAGAGGGAGGAAGAGACGGAGGGAGAGAGATATCCAGAAATACAGATCTCTCATAGGACTGCCCCTCAGTTTTCAAGAATCCCTCAGCCAGAATTAATGCTAAAACCCCTTAAAACATTTGGTTGTTAAATGGTCTGACTTTCTCCGAAAAAGTGGTGCCTAAACTACTAAGTACTTACCTGGTCCTCATACTGCCGATATAGTGGTCTTCATTACGGCAGCTTCTACCACAACAATGTTTAGAGAGCTTTCTCTAAGGATATTAAAATTCCTTCTGCAAGTTTTAGCCGGAATGACCTCCAAGTTCGTATGGTCGATGATTAACTATAGTATTTCCTGCAGCAACAGCATCGTTCGAGGACGCTGGAGGAAGACTCTAGCCCGACTCCATATACACGTTTACGGAATTTAAAGGCGATAGGACACACAAGAAGAGCTTTAACTGCACATCTTATGATCTTAGCTACCAACGTTACTGAAACATGCAGGATGCTCCTTTGAATCGACCACAAAGCATTCCATATGCAGTACCTAATGACACGGACGGCATGAGGCCACAATGGCCTGATTATGAAAGACCATGTGGCTTAAATCGGTGCTATAGCATCCCTTTTGTGTCACATGTGTGCCTTAGGCCAGATGGTTGGGCCTTTGACGGCCTGGTGAGACAGGCCGACCGGACCGAGGCCACCCTTGGATTACACAGGTACCGAGGAGGATCTGAAACACTACACTTCATCCGGCCAACACGGCGGCCAGTTTACAGCTGAATGTGAATGATATCATTGTTTCTTTTCGTTGGAGTCTCCCAATATTTTAAGTTTGGTCGACTGCAACAGGCCCGGTGTGATTCCGATCCTACCAGGCTACGGAGACATGAACCTGTGGAGATCATCCTAGAGCATAGGCTTCATATTTGCGGATTCCGGGCATAACTGCATGTATAACTTGAGAGACACAAGCCCACGAGGACCAAATAGAAAATATCAGAGCATCTCCGTGCTGAGGCCGAAATATCGCGGATCTCCAGTTCTATTAACAAGCTCTACCAGAGGTTGAAAGTCTTTGCATGCAACTCCTCTTTTGCCCACATTCTTGATTGATCATCTAATTACTCTTTAACACAACGTAGCTTCAATATGGCAACTCGCCTGGAATTCGTCATCCAAAAGCTGGATAGGCTTGAAGATGCCATCCGGCACGAGAAGAGAACGTATGACAGGTGCAGGGACCAATACGCACAGACGAGAAGCTTGGAAATTCTGGAGGACCTCAGAAGAGAGTAAGTCCTATCGCCTCAAATTAATCCGAGATGTCAAGACCCTCTGGAACTAACTGGCCATTTCCATTCAGACGCTCAAGATACAGAGCCGAATATGATGAGCTGCAAAGAGCGCGCTCTGATGCGCGAGAACAGAGTCTGTTTCTTTCCTACACTCATCCAAGAGCCAAACACAAACATAGCCCCACGGAAAATGACTGTACCAATTTCTGACATGCTCCGTTTGGAATCCAGGGCACCAAAACCAACGTCCCCCACAGCAGCAGTATAGAGAGCACCAACCGCGAAGACAAACGGCCGCTCCCCCCGACGCACAATATCGCGCCTACCCTGATCGGCGAGATGCCCAGGACACATCGGGCTACAGGCCGAGGCACGACTACGCCCCCAACGGCCATGCAGCAGGCCGGCCCCAAGGCGGCGCCGGCAGACAGCAGCGGCCCGGTCCTGCTCGCCCGCGGCCGAACAACGCTCAGACAATGTATGTCGAGGTGGAGGAGCCGGATGGGACGAAATACACCCAGAGGGGAGTAATGCGTGATTTTGACCCTTCCCGGGACACTGTGCGGCCCAATCCTGCTCGCCCGCGGCCGAACAAGGCTCAGACAATGGATGTCGAGGTGGAGGAGCCGGATGGGACGACATTCATCCAAAGGGGAGTAATGCGTGATTTTGACCCTTCCCGGGACACTTTGCGGAAGTGAGTGGCACTCGGGGCACACCGATAGCTGGCTATCGTGTAGCAAGATTGCAACACTCATATCATAGATTAGACTGATACATTGCTTGATCCTTTCGTCCTACCTTTTCGTCCTCTGTACACAGATTCTCTTGCCTTTGTGTGTCCGGAAAAATATCCTTTCAGCGGATATAAATTACATGGAAAATATCTTTGCATGTGTCAGGTCGCCTGTGGCCTCTCGCTCGGAGCTCAGTCCGCGCGGTGGTTGCACGGGTGGCAACCCTCGTCGTGGGGCACTCGTCCGCCGTTTTCTAGGTCTCGATGTAGCGCACATTGCACCGAATGCACCTGAGCTGCCTCGGAGCAGGGCTCTCCATACGTTGATGAAGAGAGGAAGGGCCTCGGGACTGCCGGTCTGTACTTGACCAAAACCAACTGCTGCAGGTGGACTGGCTGGGTTGTTGCGTTCGATAGTAGGAGGTATCGGTGCTCCGCTAAACCCTACGGCTGCTTCAACACTGCTAGCATTACTTTTTATATATATATATATATATAAAAGAAAAGGCTATTTTTGCAACTCTAGTGGTAGCTACCTGAGTACCTACTCAAGTAGCCAACTGCCGACAATATCCAAGAGTCCCGCAGGAGCTCCTCCGACCCTACGCCCCAAACATCTCACGGTCGCGTATCTTTTGCTTCACGCTCCAGTACTGGTCCCACCACGGCTTCTCCCCATCCTTCCTGTTCGGCGGCAGCCTCAAGTTGATGGTGTGCTTCTCCCCCTTGGCCTCAGCCCTCTGCTTCTTCTGCACGTGGTTGCGGACCTCATAATGGTCGAACATGGACACGGCCTCGATCATGTACGCCGTGGCCACGCGCTGGTCCCTGATGAGGAACAGATTCTCGGCGTTCTTCAGGTCGGCCGCCGTGCTGAAGTTGTGCGAGCCGGTGTACACGCGCGCGTTGGGCCTGTCAAAGTCAATGACCACGAACTTGTGGTGCATCCTCGCCCCCGAGCCGCCGGCGGACTCGTTGTCGAAGCTCTCCGGGTACGCCACCGGCGGGTTGCCGTCGCTGGTCTGCAGCTCCAGCTCGTTGACCGACTTGTCCGACAGGCCGTACACCATGATGCCCTTCTCCGCCGTCTTCTTGACGATGGCGTCCCTTATGACCCCTGGCGTCTGGTAGAGGAAGGCGAGCGAGTAGAAGAGGCTCGACTGGGCGTTGGCAATGTCCGCCGCGATGCCCTCCAGCGTGCCGGCCTTCGAGCTGTGTGGCGAGAAGGTCACCTGTGCGTCGATGCCGCCGAGCCCGAGGTCGTTCCACTGCGCCGACTCGGTCTTGTAGAAGCCGTCCGTGTCGTTGGGGTGCTCCCAGTAGTTCTCGAAGGCCTTGCTGAACACCTCCACCGGCCCGCGTCCCTCCAGGGCGATGAGGTTGTTGTTCTGGACGTAGAGGCCCCGCCACGAGAAGTTGGTCGAGCCGCCAATGGCGATCTGGGTCCTCTTCCCGTCGACGATGATGACCTTGTTGTGGTGCAGGCCGCCCATGTGCTGCCGCTGGACGTTGTTCTTGCCCGCAGATCTCTCCAGCATCACGGCTGCCTTGGTCTCGGCGTCGTCGGGGTCCTTGTGCGGCTCCGAGTCGTCGATGATGATCCTGACGCGTCTCCCGAGCTTCTTCAGCCGGAGCACAACCTCGGGGTTGTTCAGGTCGTACGCGAGCACGCGCACCTGGGCCGTCTCGTCCTCGATGGCCGCGTCGAGCGCGCCGAGCAGCACCTCGCGGGCCTCGAACCCCATCCACGACAGCGCCTTTTCCTGGAGCTCCGGGTCCTTGGCCCTAAACTCGAGCCCGTCGTCGGCCTTGACGGGCAGGATGGTCCCCACGCCGCCATTCTCGCCAAACTTCTTGACAAAGGCCTTTGACGAGACGAAGCCCCGCGTGAAGGCAATGTTCATCTTGCCAGGGTATGTCTGGGCCATGATCTGGATCTTCACATCCTGCTTCTCCCCATAGGTCAACGCGCGGTCGTCGCCCCCGCCATTCATGAAGACAGGCGTGACACGGTAGCGGAAGTGCCCAGGTACATCGACCGTGTAGGGGAAATGCACCCATCGGAACCTCTGTATCGGCGACCGCTTGCTCGACCGCACCTCAAACCCAGAGTCCCGCCGCTCCCCGGGGAACGTGAGGAAGTTTGGGATCTCCCGCCACTCGGTCGACTGCGGCTCCAGGTACTCTATGACGAAGCCCACGAAGTCGTCCGGGGGCGTGCCGTTCTTCCAGTTCATGGCGAGCATAGACATGCCCTCGCCGCGGTACACGGTGAAGGTGAACGGCGCCTTTGAGTTCTGGCCTCTGACGATGAAGTCGGGAGGCACCTCGTTCTTGGTTGGGGCGATGGTGTGCTTGCGGAGTGGCAGAGGGCCGGGACCTGGCTTCTTGTGCTGCTCCGGGCTCCCGGCGGAGGCTGCGGCAGGTCGCTTCTTCGGCTTCCTCGGCGGTGTGCCCGTGTCGCTGGCAGGCTCGTCATCTTCATCACTCTTGTCTGCTGCCGCCTTCTTGGGCTTTCTCGCCGGCGTGGTCTTTCGGCTCGGGCGCTCATCATCCTTGTCCCCCATATCCGCCAGAGTCTCATAGTCCAAATCCTCGTCTCCGGACCCCCCGTACTCCTCATACTCCTCGCCATCCTCTGGGGTCCATTCCTTATCCTCCTCACGCTTGGTGCGAGGCTTGGGCTTCTTGCGTCCGGTTGTTTTTGACGGCTTCGGGGACGCCTTCTTGGGAGGCCTTGTCAGCTCCAGGTCCTCGGTCAACAGCTGCTCATTGGCCATCTCCTGGACCTCGAGCTCTTCATCCTCGAGCTCCTCGTCCGTGGGTTTCCACGCCTCATCCTCCGGGCGCTTTGTCCGCTTAGCGACCTTTTTGCGCTGAGGTGTTGGAGACTTCTTCTCAGTAGCCTGGGATGACTTTTTAGGCGTGGCCTGACTCTCGCCATTGGGCCTGCCACCCATGATTCCCTGCTCGAGGGACTGATCATTGGCCTCTACGTAGGCATCTTCCTCCGTCGGTCTCCAAGTACCGTCATCATCCCCCGTTCGCCTGCCTTTTGCCATTTTGGACTTCAACGAGTCAGAGGTGTACCGCACGAGTGTGCGGAAGCCGAAACACATTTTGAAGTAAAAAGGCCGAAAGCCTGGGCGCTGAAGTCTGCTGTATAAAAAATGGTAAGGTGTGGAGATATTACACGTATGAAATCAGACCAGAGTCTCCGCTGGTGCAGGTTCGATCAAGATTTCTGAGGTTGACAATTCTCCAGAAAAGCCCCTGACACGTCACCGCGCCTAATTCTGGGGCAGTACGAAACCAGGTCCACTCGTCGTGATAACCACGGGCCCCCACAAATACTTATTCAGAGCCACAACCAGGGTGCTTGCAGCTCACTGGCCCAGGGGCTCGTGCGTTTGTGGCTGGGCTACAGGGTATTCGGGATGCGACTCTAGGAATCCGTGCGAGGAAGACGCGTCTGCCATATCCGGAATTGATAGAAAGGAATAGAGCTGGCAGAGGGCAGAAACCGACAGTCGTGCAGCCTCCCCAATGTGAAAGATATCCTTTGAAAACGAGGAGATAGCGGTTTCTTCCTCTCACTTCTCTGCTGGATTATTCTTGTGCATCCGGTTCTTCCCGATAACAAGCCTTGAACTTGACAATGCGGCGCTCGGGTCGTGTGGGATGTGGTCTCGGGATACTTAACATTAATGCTCGGTCGTTGGGCTCCAAGGTTGAAAGCGTTGAGGAAACATTTCTCCGTTCAAAACTCTCAACACACCAATGATGTTGCTCGTGAGTTCCCCGGGTTGTTTTGCCCGACAGCTACGGGGGAAATTAATCTTGATAGTTGTCGAACTTCTCTTCATCCTTGATTCCATGGCTTCCGTAGCGGGGGCTATTAAGGGGTTTCAACAACGGTTCCTCTTCCAGCGCATGTGCAATAATCGCTTTCCTACTTAGATTCTGACTTTTGATTGGATCTTGCTTCGGGATAGAAACTGGCCAACTTGGAATAGTGTTCTAGGCCTTTTTCCTCTCCGATCTCTTTTTGCTACGTATTTCCAGGCCCTCTCTAGCCCTCTGGGAAATACATTATATTTAGATCACCTCTTAGGGACCTGCTTGATATACCCTCTTAAAGTATCTAGGCATTCTATGAAGTGAGGAAGTGAGGAAGTGAGGAATTCCCTGCTCCACCTTCTCGACATACCATCTTGGTCACTTGGTTCCAGACTCCGGTGGCTTGGATATAATTCCCGAGCGCATAGCCAGTGCTTTCTATGTCTTTCGAGGTGCCGGACATATTGTTGGACTTCTGTAGAGAGGATGGTGCCAGGAGGATATATGGTACGGAGTCGCCCGGGTTTTTCCAAGCTGAGTAGCCGAATTGATGGATGAGGCTGGAGACAATACCACAGATCTATGGTGTTTTCGGAAGTTGCCAAGGCTGATTTCGTCTGCCATACACTGCAGACATTGACGTACTTCTCAAGCTTGAGTCGATTGCTGGTTTGCCTTATCTTGAGATGGCTGAGTTGCTCGCCCTCCTCGAGATCCAAAGATCGGGGCCTGAAACTGATTCAGGTCGGTATGGAACGGAGTCTCGCGCATGATGGGATGTCCCCAGTGAGAAGGAGCCCAATAGCTTTCTCAGAGGGCAATCTAGAAGTCTCATCTCAAGTAACCTCGATATCATTCAGTGGAGCTAACGACTCCTATGCTCTTCTATTAATACCTACGGTCCCAGCATCAGGTTTCTATCAGGTTTGTCTACCAACCTGAGGATCCAGGTGGATACTTGGGGCGAGCCTTTGAGCTCGAGGTCCAGGCTTTCCCGCCCACAATTGCCAGTCCAGCTTCTGCTTGTCCCAGCTCCCCGAGGGAGCTCCTCGCCCCGCAGCCAACCCCCCCCCCCCAGCACCTTCTACCAGCCGCGGGTGGCCCCAGTCATTCAGAAGGCTTGCCTTCAGGGCTCGCGCCACCATCTCGACACCACCGCGCGTCTACTGGAAATGTCATCGACGGAAAAATCACTCCCAATCAGCCCATAAGTCCTTCCTTTGTGATCGCCACCCATTTGTAATTTGATCAAATCTCATTTCCTTCCAAGCTTGTCTTCTTGCGTTCGCGGCGGCTGCGGCCATTGCAACGCCTGCGGCCCGCCGTCAACAGACACGCGTCGTGACGCGTACAACCAAGCCATCTCAGTAAGATTTCGCCCGACACCTGCGACAATATGAACACAAATGAGAAGGTCAGTCTGTCCGAACGGGTTGACCGTGCCTCAGAGGACCAAGCCAAACGGGCTCTGAGGTACATGATCATGAAGTGTACTGTCAAGCATGACACTATTGCACGAGCAATAAGAGACGCCCTCGAGAGGTACACACCAGCCCCGACCATTGTGTTTGAAAATCCAGACTCGGATCGGACCGAGGAGGCTGAGGCCATCTTATCTCCCAAGCAATCAAACAAGAAGCAGAAGCACCAACAGGACGGCAGCAACGAAAGTGGGGACGAAGTACCTTCCACAAACTTGCAAAATCGCATGTGTTCTCGACGTAGCGATATCAATAGCGACCCACAAGTTGCAAACCTCATCATTGAGAAGACCAAGACCAAACTCAAGGGAAACAAGAAGGGCAGCAGCGTCAAAATGAAGAGCAAGACAGGCCGGATGCGTCGAAGAAGAAGAAGTCCAAGCATGGATCCAAGCCCAGAGAGGAAGCCGAACAGCGCGCCCACGACAGCTCCGGGCGGAGACCTCCCAAGCAGAAGAGTCCTACTGTCATAGATCTCGTCAGTTCGTCTGATTATGAGGCTCGTGTCACCAAGCCTTTAAAGAATGACGACAGTTCTGACGATGATGGCTTTGAGATTGACAGAGAGGAAAACGGCTCTGAGAGTGGAAACTCGAAAGAAAAGAGATCGAAAATTGTGCAGTATGAAGATGCGCTTTCCGGAGAAAATCAACCCTCATGCCCCAACGTGAGCGGGAAAGCCAGTCATACTACTGCGAATACTAGCAACGGCAGCCGTTGTCCCGATCAGTCAGTGTCCGTCTCCTTGGCCAAGGCATCGATGCTGAAAAATTCTAACGAGTTGGGTCCTTTCAGGACAGCCAAGAAGCGAAAGGCGCCTGAGCCTACCGCGGAAGATATCGAGAGTGGCCAACCTGCCACGCCAGCCACTAATGTCCATCTCAGCAAAAGGTCCAAGAAGACTCATCCATATGAGCCGCCATCTGGCGACCATCTTCATCATGCCGATCAAACCCAGAACGCTAGCGATTCAGATGGAAACTCGAACCCCGCCACTTCGCGCCATCTTTTCCACCTTCCTTCGAGGCCGCGTCCAAAACATTCAGGACCTTTAGCATCGCCGTCGGCTGCACCAAGCTTCGTACAAGATCCGAACAACTTCCCGCGCGGGCCTACGCCTCTGGTCCTTGAAACCGGTGGTGCATCAGATATCAAACCAGTGCCACAAAGCGTGGCTGGAATCCCAGCGCCAGAGTCTTCAGGCGTTTTTGCGGCTCAGAAATCCCTACGGCCTGATCAACAGCCACCCCGGCAGCTGCCGCATGGAAGGCCCGAAAACGATATTTTATAAGAATGCGGATATTCGCACATAAGAAAACAGATGGCAAACATAACGCTAGTGACTAAGCACCCGGCCGGTTGCTGCCGGCAACGCTGCAGCTAATAGGGAAGCCGCGTTCTGCTGACATAATGGCGCTAGTGCCGGGGGCCCTTGAATTTGATGACCTCGAGTGCTGATTTTGAGTGCCTCCTCAAGGGGCTATAGGGCCACATATGTTGTTGACCAACGCGCCTCACACCACCCAACCCCTATTACCCACCACCCACCCCCAATGCCCTTAATAAATAAACAAACTACTCAGACCAGTCAATTAAGCATCATTAATTACCCCTATCTGGTCATCAGACGTTTTTTTGGTGTTATAGTGATGGTATATGTGCCAGACTATAGTGGCCTTAAGCTGCAGTAGTAACGCAACTATTAATAATGGAACGCAAATATTACCGCTACAAACTACCGTTAACTAGCCCTTGCCAACCCACCCCCTTTCCTATGACTATTTCATGATGGCTATGATACTTTTAGTGATCTTTATGCGGAACTGAATGCGTTAGTAAAGTTATCCGGGTTCTCTATGGTTGTGTAAAGCTTAGTGCCAACGTATGTGGTCTTGATGTATAGCCGGGGCGGTACTGCCCGGCCCAGTACTGCAAGAAAATATCAGTCCTCTATAATCAAATGTGGCTGCAAATGGAAGGCAATTGTATATTGCATAAGGAATATAGCCAGTAAATAGGTCCTTCGGGTTAAGGAGGGAAGGCATACTAATTATAGCCCATAGGACGTCCTAGAGGCTTAACGCGGATTTGTGAAGCTATTGCAAGAATACCACGAATTCCTCACTTGAATAGCTCAAGACCCATCACAAGTAAAGCCCAGGCAACTCAAGGCTGCCCTTTGTCGCCAGTACCCAGATGTTGAGGTGGGAAACAACATCATGAAGAACTAGCTCGCCGGCTTTCAATAATAGAAATAAGGCATATATATACCAACCCAAATAACACTATATTGGCTTGAAGAGAAGGAGACTTGGTATAGATTTTGCATTGATGAGGATAATGCGATCACGGGCATCTTGTGGTATATAATGCAGCAGGTCCAATAGATTCGAGAGTAGCGTTTCTCTGGCAATATCTCGCTTGATTGTACATACTCAATAAATCAGAAGAAGCTGCTGTACTTCCAAAGCACTATTGTAACCCACATAAAGAAGATTTTGCCTCTCTTTCAGGGTATTATAGATAATGAGAAGGAATCAGGCTTCTGGTAGCTGCTGGAGCAGGTTCACGATCTCCTCCGGGAGTGTAAAAATGAGGACCCTTTGCTCTTTGTTACAGACTATGATACTGCCTTGATTAACGCTCTAGCAAAAGAATTTCCTCAATCAAAACACTAGCTTTGCGTTTTCTATATTAATATAAACGTTGTCCTTAATATTAAGAAGAAATGGCGGAAGCCAGGCCGGGAGGAATTGCCTATAGCTACTGAGGATGAAAACTCCATGGGAAGCCCGGATCCCGAGGATCCCGAGAGTGATGATAAAGATTTCGGACTTTAGAATGTGCTGCAGAGAAATACTACCATAGCGCCTTCAAAAGTGCCTGCCCTCAGTGCTATCCCCAACACCCGAATAGCCCTCTTTGACCTCTTCAAGACCATGGAGTTTGCTACCGATCGTAAGACCTATGAGACAGTTTGGGAGTGTTTGCAAGAGAAGTTCTCAGGCTAGAGGGCGATCCTTAACTATCTCAAGATATATTACGTTAATGAGAAGGAGGAGATCGTCGCTAAATGGGCCGGTTATAAGATCTGCGAGAACCTTAACTTCGGCTTACGTATGATGTTCTCTACTGAGCGGATGCACTGGAAAATCAAGCTCCAGCTGGGCCACGGGATGGGGAATGTCTACTATCTGTTTGAGGCTGTGTTTGAGGCTATCGTCAAGACTGCTCGTGATATCCGGCTTAAGGAAGCCAAGCAGAAAACGGCGGCCCTAGAAAAGTTTAACGGAAAGCCGTGGGTTGGCAAACTACACCTTCAAGTGGCGAGGGAGGCACTCGAGCTTCTCGCGAAGATGAGGAAGCAGGCGAAATGTATGCTTTGAGGCGAAACACTATGAGGAGAGTGCTCGCGATCAACATGCCATTACCCAATCTACACACAATTCGGCTTAATCTGTGCTAACAGAATTGCTGACAAGGAGGAAGCAGGTATTCCTCTTAACAAAGAGGATGTCCACTTGGCATGGTACCTTAATCGCGACCTCTCAATCAAGAACCCCCTCCTCCTCGTGCTTTCGCCCAAGAAGGTCCTCAACTCAAGAGGAAGGCCTCGGGACAACAATCCGTTTGTAGGGGATAAAGAGGGCATCTTCGGTAGCATCGGGAGGGCTGTAATGATCCATCAGACCTCCTCTAATACCACGAGCCTAGGCAGCAGGGCTGGTGATAAGACGGGGGTGATGATGGCTTCAGCATAATGCGTAAACTTAGCTTTTGAGTGGAATGATACAACCCTTGAGTCCCTAGATGATGAGGACTAAGCCGGCCGCCGCCTGAAGCGAAAACACCAAGGGATGGCCATGATATCCAGGGGCCCGGCTTTATTGGCGCCTCTCCGGATGCATACGGCCCCCAGCATGCCGCCGGCAAAGAGGCGGCGTACGGCGGCTATGGCTATAATTAACAGGCTTCCAGCAATAGATTTGACTGCTTTAGATGTTGATGATGAAAGTGATGATGGCTTCATTGATTTGGGCGATAAGGAGGGTAACGGGAAGGAAATGCAGTCCTAGATAATAGTGTCTATTGATTAAGCAATTTGCACCACTTGTCGCGATGAATTATCGCGCCAATTCGGCGCGCAATTGGGCGTGCAATAGAGTGCTTATTTGTATGCAATTAGGCTTGTAAAGATGTGTGCAATTGTGCAAAACACTACGAATTTGCGCCGACGAGGTTGGCGATGGCATAACGCCAGGTACGCTGATGATGCCAGTAATGCCCCTTGTAGATGGGTATAATGGAAATAAGGGTCTTGGCTGCTTAATAAGTGGCCGATCCCTGCTTCCCGTTGTATCTGTGTACCATCCGTTTTTTTATGTGCGGTAGCCGGTTTCTTATGTGCGAATATCCGCATTCAAAAAAAAACACGACAATGATGAAGGAGACATTCAGGGAGACCGTGATGCCGATTTCGATGAGACGATATCTGTCCAGTCTTACGCCGATTCAGTATCTGATATGGATTCAGCAGCAAGCTCCGCGTCATCCATATATAGTGACACGCAAGCGCTAGTTGGAGAATACGTGGACTTCCTTGTTCGCGACTCAGGACTCGACAGGCTGTTCGCGATGTCGATGATATCAGAAGGAGTTGATCTAGAGCGGTTCAGACGGAATTACAGCAAGATTCTACAGAGCTACGCCAGATATCTTAAGCGACAAATGCCGATATGGTCCTGGAATGAGCCGGAGATTCCGTTGCGTGTCCAGGGACTTGCATTCATCTCCCGCAGATCGGTCACGATGAGGACAGCCAGCCTTATTGCGTCGAGATACGTGGAGAAAACGCCTCAGGCCCACTTTGGTTCCAGGAGGACTGAAGATGAGAACGCAGGGGTCCTCAGTGGAGACGAAGCCTCTGGTGATGAGTCTCCCGGGAACGACATCTGCTCGGAGCCTGTTCACAACTTCGCGATCGGAGAATTGAGACAATACCTCCAATAAGGAGCCCCATTTCAACGCATGAAAAGAAGACTGCGTAACCTTGTCATTCCCAGCGCAGTACTCAACCGTATAAAAGCATCAACCGAGCGCATGTTGGACTTGGTCCTTGGAGATGAGTATCTACACTTTCTGCTATTCAAGACTTTGAATGATCCTTTGATAACTCTCGGAAATGACCAAGCCGACCCAAGGACAATGATCACCTACCTCGGCTCAAAACTGAAGACCGAGGCCCAATCTTTAGGTCAGTTGCATCTTGCAGAGTTCATAGAAACTTACGCCGGATACATTTGCGCCAGGGCCGCACAGAGGACGGAGGGCATGGATATGGGGCCCAATCTTCCACAATCAAAGGTTAGTGCATGCATTCTGGGTCCCGAGGTCGTCTCCGGCGGCTAACTACCTTTTGTCTGTCGAATGTAACTACTGACGGGCGAGCTCATTTACAAAGTATGAAGGTCATAAGGGGTGCAAAATCACCGTAGAAGACAAAGGGGGTAAACAGTTGCAAAGTCTCTTCGATGAAGGCTCAAGGTACCGCACAGGTGAAGGGAGCATCGGGGGTAATGATTACACGAAAGAGAAGCTTCGGTCGCACCTCTCAGAGCCCAACAAGACACGCTTGCCATCGACTCGTGAAGAAGTATTCGAGACCATCATAGATGACGACCTCCCAACTTCCTTTGCTGTCGAAGTTGATACAAATTGGCCTTTCGTCACTTCCAGCAAGGCCTTCGAAGAATATGTCGACCGCCTACGAGATATTGCCACTCCGACGTTCTTCTCCGAGGCGAAAAGACTCATTGGCAGGGGCCCGGTCGGAGGCCAAGGCTCAGACGCGCCAGCCGGAAAGATTAACCTTCTCTGTGCCTTGGAAGAGGTTCAATGGTGTTTCATGCAGACGGGACAACCTCCCGTCATTTCCATCGACGCCGCGAAGCCGAGTCTGGCCTTCCGCGTCTCGAATCTCCTCAAGCTTGCCATCGAAGCCACCTCGCGGTCAGAATGGCAGTGGTGGCTGCTGCAGCCACCACGCTGGAGGGGCAAGGTTGGAGGCACGGAGTGCCGCATATCCTGGAAATGCGTAAGTTGTCTCGCGAGACTGCCCCGGAGCAGCTTAGCCCATGACGAAGTGGATGTATAAGCTCATAAATCTCCAGAACTGTGGTACAGAGAGAGAAGAAGTGGTTCTGCTTGTGTATGCCTCGAAATTGGGCCATCTGGCTTCTCAGTTCCCTCTCAGTAACGACCCCATGCAACGGCCACAAAGCTCCCCGAGCAATAGTAGCTCCCAAGCTACGGAAACCATCAGCGGTTCACACGCCAGTTCTACAGGCTCTAGTTCCTCGCCCGCTTCCGGGAGCTCAAGACTTCATAGTGGCACCGCCATGACGAGCTCGAGCCCGTCTGTCATCTCCTTTGGCACCCCACCCCAGGCTTACGTATTCCTGGTGGTGAAGGCTTCCCGGTACACCCTGGCGCCCATCAAAGTCACGGAGATGAAGGCCCGCGACTTCTTCAAGGCTATTATAAACAAGTACAACCAGAAATGCGGGTGGCGGCGTCTTTTGTCGATATATGTCTACAGCCACTGCGACTTCGTACAGGTAAGCGGGGACGGGTAGAGGTCTAACCATGGCGGCTACAGATACTAACCGCTACTACAAACACACAGGTAAAGCGGTACGCGCCGCATAGCTTCGACCCGGGTATCAGGTTCTCATTTCCCCCGCATGATGAGTCGCCTCACGACAAGGAATACGGGTACTACCCCCGGCCGATGACCTGCGCGCCCGTCTCGAGACACATATTCAACGACCTGTTCAACGCCTGCTATAGCGACGAAGGCCTGTCTCATAAGCTCCACTGCGCCTTGGCCGCGCCGTGCTGCCTCGTCAGTAGCATCCCCGGCAAGCTGCTCGGCGGGATGCCCAAGCGGGACCGCCTGGTGAACGAGAAGGCCGAGCTCGGCGACGGCCAGGACGTCGAGGTCTTCTGGGGGCTCGTGGCGCGGGAACAGAGGTCGGCACTGCGGGTGGTGATATATATACTCTTCGGGCTCGGGCCTTCACTGTGGTTCATGCTTCAGTGGCTGTTTCAGTGGGGCCATGAGGGTGATCTGCAGAACGCAACTGTGCCGCTGACCTTCAGTGCGGCTATGCTGGGTATCCTGTGGACTGTTGTGTATTCTGGCGATGATGTAAGGGAGGTGGAACAACCGCGTCAGCCGTGCGCTTGTTTTGCATCAAAACCAACCCATGCGAGTTGCACTCTCTGGCTTTGGAATTGTCATTCCAGGTCAAGGCTTGGTCCCGTTAACTTCGGAATTTGGGTTTCACTGGCTTAGCGTTATAACGACTTTCTGTGACGGGAACTCACCGTTGTGCAAAGATGACCTTGCGTGCACCAGGCAGATGGCGAAGTGCGACCGTGCTGTTTTCGCGGAGTCTGGTGATAGTCGCGTGTGTCGGTCGCCCGTGATACATGAGCTCTCGGGAATGCGCTGCGGGGGCATGATGACATATGGCCATCTCAAGCCCCTCCCAACCGCAGCGGACCTGGACTTGACCCAGCATCGCTGCATCATCCAAGTGCAACTCCATAATCAAGCTCACATCACATCACGAGACAACATCCCAGCGCAGACACTCGATACGCTCACCACACCAGCAGAAAATGGGAATCGTCCACATTGTAATGTTCGCATTTGAGCCCTTGGTCCCTCCCGACGAGGTCCAGAAAGTGAGCGGCCCATCCGAGCATGTTACATCTGGATCCTCGTGAGCTGTGCCATGCACGATGCAAGGTTTGCTAACGCGAATTGACAGACCTGCGACGCAATGCTGGCGCTCAAGGATAACTGCATCCACCCCGAGACGAAGAAGCCCTACGTCAAGACTGGAAAGGGAGGCAAGGACAACAGCCCTGAGGGAAGACAGGTAGGCCACTGCCGTGTGCACCATGCCTGAGCACCTAGGGACCCGTACAAGTCAGGCCACCGAGGTTGGGCTGACCAGGCTGTTTGTAGAATGGAATTACACATGTATTCGTCAGCGAGTTTGACAGCGAGAAGGACCGGGAATATTACCTGAACGAAGACCCGGCGCACCTGGCATTCGTCAAGAGCCTCGATGGTATAGTCGCAAAGGCGCAGGTGGTTGACTTCACCCCAGGTGTCTTCTGATGGCGCTCGCCGCGGCCCCGAGTGCGCTACTTCTATGAGCATATGGCTTTTGGGGCAAGATGGCGATGCCATTGGGAGAGTGAGGGACTTGAAGATCTTCTGTTGAGACCCTCGTCATGAATGTGTCAAATGTGCAATACAATCCCCACTTGAACCCGGACTGAAGCACAAGTTGCATCTTTTTATTTATTATTGTGTATGAGCTGCTGGGGTGAGAAGCACCACAGCACTTGACAGCCGCTCGGTCAGCCTGACCATGTGCTTTATGTAGGAACGTAGGCATTAGTATTGTACACTGGACCATCATGAGTTGCTGCATGGTGGGCGCTGATTACTACCTAGTTGATAGGAGCTTTATGTATGTCGAATGTGGCACGTCCTGTCCCGTACGTGAAGACGCTGCGTCAAGTAAGTAAAGTGGCCCAGACCCTCTCTGGTTGCGACGTTGGAGTGCAACCAACACGCCTCGCCTGCCCTGAATTCGGAGCTGCAGTGCACTTGCCCCGAAAGTTGCTACAAGGGTTCCAGGCCTTACGTCACAGGCTTGATGCGGGACACGGGCTTGTCGGGTCCAAGTACTCGGTACCCCATTCCTCACCTTACCAGCCCGTTCCTCTGAGGTATCTGCTACTCACCGCCAGGTGAGCTTCGAACTGAGCTGAGCTGAGCTGAAGTGAACTGGCATGTCCCTGGGCTGCCAGGGACGATAACTCTCCCGCCTCGATTCGATCCCAGCCATGCAAACCAACCGACCAACCAAACCAACCATACCCGAGCCTGGCCAGGCCGCCCAGGCTGAACTTTGGTCCTCTCTACTTGATCCTCCTGCGACAAAGACCGACTGCGACTGGACTTGGTCTTGGTCGACCCGTCGTCCATCATCCCCCGACTATCCACCTCACAGCCCTGGCCTGACTTTCCGACATCACCGTCGTCGCTCGATCCTCGACAGCTTGCACATTTGGAACCACTTCACGCGCCCCTCGCACCGCACCACAGCGCAGTACTGGCGACGCCGTCGCAACACACGACAAAACTCAAAACATCCCTTGTCGGCACTCGAAACCCCTCGTCCGCCCATCACCATGGCGCAACCACATCCCACCCTCATCAATATTCCTCAGCCTCCCTCCAACCCGGACACTCCCTCGGAGATGCCGTGAGCCACTTCCAAGCCCCGCAGATACACACACCTGAAGCCCCAGCCACGAGGGCGAGGTTTTTGTCGCATGCTCGCTGCCGTGCCAGTCAATACTGATGTGAACATGTCCCCAGCGGCACTCCCACCTCGACGACAACCTCCCTCTCTGCTCTCTCCACCACCGCCATCAAGGACGGCCACCGCGGTCACCCCACCGCCACAACCCATCACCCGGGCCACCAGCAGCACGCCTCCCAGGGCAGCCTCGAGGCTGAGCGCGCCGACAGGATCTCGCGCCTTGCCGGCCTCTCCAACGTCAACCAGCTCCGATCCCCCCCCAGCGCCGGCTCTGCGGCCCCCGCCCGCAACAGCAACAGCCCCCAGACCACCCCTACCTCCGCCATCTTCCCACATGCCACCCACCGTCCCATCGCGCCCCTGATCCAGGGCGCCCCGGCCTATTTCGACTCGAATGGGCAGCCAGTCGCCGTCACCAAGATGTCCACCTCGGGCACCGCGTCCGCGACTGAGAGTGCAAGTACACCTGGCCACCGGGGTCGGCATACCGATGCCTTGCGGTTGACGCTTCACTTGGCTGACAGCATGCTCCAAAACAGGACATCGACATGATGAGCACGGATACAAACTTCGCGCGTGACACCGAGGTCGACTCCGCTAGCGGCTACGTGGGCACCGGCCACAACGAGCAGCCCGACATGGACGTCGACGAGGACCTGACCAGCCGCAGCGTCGGCCAGTTCGAGCAGGACGACAACATGAGCGACGACGGTTCTGCCAGCCTGGTCGGGTTTGGCGAGGGCGCAAACAGCACCATATCGGGACCAATCTACGTGCGCCGGCCACTTCCCGGCCTGGACGGCCTGCAGAGGAGCAGCTCCGGCCTGAGCGAGGGCGCCGTCCTGGCCGCCCGCCGGGAGAGGCTGGATCGCGAGGATGCCGCGGCGGCGCTGGAGAGGAGGGATGCCCGCTTCATCGACGGCGTGGCTTCCGAGGCCATGCCAGGCGGCGCGGCGGACGAGGACGCGTTCGTCGACACGACCAACAGCGGGCCCGTCCCCGTATCTGGGACGGGCTATAACAGCTCCTTGCGCGAGACTCAGCACGGCCCACATACCCGACATCATCTGCACCACCAGCAGGCGCCCACGGCCCGCGAGGCTGCCGAGAGGGCCATGCGCGAGCGCGGCCTGGATCCTAGCCAGCGAGGTGGAGGTTCTGCCGCCAGCAGTCCAGGAAAGAGGCTGACGTTCGAGGATCACAAGTGATGTGCGCACGGCGGCAGGGAAAATTTTGTTGTGTGTTTTGGCCTGGCCCTCACAGCGCTAGTTGTGTCTGATTTGGTGACTTTGGCAGCAAGTCGGTTTGCCGCGAGGGCAGTTTTAGCTGTACGATGGTAATCTGTCTCTTTTCTCACGCTACCCCGGCATGTCCTTGTGACTGAAGAATTACCCTTTTTTTTTTTTTTTTTTTTCTTTACGAGTCATTCCCGACTTAACGTTGCGTTTGGTGTACTTTTCTCTCAACCGGCGTACAAGGCGAACTGCGGTCTCTTCGGGAAGGGACAAGATATCACATGCTGGCTTAGCGAAAATTGGAATGAAATATACATGGTTTCTAATGATTATGAGTAAAGTTGAGGTCTTTCGCAATGTCGATTGATGATCCGGTGGTTCTAGGCTGATCAGTCTGGAGGCAGTGGCTCTACCGGCCTGATTCATTTCCCAGCCTCGGTGACTCTTGTGACGTACATGATTGTGCCTCAAAATAGGCCTCCACGTACAATTTCAGCACCAGCTGCCTGAGCTTCGATGACTCTTATCGTCGGATCACTGGCTGATCCCGTCTGCTCTTCGCGCTCATCCTGAGGCCCGGTAGCCACAGTAACCAGTACTATAGGCTTCCTCAGTCCAGCTCACTGAAGAATGGATGCTCGAGCAGTCCCGAGATGTCTGGCCGATCGTTGATGTCCCTGTGGCGGCAGGTCAGCGGCCGGGGGCCACGCACGGGTTCACAAGGCAAATAGTTACTCTCGCGCCATCAGGCGCAGGCGGATAAAGTCCGCCGCCTGCCCACCAATCTTGCCAGCCCTGCCCTCGGGGGCCAGCATCTCCAGCGCGGACCCTTGGCCGGGCCTCCCTGATCCGCCCAGCGACCAAATCGGCAGTCGTGGGAGTACGCGAGCGAGAAAGCCGTCTGTGGGCTTGAGGAATCACATCGAATGTGTGTACCTATGAGCGCCGTCCCTTGTTAGCAGGCGAGCCGTTGTAGCCGTGCTGTCTAGGCCCCACCATCAACATAGAGAAGGAAAGAGAAGGAAAGAGAAGGAAAGAGAAGGAAAGAGAAGGAAAGAGAAGGAAAGAGAAGGAAAGAGAAGGAAAGAGAAGGAAAGAGAAGGAAAGAGAAGAAAAGAGAAGAAAAGAGAAGAAAAGGTTTGAGTTTCAGCTGGAGTTACTGCTGGCCTATAAAAGATGATTGGATGGAGTATCGAGCTCCGGATATATAATCGGTGAGCGTTTTGAGATGAGATATCATGCTCCGGTTGCGCTTTTTTGCCAGCCTGTCCGTGTGATGCCGGAACGGGCCTGGGAACGATGGTAACGATCATTTGTATTTTCAGGTTTTAGTCTACAGTGTATATGGAATTCAGCCCCTTGCGCAACTGGACTACTCCGTTATCTCAGAAGCCGTAAGGAACGAACGCAGAGTCAAAAATTGGACTGTTTTACACCCGAATATCGCCCCCATCGTTGTTTATTAACGGTCTTGCGCCGCCAATGAACGAATCGGACGCCCAACCGTCGAGCTATGCAATACGTATTTGTCTTGGTGGATCTTTTCCATCTGCTTTCAACCCCGTCTGAACATCATCGTCACTGGCCTGCGTTGCATGCTCGAGGTACCGTGTAATTCCGGATGAAGAGCGACACCGAGTAGCTTTGAACCCGACAGGAGGCAGTGCACTGCGTCTCTTACCTCGACAACCGAAGCCACATGCAACTGAACTCGAGACTTGAGCTTCGCCCATCTATTAAATTCCCCAATCTGATAGCAGTTCGCCATGCCGCCTGCCAGAGTAACCGTGCCCATTAACCCAGGGACCTGTTATTTATGGAGTTGCTTATCATGCCGCCTGCTCGCATCTAACGTGATACGAAGTCTAAAATACCCCCCAGGGCTACTGCAGGCATTAGAAGCATGTTGGGTCAGCTAAGATGCCATCATCTTCTTTGCCTGTTACATCACGTCGTCTGTCCAGCATCTAACGACCGCCCTATAAACCCCACCACCCAGGCCTCTCAAAGCTGCGCCCTGAGCTCCACCTGCTGGTCCAGGAAGCTGGCCACCGTGTCCTCCATGGGCCTCCACTTGAGACCCAGCACGGCCTCGGCCTTGTGCGTCTCCACCGTCGGCGGCTCGTCAAACGGGCCCTCGAGCTTGACGTCCAGGGCCGGGTACCTGGACCGCACGAACGCCACCAGCCCCCCCCACCTCCAGCCCTCCGCGGGCCCGGCGCTGAGCGCAAACTCCTCGACCTCCCCCGGCCCCCCCCTCCCCCCCACCCCTGCCCCGCCGCCCAGGGCCCTGAGGTGCGCGAGCGCGACGTCCCGCACGTCCACGGCGCTCAGGGGGATGGTCGGCCTGGGCGAGTGCAGCAGGCAGCCCCAGAGCATGGCGTTGGTGCCGCCCAGCGCCTCGGCCGACGCCTGGGTGAGGCTGCGGCCAAAGACGAAGGACGGGTGCAGGGTCACGAGGCCGAACGGGGGCCTGCTGGCGCGCGCCCATTCGAGGGTGGCGCGGTGGGCGAGGATCTTGGACACGTGGTACTTGACGCCGCCGCCCGCCGCCGGGTCCTCGGGGAAGCTCATGTCCGGGTCGACGTCGATGGCGGGGTTGAGGCCCTCTGTGGAGGAGGAGGTTAGGCACACACACACACACACACATATATATACTTAAACATCAGGCGGCAGGGCTACTTACCTTTGGCAGTGAACTTGCGTGTGGCTAGGGCATCCGGCGGGACAAGAGCAAGCACAGAGGAGACGATGACAACGCGCTTGATCGATTTGACCTCCCTCGCGGCATCCAGGAGCGCGATCGTGCCCTGCACCGCCGGCGCTAGGTAGTCTGTCTTGAAGTCGGAGCCCGTCCCCGGCACTGCAGCATCGAGAGTCAGCTTTCGAGGAACCATGGGAGGAGTTTCATATTTAAACGCAGCGTGAATCGGGCCATATTGTGGCCGTGGCATTTGAGACATGGATTCCACGAGGGAGTCTCTTATTCCAAAGCCGCTTAAAAATTAACCCCAGATGCTGCTTACTAGGAGAGGCGAGGTGGAACACATATGTGACACCTTCAAGTGCTTTGCTAAAGCGGCCTGGGCTGGAAAAGTCCGGCACGACGGTAAAGTCAAGATCTGCTGCGTGCTTGGAGAATATCTTGCGTAGGGAAGGGATCTGTTCCTCCTTGCGCACGCTCAGGCGGACTTTGTAACCCGCGTCAAGGCTCTGGCTAACGACGTGGGCGCCGATGAATCCCGTTGCGCCGGTGATGAAGATGAGTGATTTGGACATTGTGGGTGTGAATTCGAGAGTCCGTGGAGAGATTTGGGCAAAAGAAATTTGTTACCATTATCGTATGCTCAATATGTGGGCGACTCAACACCTTATTTACACGAAGCAGGCGCGCATCTATTGGTAAGCTCCCGGGCCAATAACTCATCGACCAAGATGATTACTGATACGGGTGGTCCGCTGTCTCTAACAAACAAAACTTCGAGGTTCAGTGAATAGTAATCAATCATCTCGAATCGCACTGGCATGGGCACAAACTCAGATGAAAAGTGATCAGCACCTCGGGATTCCTGATCTCGAAACTATTTTTTCCATCTGAATGATTTGACGACTAATCATTTTCTCAGGGAGCATCGGATATAAAAGGTGCATGCCTCAGCCGCCAGTGCGCCGAGCCTACTTTTCACATTCAAGTTCGAAGCTAAACCTCAAGCTAGACTTGAGCCTAGAGACTTGGCCTGACATCCAAGACGGTCACGCCTCCCAAGATATTGTCTCGCCAGGGCTGAAGAAATCCCATCACCATGCCTCTCTGGCTGATCTTCCACCCCGACGGCACGTTCGAGGACGACGCATCCAAGGAAGCCCTCGCAGCCGACATCACCAAGATCTACACCAGCGTGGGCCTCCCGGCGTTCTACGTGGTTACCAACTTCATCAGGATGCCCGGAAACACCATGCTCGTGGGCGGCAGGGTGGTCCGCAAGGACAGGCCCTTCATCCGGCTCGCGATCGAGCACATCGCCGTGACCCTCCCCAACGAGGACGAAACCTACAGGAAGATGGCCGACAGGGTCGATGCTGCAATCAAGCCGCATGTTGCGGATCGGGGATACGATTGGGAGTTCCACATTGACGAGACGGAGAGGAGGCTGTGGAAGATAAACGGCATGTTTCCTCCGAAGTTTGGTGGCGAGGGCGAGAAGATCTGGTTCCAGGAGAACCGGCCCGTGCCCCTGGAGGAGGGGAAACTCTGATGAGATATCGATAGATGATTGTAAAGAAATCAACCAGAGGTTGCCTGAGCCACCGAGGATGCGATCGAGAATTAGATACAGCCTGCCATATATATTCTATCCATGCATTTGAGACTGGTCACGGCATTCACTGACCAAGCCCTGAGAGTCATTGGCTCCCTGCAGCGGTGTATGCGCCTAAAGCTTCAAATGTCATCCTCCCGGAGCAGACAGACCGTGACTAGTTTATACATGCTCGGAGGTGCACCAAAAATGAGACAAGGATAACAATGTTTATTCTTTTCTAATCGACAATGAACAACGCAGCACAGAACTGACTTTTCTCTCTCAACAATCGACTTTTAAGTTTGCTTCCCTAATGGCGGGGCGGCTGGATAACAAAAACAGAGACAAGCAATAGGTGCATCGTGATCATTTTGATGAAAGTCCAAAGGAAAACTGACACTTAAAAACCATTCCGGGAGGGGGCGCGGTAGCAAAGAAAGGTACAGGTAGGTTTCTGGGGCAACAACAAAAGCGCCAGGATAGTGGAAGTAAACACACAACGCCCTGGCAGGAAGTGGGCGATTCAGCCTGCGGAATGAACCGCTGGACTGATGTGATACCTTGGAAGACATTGAAAGCGCGGTGGACGCTCGGGAACGTAGCAGCTTCGACAGCAGCCGCGGTCAGGATCCACGAGACCTCCCAGACAGAACTCGAAGCCGGCCCCAGCCGGCCAAAGGCCAGAAATAACCCGAAAGGTACGGGAGGAATCCAGCTCACTGCTTTATAAGCGCGTTCTGCGGGAGGAAGATGCACGGCTTCCTCGCCTGCCTGCTGCCGTCCTTGTGGGAGAACTTGTGGCCGGGGCACCACCCCTCGCGCCTGCACCTGCGGCGCTCTGCGGCCGCGCTGCTGGGCTCGACGACGATGTGGTCCGGGCGCATGCACTGCTCGCTCTGGCAGGTGCGGACAACCTCCTGGCGGTGCTTGTGGTGCTGGAGCAGGCTGTAGAGGGACTGCTCGTCGTGCCACAGGCGCACGGCCAGGCGCGGGAACGAGAAGCTGTGCTTCTCGCCCGAGTCGCTCAGCTTCATGCGCATGTCGCACGACGCCCCATGCTTCTTAGACACCACCCAGCACCCCATGTGCACGCCGCCTGGATGCGCCACGTCGAAGAAGGGCTTGCCCTCGGCCAGATTGCGCAGCTTGGTCCACACGAACGTCTGCGGCAGGCGCATCAGGAAGGCCGTTGCTTCGCTAATGTGGGGGCGGTCATCATCGTCGAAGATGATCTTCGGGTTATGGCCCGATAGGGGTCGGGTGAAGACTTCGTTCTGGATCCGTCTTTGCACCTCGACCTCCGATTCGAGTGGCAATTCGCCCGGAGCCCGTGGTCCCCCGCTCTGAGGACTCCCCATCACGCCCTGAAGCCTTTGCACGTGTCGCTCGGCCTCGTGCTGCTGTTCCTGCCCTAGCTGCTGTTCCACCTCGAGCTCCTCCTGCCTCTCCTGCTCTCTCTGCCGCCTCTCCAGCCCTAAAGCCTTCCTGCTTCTCCCGGTTCAGTTGTTTATTCGACCGTGATTTAGTCCCTTGATCGGCATACCTGCGTCGTCGCTCTTCCCTTTCTCCAGCTTGAGCGGCATTCCTTCGTCTGCCTTCCTCCATTCTTTGAGCATTTCGGTCAGAAACGCGCCGGGGAGGAGCTTCTGGAGGTGTAAAATGCCGAGGGCGAGCCGCTGGAAGAGTGGCATCAAGAGGAACAACCTCAGGGGGCGGAGCAATATTTTGCTCTTCGAGCTGCGTACGCACGTCAAGATTTCTGACGGCCGCCTCAGCCTGTCCCCGTTGCACGAGATAATCGATCCTGGTCTCCTGCTCGGCAAGAATGCGCCTTGTATCTTGCAGCTCTGCCCTCTGCTGCTCCATTTCTCGCTCATGGTTTTTGATTCTCACAAGCATCCTCTCCAACTCCTCCCACTTGGGGACTGAGTCAGTGGCATTGCTCTCATTGAATGTTCTCTTCCCTCGCCCTCGTGAAGACATGCTCTGTGGGGAATTTTCCATTCTAGGGACCCAGAATGACGTGACAGACTCAGCTCGTGGGGTCCCGAAAACCCCGGGGGACGACTGTGGTGGTGCGGTCCGACGAGAGGATGGTCCTGGTGTGGCTGGTCTCAAGTGAATGGAAGATAGGCCGGTCTTGGGCTGGTTGTTGGCGCTGGGCAAGTCTACCGCCGTTTGCTCAACAGTCTGCATGATGCGACCTGGTCGCGCCGGCTCGTGTCTCCGGTGGCCCTTCTTCTGCGAGCTGTCCTTGATGGGTGGAACGCCACGGAAAGTGGGCGAAGAGGACCCTGGTGCTGATCTTATGTTAGGGATACCTGGCCTTTGAGGGGCACGAGCAGGCGCGCCTGCGTTTCGAGCATCACCCGTCCGCATTGCCCGCGGTTCCGTCGGGGCATTCTTGGGTGGTGATGGACCACGATTGATGGGCATAAACCCCAGGATGACAGGTGAGACATTTCTAGGGCGGTGATTATCGGAATGAGAGATCCATTCGCTCTGAATCAATGGCTTAGTTACTTCATCACATTGATCTATCCGCCGTGATATAAGCTTACCTGAGCTCTTACTGGCGCTGCAGCTGACGGGGTCTGTGCTCTCGACCAGCCGCCGTGCTGTGGTCGTCTCGCTATAGGCCGGGAAGGAAGGTCGATGAAGAAGTCTACTGGCGTATGTCCAGATCCTTGCGATGCCCCGTCAGGCGCCGACCTATCTGCCGGAGAGGCAGTTGCCGGGCTTGCTGAAGCCGCTGGGGCATTAGCTCCTTTCCTTCTCCGTGTCTGGACCGGGCTTGGCCTGATTCTCGAGAGAGGGGTAGATGGTCGGTAGAGGCTGGCTCTTGCTTCGTCTCCAGAAGATGATCCGTCACTCATGCTTGAACCTGAAGAGGAATCAGACTCATCATCAGATTCCGAAGTGTCGGAGCTGTCGGAGCTGGAAGGATCTGATGAAGATGAATCCCTTGGGGGATTTGGTCTCCTTTTTGAACCATTGCAATGCGATAACTCCGACACCTGACTTCTTGTTCGTGACGAAACACCTGAATCCAGCCCGCCAATTTGCTGTGGACCATGCCTTTCTGGTGACGCTCTCTTCTTGATTGGAGGCTGGCTGGACTCATGGTCTCGGCTGACAGTACAGCGGCGAATTTGGGCATTTTCTTGCTTGGTGGTTGGGGATCTTGGGGATCGTCCTCTCTCATTCTCATCGTCGGAGAAGATGGTGATAATGCCAGGCTTGGCGGGAGTCAAACTATATTTGTCCTTGCCATTGATCCGCTCCTTCTTCACACTCGGGGCATGGATAGCTGTGAAGGCGTCCAAACGCGGAGGAAGCCGTGCCGGTTTCTGGTCTTTGAGCTTGCCCATGTTGACCCGGTAGGGAGTGCATTTGCTGGAGTATGGGATTTGCCCAGGGTGACGAGGATGTTCGAGGAATAAATTCTTACGTGACAGCACACTGGCAGCATAACTTTCTACAATGTGGCCAAGCACGTCACGTTTCCCAGCCCTAGCCCTCGAACACAGCCAGGGAGCCGATGCGTAAAGTGGGAAACCAACGAGTCCTCAGCAATTGACCCTGGAGAGAAGGGGAACGAACATGGGTTCATTGAAGGTACACTGGTCAGACGTGGCCGGGGATAAGACATTGTCGCTATTTTCACTCGAAAGTGCCGGGAGCGCGGACTCAGGCTTATCCCTTGGAACCTCAGATTATTGTACTGTGCCGTCTCATTGATGCACAAGTACATGAAGGCCCAGCCTCGTTCGGGGGGGGGGGAGCAACACAGAAAGAAACCCCCTTGGGCCCTCACTTTCACCGCTATTACGTTAGGACATCACGTTGTTGTTAGCCATGGGGTTGATGGTGGCAAGGGGAAATACGCGGAGGGTTTCCTCCAGAAAAAAGCAAAAAGGAAACGAGCGGAGACACAAGTTCCTGCGGGCCAAAAAGATGATGTGGGCAGCCGTGCCTTGACGAGCTGCAAAGCAAACGAATAATCTCGATATCAGCCCATGCCGCCTGCATGTACCCGGCCACTTCGATTAAGGACCTGACGCGTTCGTTGGACTCCACGCGTCCAGTTGCTAGAGGAGAGGTGGTTAACCGGATACTTCTTAACGGAGCCCGGACAACAGCGAGGGCCAAGAGGATGAGGGTCTGCTAGACTCTCAGGTGTGGAACAAACGGATCACGTCCTCTAAGCACGCTGCATCCCCTTGCTGGAGGCACATTTCACCGCATAGTGAGATGAGCACCGGGCCACGTCGCTCGCATCCGATGTACGCGCCGAGGTTGATTTCATGCAGGGGACGACACCCGGCTTGCGACCCGATGGGGGAAGGAGATGTGACAGATCAAACTGGCAGCCCAAGAACAAACCAAATCCTGGTGAAGAAACCGCCAGATTGCCCGGCCGCAGTGAGTGGCGAACTCGACCACCAACTGATGGTGCATCTTCGGCTTCGAGCCGTCGGACGCGCAAGACGCGGAGGCAGAGCTGTATCCCGGCCGATTGACCGCACGTGGCATTCCATCCACACACTGCCTAGTAAAGAGACATGCAACGCGTCTCGAACGCGACGCGGAGTTGATGGCTGGAAGACGAGGGTTGGTCGAGGGTTGGAGGCAGGGCATTGTGCCCGCGCGCGAAACAAGTACCGCCCGAGCCTCGACCTTGCAGGAAAAAGCATCGAGAATTGTCCTTTTGCGAGCGTCAGGCAGCATCCGGGTGTATCAAGGCAGAATGGCACGACTGCCAGACTGCGGGCTCCCCCTCGGCTGGAAAGATCGTCATGGGCGGTTCCACCACGCTCTGCTGACCTCACCACATCCTGCCTGCCTGCTCAATGACTGCGTTGTAGCTCGACACTGGCCACCAGTCAGTGCCTTCATGGACGAGCGCCTTGGGCCCAAGGACGACTCCATGAGCCTTGATCGCGCCCAGCATCACCGCTACTTCACCAGGTTAGCATCTTGCAGGTGATCGCCAAGCCATCGAAAGCCCCAGTTCCCCTGTAGCAGAGGGACCCCGAGAGCGAGGCGGCGATGGGCTGTGCAAGGGGACTGCAAAAGAAACTGGGCTGCACTGTGGTGCTTGAGGCCTGCATCGAGAGCATGCTAGCGGCAGCAGAAACCAGTTTGGTTTTTTTTTTTTGGGGGGGGGGGGTGCGGTGGTCGTGTCCAAGAGTCAATAGTGCCATCCGGCAGATCAAGAACCCGTGAAGAACAAGGTTTGCCTGTGGGAGAGTTAACAAGTGAACTCGAGTAGCAGTCAAGACGAGGGGCAGAGGCAAGAGTGTGCTGAGGCAAGAGTGTGCTGAGGCAAGAGTGTGCTGAGGCAAGAGTGTGCTGAGGCAAGAGTGTGCTGAGGCAGCCAATGTTGGCATTGTAGTCGGTCGGTCAGTCTAGTGTGTACGTAAGACGAAGAGTCAATTAGTAGCAGCAGCTCGATGGAGGTTGCAAGCAGACCGACACGCAGGTCGAATAGGGCTAGGGTGGCAGCAGTGCGTGGTCGAGGGGCGGCAGTTGCCGAAAGCTTATTTCAAAAGACGGCATTGACGAGGTGTGATGGCATTACCCCATTTTTATGCCATCTTTACTCGATAGTTACTCGATCAAAACTGGTGATGAGGCTATCGCCAGGCCGAGGCTGTTCCGAAAGCGGCAGGACAAACACCCCCCTGACCTTGCCGCCGGCCCTTAGTAAGCAGGGCGTGCTCAGGCCCGACGTTGAGGCTCCATCGCTTGACGGCGTGGTTTTGGCCAATCGTGCTACTCCGATAAGCAACCAGGGTCCGCCTGGGCTCGTCCGGTCTCTTTGTCGCGTGTACTTCCTTCCAGGCCCTTCCCCTGATAACGAACGATTGTCGGCCCGCGGAAACACGACAATGGCCGCGCCCTAGAAAGCCTAGAAACACCGGAGACGGCCGAGTCTAGCCTCAACACACTCTGGGTCGACAGCACAGACAAGTCAAGACAGTCAAACTGGCGGTATGGGTGCTGACAAGTGAGGCTGCCGGGACTGGTCTGGACAATACTAAGAGTAAGTGCTGTTGCCATGTGGGGAGAATCCAAACGGTGGTTCCAGGGGCAAGAAAGAGGGAGAGAGGAAGAGGGAGAGAGGAGAAGAGAGAGAGAGAGAGAGAGAGAGAGAGAGACATGCCAACTGCCAACTCAGACGCCTCTCTTTTCTCGCCGTCTCCCTCTTGTCTTTTTTTCCTCGCCCCCCCCCCCCCCCGGGAAAAAAAAAGGTAAGCCAGGGGTAAACGGTCAACGGTCAACCTCTCACACGCTTGCTGTCTCTTGCTCCATCTCGAGTATTGCCGTCGTCTTGTGGTCCCCTTGCGTCTTATCTACTGCATGATAAGCCGTCTTCCCCCCCGAGCACACACACAAGCCATCCCATCCCACCTCGCAGGCTCTCACATCCCACTCTTGTCCCTCCTGATAAGGACCTGACTCTGACTGACTGGGTCGCTTGCTCTCTTCTTTTCCCCCCTTGCTCCTGCCGTTTACTCCTAATCTCGCAGACTATTCCGCTTCCGAAAGTTTCCTGCCCGTCCCGCCAGCCTGAACAACCGTCAAGATGACCGTTTCTACCACCTTATCTTCCTCGGAGCCCTTGACCGTGTTGGTGTCGACCCGCGCGGTCCTCACCCTACCTGACGATAGTCTTATCTTGTCGCCAGCAACCATATCAGTCTCCCCCTCCACGGGCAAGATCACCTCCATAGTCCCAGAAATTCTCCCGCCTTCCTCCTTCCCACCATCGACCACATACGTCGACCATGGCTCCAAACTCCTGCTCCCGGGCCTAGTGGATGCCCACGTTCACTTGAACGAGCCTGGCCGGACGGAATGGGAGGGTTTCGCCACTGGAACCCGCGCTGCGGCGTCTGGGGGCGTCACGACCGTGATTGACATGCCCTTGAACGCGATCCCGCCGACTACCACGGTCCGGGGCTTCGAGGAGAAGCTGGCTGCCAGCCAGGGTCAGTGCTGGGTCGATGTCGGCTTCTATGGTGGCGTGATCCCTGGCAACGCAGATCAGCTGGTCCCACTGGTGGAAAAGGGCGTGCGAGGGTTCAAGGGCTTCCTGATCGAGAGTGGTGTAAGTGCTCCCAGGTGGGACAGAACCATCATGGGTAGGACGGCGGACACCAAGGAACCACCGCTAACAAGCCAGTGCTCAGGTTGACGAGTTCCCCTGTATCTCGTCCACCGACATCGAGAAGGCCATGCGCGCCCTCGCCGGGCACCCGACAACCCTCATGTTCCACGCCGAGATGATCCCGCCCATCGCCGACAGCGTGGGAGACGCCGTCCAGGCATCAGAGCCGCCGCTAGCCCCCACCGGCCTCCTGACGTCCTACGACACGTTCCTCGACTCACGGCCTCCTGTATTCGAGACATGCGCCATAGAGGAGATCCTGTCGCTGGCCCACCTCGCACCACAGCTACACCTGCACATCGTACACCTCTCGGCGACCGAGTGCATCCCGATCCTGAAGCAGGCGAGGAAGAACGGGGTCAACATCACAGCCGAGACGTGCTTCCACTACCTGGGCCTGGCCGCCGAGGACGTCGAGGACGGCGACACCCGCCATAAGTGCTGCCCGCCCATCCGCTCGCGCATCAACCAGGCCGGCCTGTGGGAGGAGCTGTGCGCGGACCCCAGCGAGAGCGTGATCAGGACAGTCGTCTCGGACCACAGCCCCTGCACGCCAGAGCTCAAGCTCCTGCCGGGCCACCTACAGCGGCAGCAGCACGCCGACGCCGTCGACACCGTCGAGGGCACACTGGTGCACTCGGACTCGGGCGTCGACGTATCGATGCCGGGCGAGGAGGATGCCGCAGCCAAGGCCGCGGGCGACTTCTTCGCCGCGTGGGGCGGCATCTCCTCCGTGGGGCTGGGCCTCCCGATCCTGCACACGACGGCCAGGGCCGGCAGCCGGCCGCTGGGGATCGTCGACATCGTGCGGCTGTGCTCGCAGGCGACGGCGGCGCAGGTGGGGCTGTCGCACCGCAAGGGCGGGCTCAGGGCCGGGCTCGACGCGGACGTCTGTGTCTTTGACGATGCCGAGGAGTGGACGCTCGGGTGCGGCGGCATGCACTGGAAGAACCGCTGCTCGCCGTGGGAGGGGAGGCGGTTCACGGGGCGCGTCAGGGAGACGTGGCTGCGCGGCCGCAAGGTGTACGAGTTTGGCGGGGACAACGGCGGGTTCGTGTGCGGCGGGCCTGTTGGGGAGGCCATCGTGGAGAAGAGGACGGTCTAGGCTGGGCCGGGCTCGCATTTGCATCGGGTGGTCGTTTTACATCTGGGGCGTGGGCGGGACTCGGGCATCTCTCATAATGGGGCAGGCGTCGCTTGGACGGATTTGGTTGCATTGCGTCTGGAATTACTGGGGGTGGTGGTAGGCAGGGCTCGTGGGTGATGAATGCATTTATTTATACATGTCGTAGTCCAGAAATGCATTCTCCTGAAACTGGTCGTTTTCTGAACGAGGTTGGTCACGGAGGGATTGCGTGACGTGACGTGACGTGCAGCTATGGAGTAGGGTGCGCCTCCTCATCGGCTGCATCCCAAGAGCTGACCCCTCGCTTCAACCCCGTGACATTGCAGCCAGTTGTCTCACAAGAGCGTAATAGAAACAAGGATCGGATGGGCCGTCAATGCTCTTCCCGGCGGGTTGATCTTTTTGGAGAAGAATGTGGAGTTCAGTCTCCCTTGCTCAGAATGACAGGACATTTTCCTAGTCTTCCTCATGCCTGTAACACTTGAAGATGGCTGAATGAAACATTTACGGGAGAGCGAGCACACCTGAATGAGCCCATCCTGATTACAGATCCGGCACGTGCTGAGGTATCCGTTCTTCCAGGAACCCCTTGAAAGGCCAAACACTGATTTGCAGAAATATGAATGGATCTACGGGTTATGCAGATACATTGAGGTGTTTGCTACAGATCCGGGCTTTTAAATCCACGTCCAAGCACGCGGCGGCTATTCCATGCGCCATTTCCAAATCCCAACCTCTTTTTTTCTTTTTCTCTTTCTTTTCTCTCCCTCCCTCAGAAATTGTTCTGGTTCGCATTCTGCATCAGCATGGTGCTGTCGGGCTTGTACTTCTTGTGGACGAGGCGCACGTCGTACTCGACGTCGAGCACGGCGCCCTTGGGGTCGTTCTGGGCGGGCTTGAAGTAGAGCAGCAGGTCGGGCTTGACGGCGCAGGCGGTGTCGGTCTCGAGGTACTGGTCGTCGCTGGGGTACAGCTGCGCGGTGACGCCGACGTAGTCGTCGTGCGTGACCATCATGTGGATGTGCGCGGGCCGGTATGGGTGGCGGCCCATGATGCGGAGGAGCTCGGCCGAGGGGCCTGACGTGTCGATGGCGTACTCGGTCGGCTTGAGGCAGTAGAACCAGAACTTGCCGTCGGCGTCGGTGCGGAACTTGCCGCGGAGGTTGTGGCGGGTTTCTAAGGGGGGAGATGAGCGGGTCAGTTCTGGTCGTAGTCCCAGGTCGGGGCGTGTATATGTGATGGGATTGTGCTAAGATTTTTTTTCCCGGGGGGGGGGGGGCTCCATACGGTTCTCTGGGTCAAACACATCGTATTTGCCGTTGGTGCTGGCCTGCCACATGTCAAAGACGGCGTTGGGGATGCCCTTGCCCGTCTCGGCGTCCTTGATGACGCCGTGGAACTTGGTGAGCTGCCCATCCGGGGGCATGTTCTGGACCACGCTGTCGCCGAGCTCCCGGAAGGGCGTCTCGGGCGACCAGAAGGGGCCCAGGATGGTGGACGACGTGGGCTGGGCGCCATTGGCGGTCACAATCTTGTGGTTGATCTCGTCGACGAGCCTGTGCCACGGGGTGCGCGTCTTGTCTTAGCTCCTGCTGGGGGGTCGGGTGTTTCTGGACATGTATACTCACGATTCAACACCGAGAATGTCGCATACCCTCCATGCCTCGTTGCGGTTCTTCTTGTAGGCCTGGCCGATGGAGTTCACGTAGTTGACGCCGACGATCCACTCCTCCTGCTTCAGCTCGACCTCCCTGCAGAAGTCGTGCAGGTGCCGGATCAGGGACGTGAGGATCTCCCTGTGCCTGGGCAGTGTCTCTGGGCTCATCAGTTCGATGACATGCTGTGTGAAGTTTGGGTCATATTTGCTGTTGTTGCCGTTGGTGGCGGAAGCCATTGTGGCGGTAGTAATGTGTGATGATACAGATGGCGGGGTTCGGCGGGGAAGACGGGGTCGCACAGATGGCGGGCGGGTATACAGCAGATGTTGTCGCACAGGAAGCGCAGGCTCGGCAGCAAGAGGTCTTGAGAATGTCTGGAGGAGGGTGTAGTTGGGATTTATTCTCACGACTATTTTGAGAATGTTGCTGCCGGGGAGGCCAGGGCTTCAAGTGGCATTTATAAGTAGGCTAGATGGACCAGGTAGGCCAGGTAGGCCAGGTAGGCCAGGCTCGCTTCCGACCGCTGAAGACGCAGAGTTCGGGGTCGTATGACGCGGCAGAGCGGGCGGCATCGAAGGGTCCCACGGATGGCAGGCAAGGTCGGTATTTCACCCGGGCCCAAGGCATGAGGGGGTAAACTTCGATCCGGCCCGCCGCCGCCATCTCGCGAGGCGAGGAAGCCAGCCGCCCGGAAAACCCGTCGATGGTCTCAGATCGGGATTCCGGCATGCCTCCACGGCCTCGTGATGGATTATAATGTGTACGCTGCGGGAATATGCCCCGCGAGTGTTTGTCGTGGGCGCTGACCGCAGGTATCTGGGAGTTGCACCGCCAGCCAGGAATGCGTTACACTAGTATTACAGTACATGCAACGCGCGAGGCACGAGGGCCTCCCCCCACAAATAAGGTTTCCAAGTCTGGTGTACGTGAAAAAGAACGGGTCGACTCTTCCAACACTGCTGTCGCTGCTCAAAACAATCTTCCGAGCATTTCCAGACCCAAACCCTCTGGGCAGCTGGCTGCAGACTCCTGCAGTTCATTTATGCGCTCGCGGCAAGAGCTGGCACGTCTTCGCAAGAACACTTAGCCGCGGGGTTACGATGATGGCCTGGGCCGACAGATAGGGCCGCCCGGCTTCTTGGGGCCCCTCTCCTCGCTGGCTTCCGATTGTAAACCGTGAGCACTTCATAGGCTGCTAGCGCTGTCTGTGCTTGGCCTGACTCCCTCCCCTCCCTCATCGCGTTGAAATGTTCCCCGCCTCCCCCACATCAATGTCACGGTGCATCCCCCGCCTCCACCTGCCGCCCACCTGCCGCCCACCTGCCGTGTCAAACTTTATCTTATCAAGCAGTCTCTCCAAACGAAACCCAATGCCAAGCAGCTTTCCTGCTGTGTCACGGCCTACAACATCTGTCAGATGCAGTTTGTGCGACGCCTAGCCGGCTCACAGTACTACTCCGCACGCCGCGTCTGCACATGCAGTCCCCGTTTCTGCCCCTGGAGCCCTCACAGCCTCATCCGCCCTGCTGGTGTAGGAAGGTCTGGTGGATAACGTCTTGTTCTGGAACAAGAACAAGGTCCCAGCCCAATGACGTGCGCGTCCAGGGGGCGGGGACGGACCTGGGATGCTGACACCCAAAAGGCGGCCCATATAGATACATCTAGTACCTATTCTCCCGTCTCGATACCAGCCATTGCATCCCGTCTCATTTGCCTCTCTCATCTTCCAGTGGCTCAAGTTGCACGCCCGTGCCGTCCAGACCCTTGGTTCAGCATCCGGGCCAAGGAATCCAACGAATCCGGTACTTGGGTAAAGACCAGCGGTTCGCTGCCGAAGTACTGTGCACTGTACTGCAGCGTTGCACTCATCAAAGGCCCAGAGGTGTCAAAGCGGTATGGCGGATAAGCTATCCTTCGCTTATGGTACGCTGATATTGTTTTTCATTGGGTCCCGTCACCTCCATTTTCGTTTTCGGGTTTGGCGCCCATGTGGTTGATTCCTTCTGTCGACGGGCTCAGTCGCCTATTATGGAGAACGGGTGGTGTTCCGCCCGAGAGTGAACACCAGGCATTCCGCTCGCCATGTTCCGACCCCGAGGCGACACCAACTGGCGGCAATGCGCACAGCTTCGAGCGCCTGCGTGACTTGACTCGATACTTGCTCTGGCCAGTTCGACCGAGTGCCGTTAAACGTCCGCCAGGAGGAAGACCATCTCTGTGCCACACCCATCGAACCACCAGCCATTGGTACTGACCGCCATGCACTCACCCCTCAGCGGTGAGCCGGGGAGCCCGGACGAGGCCGCATCGCAGCCTCAGCGCGAACGCCCGACCTCGTCCGTCGTCGACATGGACAAGATGGACAAGATCGACCGTGCCAGCTCCGTCGCGACGAGCATAGACGTCCCAGCAGGCGGGCTGAATGCGCATCATCTGTCACTTGGTGTGGGCAACCATCTGAGTCTCGGCGATGTTGCGCCTGTGGATGTCCAGATCCGTAACCTCGACGTAAAGGTGGACACGTCTCCCTCGGTCCTGGAGCCGGCTACCTACCCGGCGCTGTTCAGAGACCGCTTCGGCGGCTCCAAGACCAGGCCGGAGCCGTCATCCTATACCAAGGACCTGCTATCGTCCGTCTCCACGTCCATAGCCCCGGGCACGCTGACCGCGATCCTGGGCGGCTCCGGCTCGGGCAAGACGACTCTGCTGAATACGGTATCATCCCGGATAGCCTCATCCCGCCTGAGCCAGTCCGGCAGCATCCTGTTCAGCTCCCAGCCCAACATCGACGCCATCCGGTCGGCGTATGTGACCCAGACCGACATCCTGCTGCCCACCCTGACGGCGCGCGAGACGCTGCAGTACTCGGCGGACCTGCGCCTCCCGCCGCCCTCGACGTCGGACGAGCGCCGCCGCGTCGTGGAGGAGGTCATTATGGAGCTGGGCCTCAAGGAGGCGGCCGACACGCGCGTCGGGAGCACCACCCACCGCGGGCTGTCGGGCGGCGAGAAGAGGCGCGTCTCGATCGGGGTCCAGATGCTCGCGAACCCGAGCGTGCTGTTCCTCGACGAGCCGACCACCGGCCTCGACGCCAGCAGCGCCTACCAGCTCGTCCGCACCCTCAAGAACCTCGCCGAGAAGGGGAGGACCGTCATCGTCACCATTCACCAGCCGCGCTCCGAGATCTGGGGCCTCTTTGACAACCTGATCCTCCTGTCCCGCGGCTCGCCCGTCTACTCGGGTCCCGTGGCCGAGTGTCTGCCGTGGTTCGACGGCCTGGGCTTCCGGATGCCGCCGTTCGTCAACCCGGCCGAGCACCTGGTCGACCTCGCGGCCGTGGACAACCGCACCCCGGAGCTCGAGGCCGAGAGTCTGGCACGCGTGCAGCGGCTCAAGGGCGCCTGGAGGGACGAGAACGAGAGGCGTTTCCCACCGACCGAAAAGGGGCCGGCGGCACCGGCAGAGCGCGGCATGGCGCTCTGGAGGCGCCCAAACGCCACCTCCATGGCCCGCCAGATGCGCGTCATGACCTCGCGGACCCTCAAGACGACGTACCGAGACCCTATGGGCATGATGGCTGCCATAATGCAGGCCGTGATGATGGGGCTGTGCACGGGTTACATCTTCTACCAGCTGGGGCGGGACCAGGCCGGGATCCGGTCGCGGCAGGGCTTCCTCTACACGACCAGTGCGCTGGAGGGGTACCTCTTCCTCGTCTTCGAGGTGTACCGCCTCACGCAGGAGATCGGCGTCTTCGACCGCGAGCACAGCGAGGGCTGTGCCACGGCGCTGCCGTTCCTCCTGTCCCGCCGTCTGGCCAGATTCATCACCGAGGACCTCCCCGTCCCTCTCATCTTCTCTGTCATAAGCTACTGGATGGCCGGGCTCGACCAGGCGCCCGCGAGTTTCCTGACGTACTTTGGCATCGTGCTGCTCAACCACTACATCGCCGTCAGCTGCGCCATGTGCTGCGTCACTGCCAGCAGGAACTTCCCCGGCGCGAGCCTGATCGCCAACTTGGTGTATACGCTGCAGTCGATGGCGTGTGGGTATTTCATCCAGAGCAACAGCATCGCGATATGGCTCCGTTGGTTGAAGTATTTGACTTATTCGGTGGGTCTGGTCCTCCTCCAGTGGACGGTGAGAGATGATGGGCTTGCTGACGTGGAAGTAGTATTACATTTTTAGCGCCCTCTGTGGAAATGAGTTCAACGACTCATTCTACGACTGCCCTTACCCCGGCGGCGAGTCCAACCCTTCATGCGCCCCTTACATCGGCACATACATCATGAAGTCTCTGGGCTTCCCCAAAGGCTGGCTGGTAGCGCCCATAGTCGTAGCGTTGGCCTTCGTGATCTTCTTCTACGCCCTGTCGTGGGTCGGCCTCACGTTTGTGAAGAAGGAGATGACCATCGCCCGGGCTCGGGTGTCAGAGAACGACTTCTCCGCCGGCAAGGAGAAGCTGGCGGCGAGGTCGATCGAGGAGATCCGCACCATCGACGTCCGGCTGGACGGGTTCGCCCTCGGCCTCGACAAGAAGTCGCCGTGGGGCAGGAAGCTGCCTAGGAAGACGATCCTGCACCCGGTGACCTCGACGTTCGAGGCTGGCAAGCTGAACGTGATAATGGGGCCCAGCGGGAGCGGCAAGACCTCCCTCCTGAACGCCATGGCGCTGCGGCTCAACAGCACGCTCGGCACCAGGTACCGCCCGGCTGGGAGGTTTACTTTTAACGGCGCAGAGCCCTCCGACTCGGTCATCCGCTCGGTGTGCTCGTACGTCTGTCAGGACGACGACGCTCTCCTCCCGTCTCTCACTGTCCGCGAGACGCTGCGCTTCGCGGCAGGGCTCCGTCTGCCCAGTTTCATGACCAAGGCAGAGAAGAACCGCCGGGCCGAGGAGGTGCTGCTCAAGATGGGCTTGAAAGACTGTGCGGATAACCTCATTGGCAATGAGCTGGTCAAGGGTATTTCGGGTGGTGAGAAGCGACGCGTGACGATTGCAGTCCAGATATTGACGGATCCGCGTATCTTGCTCTTGGACGAGCCGACGAGCGGGCTGGATGCGTTCACGGCCAATTCGATCATGGAGGTCTTGCGCGGCCTGGCTGCTGAAGGCAGGACCCTTATCCTGTCGATCCATCAAGCCCGGTCAGACCTGTTCGGCCACTTCGGCAACGTGTTGCTGCTCGCCAGAGGTGGCAAGTCAGTGTACAGTGGAGCAGCCAGCGAGATGCTGCGGTATTTCGCACGAGTGGGCAGGGAGTGTCCTCGCAACACCAACCCGGCTGACTTTGTGATGGATCTCATCACCGTCGATCTCCAACAAGAGAGCCGAGAAGAGGAGACAAGAAGGTCTGTTAATGTGCTGATCGAGGCGTGGGACAAGAACCTCAGCAACCCCCAGGCGCCTGATAGCCACACGGCTGCTGCCCAGGAGATGCTCGAGCCCATCACCGAGGAGAAGACAGGCGGATCCTCGCGGCCATCCCGAGACAACACCGCCACGACCACGCAGCAGGGCCAACCACGACGGTCCAACGGCAAGAGCCACCTCGCAACACCAGCAGAGCTGGGCGCGCTCGTCCGCAAGCGGACATCGTTCCTCACCTCGTTCCCGCTGCTCCTCCACCGCGCCTCCATCAACCTCAGGCGGCAGCCCCCGCTGATCATGGCACGGATAATGCAGGTGGTCGGGCTGGCGATAGTGCTGACGGCCTTCTTCGCGCCGCTCAAGTCGGACTACACGTCCGTGCAGAACCGGGTCGGCTTCGTGCAGCAGGTGAGCTCCTTCTACTTCATCGGGATGCTGCAGAACGTGGCCGTGTACCCGGCCGAGCGGGACGTCTTCTACCGCGAGCACGACGACGGCGCCTACGGCGTCGAGCCGTTCCTCCTGACGTACACGGCGCTGGAGCTCCCCTTCGAGGTCGCCTCGTCGCTCGCCTACGGCGCGCTGGCGGACCTGGCCGTCGGGTTCCCGCGCACGGCCGAGATGTACTTTGTGTGTGTGTTCGCGTGCTTCGGCATCGTCAGCTGCGGTGAGAGCCTGGGGATCATGTTTAACACGCTCTTCTCCGACCACACCGGCTTCGCCGTCACGCTGACCAGCATCCTGCTGTCCGTCGCGAACATCATGGCGGGCATCATGAGCATAAACATGCCGGGGCTGTTCGACGCCTTCAACTACATCTCGCCCTGCCGCTACGCGGTGCGCGCCCTCGCCCCCGTCAGCCTGCGGGGCCAGAGGTTCAGCTGCGGCGCCGACCAGGCGCTGCCCGGCGGGGGCTGCGCGCTCGGGACGGGCGAGCAGGTGCTGGACCTGTACAGGCTGAACGTGGACGTCGTCGCCAACATTGCCGCGCTGGCGGGCATGATTGTTGCTTACCGGCTGGTTGCGTACCTGCTGCTGAGGCTGGTGCGTACCAGGTGGGAGAGGAGGGGGAAGGTGGCCAGGTAGAGACGGGTGCGCCATGACTTCTTTCTGTAGTGTACTGGTACCTCTCTGGCAAAGTGCGATATGCCTTGCTGGGTGGTGGGGGGGGGGGGGGGCCGCTGGGAGGGAGGCATGGGTAATTGGTTACGATATCAGACTGAATTCGCCCCCTCCACCCTTATAAGTAGGCAAAGTCTCCCGGTTTCCAACACTCGAGCAATCTGGCCAAGAGGTGTGTATATAGTGCAACTGTTTCAGGCTGTCTCTTGACTCAAGAAAATCACACCCTTCTTCCATCCCATTTCGGGACAGGGTTACGGTAATGCAATAGTACCTCGAGTTCGCATGTTTAACACATGTATGCAAATAGCCACAAGTTTACACAATTGATATTACAGATCGCCCTTCTACAAAGGCCTCAGCTCTCACAACCTTAGACTCCACCAGTCGACGCCATGCAGTTACGCATGCGCAGGGGCCTTGGTATGCACACTCTTCACTTCAAACACCCCTAGACGACCTCCTCTCCGGTGCCTCTAGTACGAGTGGTGGTGACGGCACTCCAACCCCTTGAACGCATCGAAAGATCAGCACGGCAATGACGAATGCCTCAGCATCCCTGGCGTTGGGGAACCAGAAACCGAGCGGAGGGACGAGGTCCCGCGTCGGGATCATCTTCAGTGCTTCGTTCTGAGGGTTTACGACGCATTCATCCTCCAGGAACTGATTGCTCGCCCTATTCTCGGCGTCGATCGCCTTCATCTGCTCCTCCACCGTAGTGCATCTGTATTTCTTACAGTGGACGATGGGATCCCAATCTGAGTGTGTGGAGGGGAGGTCGCCCACCTCCTCAGGCTTACACAACACCCATTTGTCCATGAGCTGAGAGGAAAGGGCACTAGTCTTCTGAGTTTCACAAGGTGATGGCTATTCAAACGTACGTCCATTTCGCGGGATTAAACCATGGTGAATCGCTTCAAGAGCAGCCACGAGGGCCACTATGCCGCTCAGAAAGAGGAAACCCGCAAGGCAAGAGAGGGAGGAACGGGCTTTGTGTCACTCGAATTTAGCAATTGATAGTCGGCAGGCTTTAATGGCAAACGGGGAGGGTAGCAGCGCGCAAACGATGTTGATCAAGGGTACAAGGCGTCGCTCAGCATGAGTGGACAACAAAAAGTGAATGTAGTGGGCAGGCTCTCATCACGAGGGGAAGACAAGGCAGTGTGCAGAGCGAGCGGCTCAGATGGCAGAGAGGACGGTGGGTAAGCTGCGTTGCTCGAGGTTCCTCAGGGGGGAAGAACAGCAGGCAGTACGACGGCTGTCGTGCAGAAAACGAAGAGATCGCAGTGCGCAGAAGATTGTACACGACGATCGAAGGAGAAAATGAAAAGCGAAAAAATGAAGGGAAGGTGAGAAAAGGCAAGGGTGGATGGAAAGGGAAGTGGTCGCAGAAATGGCTGCGTGGGTGGTTGTTGTGTGAGGCTGAGAAGATGCCAGTCGGACGGCCGCTGCCTTTTTGTCAACAACAGGAGACCCACCCTAGGATAGCCTCAGGCTGTTTGTACTGCAGCTGGAAGCTTCTGCCCCTCACTGATAAGCTCTGCAGTAATTCACCCCAATCCGTTACACTTGCGCTTCACCATGGGGACCTCTGGCGTGGGCAAGGATCCAACCTCGGTCGCCCTTCTACTTCAACAACCTTGGGGACTGAAGGACTCCCCAATACTTCCACCACAATCTTCTGATCAACTTTTCCTCACGATGTCTTCCTACAAGACGGCCGCAGATGATGTCCACCCCCGGGAGGACGACGAACCCAGCGTTGTCGTTCGCCGATCCCAGTCAGACTTCAGGTATTCTCCACCGCCTTCGACGCGTCTCGACATCCCATGGAGAGCAGCTCCGGTTCTAACAACGCCTTAGGCTCCTTCGGACTGGGGAGTTCTCCGACTTCGTTATCGCCTGTGGAAATTGCGAGTGGAAGGTGCACAAGGCCATCCTCAGCAAGGTCCCTTACTTCCGTGCTACTGTTGGAGGCGGCTTCAAGGTAAACATGCATTTCACCAGCACCTGGGGGGGCCTTGATGGGGCCAGCTCACTCAACAATGATACTGCAGGAGGCCATTCAAGAGAGGATCGATATCGAGGAGTACTTTGAACCGTTCGAGATCCAGTGGCTTCTGGAGTACATTTATTTCCCTCGTCAGTACACCCACCCACGCGATATCCCTTGCTGCGATCTGCTTGGTCCTCCTTTAGTGCATGAGAGGCTGCCTGCTCAATACTTGGGACTGGATCTAACACCAGTGCCTGCTCAACAGACTTCGATCCAGAAACTGCTCGGCTTGGCCTCCCCAGCAAGTCCTACCTCGAGACCTGCGTCCGCCTGTGGCACCTCGGCGACTACTTCCAAGTTAGGACCATGTCGGCTCTGGCCAGAGAGAGGCTCGACGCTGGCTGCGAGCGATGGCGCCGGAACTCCAGTCAAGTCGACACATTGAAACAGGGCACGACCTTCATGACCGACCTCGAATCCGCCATCCGTCAGGCCTGGCGCGAGGACCTCGCCCCAGGTCCCCTGCATGCAGTGCTCACCAGACTCTGCATCGAGTTTGCCCCCTACATTCGGCGCCACCTGTCCTTCCACGCGCTGTTGCAGGAGGTCCCGCAGTTCGCCGTGGCCTTTTCCCAGCGAGCGCTGAGCTCTATCCCGTCAGCCATGCGCCTCCCGAAGCCTGAGAACGTCGTGGAGCCGTATCTGCCGCTCACCAAGTTCAGCACGGCGCCTGCCCCGATGAGCACACCTGAGTACTTCAAGCGGATCGGACTGGACAGAGAGGTCACCACGAGAGATTCCTTGACAGACCTGGCAGCGAGGGCTGCACTGTCTTCAAATATTCGTTACCACGTCCCCCACCACGGCTTTTGGACACCACGGGCGTCCACCTCACAAAGATTTCGCACAAGTAGGCACCAGACCAGTTCAAAATCCTGTCAGCTTGCTAACTATTTCAAGGGGATGATGAGGAAGCCGAAGAGGATGACAAGAAATCCGATTAAGTCGCCATCGCTTGACGCCGTCTCCAGATGTTCGTACTGTTGATACGACACGACAAGTGGAGTTGGGATTTCCTGTGAAGAGAACTATCGGGGAACCGGGGGGAATTGAAGAGACTCTACAGCCATTACAAGTCGGACAATGCGGGTTCCCGTTAAATGGACACTCGGTACTGATGAGCTTGACTGCGTCTTGTAATGGTCGGAAAAACGGCTAAACGCAGCAGAGGTATCAGAACAGAAATTAGGTCACAGAAAGGCAGAAGTTTGCTCACGGGCAAGACCAAGGATTGCCCCTTGGAAAATGGCGCCCATAACTGAGCCATATGCGATGATTGGGGCTCTGTGATGTGGCTGATCCTCAGTCCTACATTGAATGAACCCGTGTCGATAGTTACTGGCTGTTGTATCTGCCGCCGAGTATGGATGGTCGCCTCGGCGCACTCCCCACTCGCATTGCACCAGTTTGGGCGGGATGGTCGACGACCACGACCCAGCGATGAGATGATTTTGACGTACAGCCTCCATACGCCAACAATCATTTCCTTACCGAAGAGACACAAAAACAACTTCCATACGAGTGGGTCGACCTGATTTATCCCATTAATGCATTTTTTGCTGTACTATTATCCTCCCCAGATCAATGTTGTATACCGGCCGTTGAGATAAGAGGACAGGCACTTACACAACAAGCCGGCGATTGGAAGCGTTCTCAAACCTTCAACTAAAGAGGCTTGTGGCTCAGATTGTGACTGGTGTCCATTTCACTACTGCATTTAATCGGTGGTGGTGCCGTTCGTTCGATCTGACCAGGGCATACCGGACCTATGCGACGCGAGGACTCCATAACCCACGTTGACTGTAGCGCCTCTTGTTAAGGGCTGCATAGGTAGCGAGGTGCTAGATACACAAGATAATCCTCTGTTGCATTGAGCACTTCAACAGACTAATCACTAGTGGCTTCAATATAGGCATTTTTCTGGTGTAATTTCACGTCTCAGGCAGAACGTACCTAGATAATGTTCTGGGAAACGACTAACGTGGGCGTGCTGTAGGAGTCCCAAGAGAATCAGGTCAACATACTCAACTTCGAGCCCTTCGAGATTGATGTCCTGCTTCGATACATCGACAACCCCAGTAAGCATCTTCTCCTCAACTTATAATCTGCTCGATCATTCAAGGTTAACCCCCATAGTAGGAGTTGACGCCGGGGTTGGTCGGCTTCAGGAACCAACCCAATTCCTTCTCGAGACGTGTGTACGGCTTTGGCAGCTCGGAGATTACTATGGCATCGAGGCGCTGCAGACCTCGGCCGAAGAGCAGCTGCGGAAGCGAGTCGGGCGCCACATGGCCGAGGCAGGCCGTCCGAGAGGGTTGGGCCCCCGACAAGGCGCCAGGCCCCCACCGCATGATTCTGCTGTCCCTTTGTCAGGCTCATGTGCCCTGCCTCTGTGGTCACCCCGAGATACTCTCGATGATATACTAGAACTTGCCTCCGATTTTATCAAGGCCGTTCTTGGTTGTGGGGCTGCCTTACCAGCCCGGTCCCAGCTACGTACATACTGCAAAGGTTGTGGAGACAACACGTCTATGAAACAAAGCACCGTCATCTCCCACACGGCCGGCAATCTCTCGGTGTTAAGCGAGGCCTACTACGATATAGACTGTTGCTCTGAGAAGGGCACCAGGGTCAAGCACGATGATTGCGCGATCTGCAGGGGAAAGGAGGCGTGACCAATTCCCAGGTTCTGCAGATCTTGGGGGCTCGCGGACGGTCCCTCGGAAGCCGGGTCGATGGAAGATTTGGGCTGTGGGAAAGCGACAAGTACCGATGTGCACCGACGAGGGACATTGCCGAGTTGAGGACCGCCTGCGCGGATGACTCTGGGCCACTCGAGGGAAAGCACTGCGGTCTTCAAAACGGCAACGCCGAGTCTCTGTTTTCGGAGTCAAAAAGATCAGTACATGGCTGTTTATATCCCACGGGAAACTTGCAGTTAACATCTGCCCAACCAGCTTCTAATGTTGGCCCACCCAGTACAAATTTTCCTATAGAAATTATCAAGATTTCCAAGTACCTCTCAGATATACAAGCAGCTACCCTACCCCTAGCCCTTAAGACTAATAACCCTCTCAGCCCTCCATATGCCCGAGGAAGGGCCCCCGGCATAGGGCCTTTTGGACGTGTAAAGGGGTTCTGGGGCGGGGTATTTTAGAGAAGGGGTACAAGAAATTATAGTAGGCTGCATGCTTAATTCCTTGCACTGGGTGGGCCAACGTTAGAAGGTGGGTGGGCGGACGTTGACCGGAGACTCGGAGCCCATAAGCAATTGGCCATAGAATAGCTATCCAGATGTCTACGGCAATGCTGCATCCTCTGACCCCGACAGGAACATCCATCATCTAGGTATCCACCTCCATGCCCCATCAGCATCATCATAAGGCCATGTCCTCGTAGGAAGAAAAAAAAAAAGAAGTGCGTAAAAAGCACCCCTCTAGAAACCCTGCTTCTCAACCTGCGCCTTCGCAGCAGCGATGGTAGCCTGGGCGTTGGGGTCGACAAAGCCGCAGCCGAGCTTGCCGTTCTGCTTGGAGGCGGCCTCGGCGGAGCAGATGCCGAGGCCGGAGCCCGAGATCTCGGCGCAGCAGGCGGACGAGCAGTCGGCGTCGTTGACGCAGCCGCCGGTGATGAACTGGGAGCCGTCGCCGGCGCCGACGCTCTTGGCGCCGGCGTTGTTGGGCTCCAGGGCGAGGGCGGAGACGGCGACTGGTAGCGCGGGGGGGTTAGCTGTGTTTTTCCTTTTTTCCTTTTTTCTTTTTCCTTTTTCCTTCTTTGTTGTGCGCTTGTGGCTGTGGTGGTGGGGATGACTTACAGGCCAGGATAGCAGCAGCGGTAATGCGAACCATTTTGTTTGTTGGTGAAGAAATTGGGTTGGTTTGAAAGTGAGTGTTGTATTAATAAATTGTTTTTTTTTAAAAAAAAAAGAGCGACGCCGGGCCGTTAGAATTGCTTGGAGAATGGAAGTGGTTCTGCTATTGTTGAGGGTGATGGCTACATGGACTTTGGAAGGAAGACCACTCTCTTTTATATATACTGGCAAACGTCCAGTCATGAGCGATGATCTTGACCGTCTACACTAGATGCCGAATCATAAGAGAGGGCATCTCAGATCCTCACCCCTGGCCCCCCCGGCATTCATGCTCATCCGGGCCCTCTCGGGTTTCCGTGATTGCTGTGGAGGGGCGCGCAGCAGCCATCGCCCAGTGCGCGTAGGTACGGGGCGGAGGGTGTGGGTTCCAACGGCATAGAGTCTAGCTAAACGAGCATCGAGTGTGTAGCAGAGGCGCAACGTGAACCAGTCTCTCGGGTCTTGGCAGTGATCGCCCACTGGCTCAAGCATTGCACGCCCTCAGGATCACCTGTGATCAGCCCGATCTGCGACACGACCCGTGTTCGGACGACCTGCCTGCGCATGATGTTCAGACGAGGCGGCGTCTCAGCTGCGACGCCGGTTCGGCTCCGCACACGTAGCCGATAGGCGAGGTCGGGGCCGTGCAGATCGTCTGATACAGCACCCGAAAGCGAGGCAACCAACACCTCTTGGGCTGACGGCTTGTCGTCAAATGCTCGAGTCGCGGCATTTGTGGGGGCTGCTTGAGGCTCTCTGAAGTGTGACAAGGTGCTGTGCCCCTCCACCTAGTTCTCAGCCAATGATATCTTCAAATAAAACTGGGGCCCTGGATTTCGACAACCTCGCACCAACTTTTGCGCCTCATCAGAGCCGCAAAACGCCCACGTCCAGAAGGCGACCCCAGCAGCGGCAATCCTCCCCGGGGCATAACCCAGCTACCGAGGCATATTGAAAATCGGCAAAAGTGGTCGGTCGTCGGTGCGGCAGGGTGATGGCGTCGATCAAGAGCTTGTCTTGAGAGCACAATTCTGCCTGAAGTCCCCTGAGACGTCTCGGGTGTCGGACCTGACGTTGCCTGCTCTCACCCACCCGGGCAGACCTCCAGCATCACACCATGCTCCTCTCGGTGGACCAGGCCCCGCCTTCTCGGCCGCCCGAGATCCCTCCCGCGTCTGGATCAGGCATGGCGCCGATATCCGAAGCTCTGACCGTCATCATCACGACGTCGCCCACGCCCTCTGCCCCGTCCACGGAGTTGTTGGACACCGTCCTGGCCTCGCTGCATAAGCACTGCCCGCTCTTGCTGGAATGTAATGTTGTCGTGGTGTTGGATACCTATGATAGGATTGCGCCGCAGAATCGGTTGAAGAAGGGCTCTGTAACAGAGGAGGGCGCACACAACTTCCCAGCCTACAAGGACAATGTAAAGCGGCTTGTGCTGAAGGGGTTTGCCGGGGCTGGGCCATCGGAGGGCTTGCCGCTGCTCGAGGAGGATGGCGAGGCAGAGTATGGGTCGCCGTGCGTGTCGACCAACTGTACTGCGCTGAAGATCCGAAGAACCGAGGACGGTCGCGTGGTTTTTATCGAACCCCTGGAGCGCCTTGGCTTTGGGTTGGCAGTGCGTTCGGCGCTGAGGCTGGTCAAGACTCGGTACGTGTGGGTGCAGCAGCATGACTGGGACTTGATCGTCAATATCCCAATACGGTCGATCATAGAGGTCATGGTAGACAACGACTCCAGTGACGAGGCCCCCGTGAAGTACGTCTGTCTGCCCTCCCCCAGGATGCTGGGCTACGCACAATCCGAGCATGTCAAGCCGTTCGCCAGCTTGAGGGAGTCGACTGCAGTCCTCAAGCGAGACTTCCCGGTGTCATCGAGCCCGCACGGGATCCCGCTGACGCCGCTCTTCTTTTGGCACGACAAGACCCATATCGCCTCGACTGAGCACTACCTCGGCCGTGTTTTCCCTTCCCGCCTGGCCATGACGCGAGGGGCGTTCATCGAGGACCACATCGGACAGCGGGCACGAAACCAGATGAAGGAGGGCTTCTTCAAGAAGTGGGCTTGCTGGCTCTACTATCCCGACGGTGGGAATTTGCAGTGCCTGAGGCACCTTCACGGCCGGACGTGGAGAGGTGCAGAAGCCGAAAGAAAGAAAGTTGAGGCTCTAAAGAGACAAGCTGAAACCCCACTTCCTGTCTGAATCGACGCGGGTCTTACAGTACTAGCTGGCAAGCTGCCTGCCGAGTTCTTTGAGTAGCTATGAGGTGGGTGGACTGGAGGCATCCAGCCCCACGCGCGCCCAACCGTCTTCTAAGCAAGACTTGGGCAAAGTCAGAAGCCCTAAACATCCGAGGCCACTCAAGCTTCTCCCTTCACATCCATCCCATGACATCTGCCATCAGCGCAAAGACACGAGGACTTCAAGACTTGTTACGAAAGCCATCGCAATGTCTACACCAGACGACAAGTGGGACGGGGGTGACACAAGCGGGATCCAGGGTCATTACCTCGAGTGAGTTGCGGTCTGCATTCGGCGATGGCCGTTCCTTGAGCACTGCTGATTTTGATTTACTACAGGTTGCTCGAGAAGGGCACTTTATCTGATGCTGTAGTACGCTGCGGCGAGCGCACGTGGAAACTCCACAAGGCCATACTCTGTGTCCGAAGCAAATGGTTCAACGCGGCACTGACTGGACCGTTCGAGGTGGGCACACACTTTCTACTCCATCAGCATACCAAAGATGAACTAACCAGCGGGCGGCAGGAGGGTAGGACAGGCATCGTCACCATCACCGAGTTCGAGGAACATAAAGTCGAGAGCCTGCTACACTATCTCTACACGGGCAGTATGACTTTTTGTACGATTCCACCTCAACAGGCGGCTAGCTAATTCTTTTCTAGACGTCAATCTTGGCAAGCATTTTGTTGGGAAGACCCGAATTACCGCAAGCATGTCGATGTGGGAAAATGGGGGACATTTTTGGCTTCCAAGGCCTCTGCAAGATCAGCCTCGACGGACTCGAGAGGTATTTACGCAGAATTGGCTGGTTGTTCTCGGCCAAAAAGACTACGGCCGCTTCGAAGCAAATGCAGTTCAGCAACATGACGCACCTGATCCAGGCGCTGTACAAGGAGGAAAACCACAAAGTTCGGGAGGTTTTCAAAGCTCCTTTCCTGGCTTTTCTTCTCTCCATCGTTCGTTTTCTGGCCCAGACCCAAGAATTCCACGGATGGCTTTGCGAAATACCGGAGTTTGCCTCGGATTGGGCGGTGGCCCTCACCAACACCATGGGTTCACTTCGGATACCCGCCATCTCCTCGGACCAATGCGCTAGGTGCGCCAAGTGGGGTTCAGCAAATCTCGATACCTTCATGTGGATAAAGGACAAGGTCACCAGAAGCTACTGCCGGGAATGTTTCCCAGCCCGAAGCCTGGAGGATTGGACCACCGAAAAGCACTAGAAATAATTGGGAGACTCCGGATGACATTCCCAGGGTGATATCTTGAGCTCCGATTACTTTTAGACGCAGAGGAGAATCAGGAGGGCCTCGCAAGACCAGGTTAGACTTACTCTGCTCTAGTACATGATTTCCTGGGCTATTACCTGACATTGAATGCCTTTCAAAGGCCAGACAAGTGTTGGTCAGATTTTCTGTGCAACGAAAAGTATGAAATCAAGATAATGTCCGTTGGGTAGTGAAGAGCAAATGCAAGCTTTTATCGACGAAAATGACAGCCAGTGTCCCATGTCTCTCGGTGTCGATATGACTCCTCGATCTGGTAAATTGGTCATCGCAACATTTCCCTTGGCCTTCGACCTAAGCATCTGGAAGTCGCTCGGCATCGATCTTCGGCTTACCTGCTATCATACTCCAAGTTACTCAACTCGATTTGCTTAGCTGCCTCGGCTGCCACCTACAAACTTGTCTACGAGACGTCTCGAGGCAGGCTTGGACATAACCTCAACAACCCGGAGTAAGCCATCCCATACGTTCAGCACCAAATCCCGAAATTTTCCTTTATCTTGACATTGAAGGGCCTTCATTATCATTCCATTGTTCAACACTGCCTTGCGCGATTAGTTTTCCTATCTGCCGAGGCCAGTGAATGATTTTCGCCTTGATTAATAGGAATTAGATACAGGATAAAGCAGCCATTTCATGGATTGCTTTGCTAACAATGCCCATAGTGGTAATTTAATTTTGTTCTTTGGGGATGGTCCAGACAAGGTCGCTCCCTTTACACAATGGTCTCTTTCCGACCGTCCAGTGTCAGGTGCCGCTGTGATGATACTCTCGGCCGAAAGTATGCTAGCCCATCAAAGTTTACCACCGCGCTTGTAATTTCAAGCATTATCCTTGATGCGAAGCTTTGACTATGGTATCAACAATCTGCCCTTCAAAAGGAGAAAAAAGGGGCTGTATTTCCTGCCCCCCATGCAGGTGGAGCAATTCGGCACTGCCGGAAGAGAGTATTTTGGAGAGCTTATTTTCTCAGCTCTTGCCTACTGTCGGATTTTAATTCCGGGAAAAGGTAGGTGTGCACGCCTGCCGGTCTGTATCAATCCGCATTGGTATTTGGCCCCAACGTCCGGAATGGCCCAGACTGTGTGCTTTAGGATCAGCTTTGCAAGCATGCGGATCTGTGCGGTGACGAAAACCCTCTGATATCTGGTAGCCTGGGCAGTGTGACAGTCTACTATTGCTTGGTCAAAGTCGTACCAGCAGTGAAGGCAGAACCCTCAAGTGCTGCACAGACTCCCTCGTGCTCTGGACCGCACCCACGGTATTCTCCCTCCATGACGCTGATAGTCGCGGAGATGTTCAGTCAATTTCATGTAGATGAGTCTTCCAAACGCCCGACCCGCCACAGACTTTGCCACATTCCCCGAGAGAGAGAATCGGAGAACTTGTGAGCAAATCGTCAGAGATGGCTGTCTCGTAAAGAACTGCGTCGACTCCCAGGCTGCGTCGCAAAGTGGCTGAATGCTCGGTGGATTGGTCTACAGGTGTGTGAAACGGCTCAAAAATGCCACCGCTGTAAGACCCAAGTTCAGTTGATTGCTGCGTATACGTATGCCCGCTTGTCTTACCGATCCACCCTCCGGATTAACGGATGGTCAAACAGCACCACTCGACCAAAGCAGCGCCTCTCTGGCCCGTCGCATGTCCGCCACGATTTGCTCTATACTGCCAACCACCTGCTTCCTGTAGTGCTGGTGGAATTCGTACTCGTTTCATGTTTGCCCATGTTCTCCATCGCATGCACACTTTCAAGCCGGCCTTCTTATGTATATCATGTCCCCCGTCGATTCCCCACCGTTGACTTCCGTTGCTCAAGAATGGAAGGGGTCATGATTCCCAGCTGGCAAGGTTATTGAGACGCAAAGAGCACAACAGGAGCGGCAGGGAACAAGCAAGGGCCAATAGAGACAAAATACATGCTGTTATTTTTGGCCACCTCAGTCTTCTCTTGAGTACAGGCGCTCCCTCAGCCCGACAACCTCTCCACCTCCAAGCTGGCCCATACAAACGCCGCCTCCCCCAGCGGCGCGTCGAACACGATGGGCCGCCCGGTATAGTACTCATAGGAAGCAGTCGAGTTGAGGCTGCACACGGCGACGGTCCCGTTCCACCCCAGCGTCCCGTTCCCATAGTCGACGACAAACTCGCTGGCGGTATACTCGTAGGCCCGCAGCGCGACGTCCGCCAGGGGCGAGCGCACCCCCTGGCCCTGGCCCTGGCCCTGGCCGCCGCCGCCGTCGAGCAGCCCGAGCCGCAGGCCCTTGAGGATGGAGAAGATGTACAGCGCCGTCGACGAGCTCTCGAGGAAGTTGCCCTCGCGGCCGGGGAGGGTCGGCAGCTGCCACCAGGCGCCCGTCTCCTCGTCGGCGTACCGGGCCAGGCTGGCCGCCAGCGTGGCCGCCTGCCCCCGGATGGCCGCCAACAGCTCCGCGCAGCCCTCTGCGCCAGCGCCGCCGCCGCCGCCGCCGCGGGCCCCCTCCTCGGCGGTGAGGACCTCCCACGCGTTGACCAGCCCGGCGAGGTACCACCCGAGGCTCCGGCCCCAGACGTACGGCGACGCCCCCGTGACGTTGTTAGCCCACACGGCCGTCCTCGACGCGTCGTACCCGTGCACGACCAGGCCCGTCGCCTCCTGGAAGCAGTGCCCGTACAGCAGCGTGATCTGCAGCAGCATGTCGGCCGCCGCGGACCCGCTCGCCGGCTCCGCCATGTACGGCAGGAAAGAGACGGCGCCATCGAGGTACGACCAGTACGGATAGACGTAGTAGAAGAGCCCGCCGAGCTGGTTCCGCCGCTGCAGCGCGAGCGACGAGTTGAGCGTGCCGAGGGCCAGGGACTCGGCGGGCGTGAGGCTCCCGCGGGCTGCTGCTGCTGCTGCTGCTGCCCCCTCGCCCTCGCCCTCGCCCTCGAGGCCCAGGAGGGCCTGCGCGACGCTGAGGCGGTCCAGGGGCAGCAGCGCCGCCGCGGTCGCGTTCGAGAATGCCGGCTCGGCGGTGACGCCGGCGATAATGTCGTCCACGTAGGTCGCAAACTCGGCGACCTGCCCCGGCGGCGTCTGGGCCCGCGGCCCGTACAGGTCGAGCCATGCCTGCGTGGCCAGGGCCAGGATCCCAGACTCGAGGGTGCTCGTCGCGGCCCCCGAGGAGACGATGCCGTGCCGCCGCCTGATGGCCGACTCGATCATGCGGGTCGAGAGCGGCTTGGTGGTTGTGTTCTGTGCCGCGGCAGAGGCAGAGATGGCCGCGGCGGCGAGGGTGAGGAGGAGCACCCCTGAGCTTGGGGACGGCATGATCGGATGGCTGGATGGATGTGCCGGGCATCTCTGGTTGGCAAGGGATGCAGGAGCTCGAGTGGCTCCTTTTATCCTGGCCAGTGCCCTTCACTGCATCTCCCTGGCCATGCCTGTAGTCAGCATGCGACCCTCGCTTGGGATCGGATCGGAATCGCCGGCAGATGGCGCGGCATTCGCCAACAGGCGAGCAGAGCTTAACTGATTACGCCCCTTCCAGGCCGCCCCAGCGCTGGGTCCTCGCAGTAGAGGCATCTTTTTCAGGCTGTGAGAACCAAGAAAACGATAACGAATCGGCAGCCGCAGTGGCAATTGGTGTTTTTGATGGACATTACAACCCAGGCACCCGGCTGGAAGCTCTACTCCTGTAGGACTATAATAGTGCCGCCATCTGTGCTCCCAGTGGCCGTGGATCTATATACCTAGGTACTTGGGTCCTGTCGTCTATCATTAGGAGCAGTGATTAGGTAGCCAGAAAGTCAACCTCTCCCGGTGAAACGCCATGCTGACCCAGAGATTTATCACGTACCTCTTTGCAGAAAAAAAAGAGAAAAAAGAAAAGGAAAAAAAAGGGAAACAAGAGAGAACCCATTACCCAAGGAGACCGGGCCGATCAGCCCGTGTTATGCTTTCAGCCCGAGCTCAAGAGTCCAAACAGTCGAAGACGAGACCATTCTCCGTTCCGGCTGTTGGCCTGCCATTACCAATCCACATTCCTGCCCATACATAGAAACAAAAATGCGAGTTACTCATGCAATCATTGCCCATCATGCGTATCCTGCCACTCTGGGCAGCCACGCTTCTCCAAGCCATCCGGGTCACACACCCGTCTAGGCCTTCCAGGGCCCAAGGTCCACCTCACTATACCTCCTCGGCGCACGCGAGGATGATGACCTGTTTAGAAAACTGAAAGTTGCCCTGAAGCTGATTTTAGACGGGACTCCGGTTTCAATTTTGAGGCCGGCCCAGGACCCTCTCCAGGGCAGGCTATCCCTCAGCCACAAGCCTGCCCCACGGGCGCAACGGGGAGTCCACTATCGCCCGCGCTCCGTCTCCTTTGTGCTGTTGTTGCTGCTTGAACTGGCCTGCCTCGGCGGGCTGAGCGGACTAAGCTGGGCCTTCGGTATGATTGCAGGATTGACACCTGGCACCACCAAGGGGTTGTGGCCGCTCATGAGCGCCTTGCTCCCGAGTGACTTGGTTCTCATGGATAGGCCGTCGGGGGAGCCAACGGGCATAAGGATCTGGCTTCGTCTCATAACCCCGTCAATATCCAGATCGTTTTCGTCCGGCCCGGTGTCGTCTCCTATGAATGTCCAGCTCTCCTCCTCGGCACCGTCGTCCGTGTCGTCGGAGCCTGATGTCGCTGCTCGTTCGGCTGCGGCAGCGTTCCTGCCCGCCTTCCGCTCGATGAGGGACTTGGCGTACTCCATATCGCGGTAGATACATTGGATAGCTGTGTCGACACCGTTCTCCTGGCAACAAAGTGTCAGTGACTTCATCGTACCGCAGAATACGCGAACCAAAGAGCAGGAGCTTACCTTGCGTATGTTCTCCCCCAACACCCTCGCCTTGACAATCATGCGCTCTGAATGAGTTGCCTCCCACAGCGCTCTGGCGAAGGAGTTCACACCCCACTTCCGCAGGAGAATACCTACACCGAGGTCGTCGACGCGGTTTCCGAAGAAGAATTGATCGCCGAAGAAGGGACGCACTATCGTCGGTTTACCAGCCCGCAGGCTAGCACCGGTTGTCCCGGAGCCGCCGTGGTGTGCTGCGGCGTCAATCTGGCTGAACAGCCAGTCGTGGGGGGCCGACTTGATGGGGAATATTTCAGGCGGCAGCGGGATCTCGGTCGTGCCAGTCTTCCCGTCAGGAGAAGCCTTGGTCGGCTTGCCGCCAGCAGCAGCGCCTGCTTTCTGGGCCTCCTCGGACTTGGGATCAAGGCGGTCACTCCAACCCTTGCTCAGGATGCACCGTACATCCGCCTTCAACACGGCGTCGATGATCTCACGGGTGAATTTTGCAGGGTTTTCCATGATGATGCTGCCAAATCCGACATACACGATCTTCTTCTTGTCTCTGCGGGCCTTCTCGATGAACGCTACCAAATCTGCCGGAGGCGTCCAGTCTTTGCCGCCCTCGTCAAGGAACCAGTAGCCCGTGACGCGAATCCAATCGCTGTAGTCCAGCGGGGGAGGCACGACATGTTGAGAGAAATTGTACAGGAAAGGGACCTTGTTCGGCTGCATCTTCTCGAGACTTGTGTTTGGCAGGCCGAGGGTCTTGTTGCGCCACCGGTTGATTTGGTGCGCGGTGAATTTCCAGAAGACGGAATCGAAAAGAACATAGGTGACCAAGTTGTAGGCACCTCCCATCTTGCGCTCAGGCATCATGAAGGCGTGTGGGTAAGCTCTCGTCCTTGTCCAAGGCATACCAAAGGCCCGGAAGTAAGGGATGCATAACTTCTCGGCAATGTGAATGCCCCCCATGGCAGAGGGGCTCTCGATGAGGACGTCGGAGCCCTTGCAAGCTAGCCAGCTGCTGGCCAAGAGACCATCCAGCCAGTTCCGCATGGTGGAGCTGGCCTCCCGGAGAAAGGCCACTGTGAAGGTGCCGTTCTCGATGCACAGCCGCATGAGCTCCCCAGGATCACCCTCGATAGGAGCAAACTCGATCCCGTGGCCCTCAATCCAGTCCTGGAACTCGGCGTGGGTGGCGATCTTGGGCTTGTGACCTTCGGCAAGCAATCCCTTGCAGAGCGCAATGTAGGGCTGTACGTCACCCCTCGAACCAATAGTTAGACAGGTAATGCGAAGAGATTTCTCGGGCTTGAAGTTGATAAAGGACGCCTTTGGATCGTCGAATATGATAGTCGGCCCATCGGACACGCTTGAAGTTTGGCGTGGGAGAACGACCTCGTGGTCAGGAAATTCGTCATGCCGAGCTTCTTCCAGCGCTTTGTGCTCTTCCTCTGCGTTCTGTGCGTCCTCTTTCTCTTCAATATCGAGGTCCCCGGATTCGCGCAGGAACTTGGCATCCTCAATTCCCCTCAACAAGAACACAGCCAGGTCGTCGCGCAGCGCCGAATCGCCGAATTCAAAGAACAGCTCTTCGTGGCCGCGAATCACGACAACCAGGCCCGCGTAGCCAAAACGGAAGCCGCTTGACTTTGTGACGTTCTCGATATCACGGATCGGAAGGATTAGTTTGGTGCGGGACCCAGCGATGAGGCTCCTAAAGCAGAAATTCCGGTCGCTCATGTAGACCTTGCCATAGAGTGGCAGCACGCGCATGAAATACCCAAAGTACGTCGCCCTTAGCCTTTCTGACCTGGGCAGGGCGAAGTGCTCCTGGAAGCGCTGTTCAGCGACCTTGTCCTGTTCATCATCCTCGGCTTCGTCATCTGTCCGCAGGGCAGCCGGCTCGTCGTAGTGTCTCTGGCCACCTTTCCACATTCCGGACATCTTTCCAGCGTAGCCCACGGACTCGGTAGCGAGCATACCACCTACTCGTTTGGAATGCCGTCCCAGGTACTCGGCGAAAGCGCCGACTCTCTGTAGCGGGTATGAGCCCATCTTGCTGATTGCCTGTAGAGTCGGGGTCGAGGGATTGCCATCCATCTTCTCGCCAGTCGACAGGTCTACGGCCTGGCCCGTGGTAGCAGCATGGCGAGGCCTGTATTCGGTATTGATGGAGCCAGTGGACACGTGGTGATGAGGACTGCGAGGAGATTCGCGCTCGTTGCGCCTTGAGGCCGAAGCTGACCTCCGGACCGTCGGACTGTGGAAGACATCACTTCCCCTGAGGATCTGGCTGGCCGATTGATCTATCTCTCCGGATGTCGTCATGGCTGAGAAGCTCGCTAGACTTGGGTCTTCGGTCGACTCGGCGTTGGAGTCTGTGGATGCAAACCTGTCTGCGCCGGATCTCGTATCGTCGTGGCGATGCCTACTCTGTGACCGGCTGTCTCGGCTATAACTCCGTCGAGGCAGTTCTTGACGGCTCATGTCCCTACTGCCTCGACCAAACTGCCGTATCGCATCAAAGCTAGTCCTCGAGAAGTCACCACTCGCGCGAGGAGAGTTGCCCGGCGGTGACTGAGGTGACAGGGGTGAGAGTGTAGCCCTCACGTTGTCTCGCATCTTGGCGGTGCGTATGGGTGCAAGGCCAGGCTGGAAGCCGGGCTGAAGACCAGTTGAGGGGCTTTTGTTCGGTGCCAGCACAGTTGACACCGCTGCTGCTTCGTCAACAGTTGGCGGTACATAGAGCTTCCTAGGCTGACTGTCGTTGCTAGAAGATGCCGCATCCTCAACGAGGATCTTGAGGACACCGATCGCCTCCTTTCCAAAGCTGAAGAATGAGAAGAAGTACTGTCAAGTGTCAGCCATCGGAATTCCCAAGACGTCGTTCTTGTTCAGACTGTGCCCCACCTCGTCAATAGCGTACGTCTCATCATTGTCGATGACACGTATCTTGCAAGTGTCTGCGAACTCTAGCATCTGGGTCTCTTCGATGTCAATGACGTTTGCAGTCGGCAGGCTGATTTTGACGCTGTCTCCGTCGTTGTGACTTCGGAAGATGACGCGCTGCAAACACTTGACCCACTCCTTGGCACTGGGTGCGCTGTCTGCCCGGAAATGATATGTCCTGTGGTCAGTCTCGACAGAGAAATTAAGGCCATCCTTGTCCTTGTCAGTGATGGTGGCGGAGATGCCGTATCTCAGGTCTATCTGGCCGTGAGGGAGGTACAGGTTTGAAGGATCACGAAAGTACGAGAGGACATCGCCCTTGAGCCGGAACCAATACCTGTTGTACTTGGGATTTCTCTTCCCGGACTTGAACAGGTATCCGGACTTGGTGACCTCGTGCTTGTAGATTGTGAGCGATGTGTTCTCAGGATGTGGCTCGGGCTGACTGACCGCTTTCTTGGGGAGGTATGCGTAGAAGCAGATGTGTTTAGATGTTATGTAAATGTAGCCTTGCAGTAGCACACCTTGAAGCAGCCAGCACGGATATTCTATGGCCGATGTCAGTTTCTGTACAACGCCCGGATATTAGGGACAATGTCTAACCTGAGATCAGCTCCTCTGGCTCGTCAAAGTCAAAGATCTTCTGCAGCCTCTTGGAGAGTTCGGATGGCCCGGGGTCTGTGGCCTCGGATGAATCGCCTCTTCTATCAAGTGAAAGTCGCTCCATGTCGAAACTCGGGCGTGCCGACATCTCAGCGCGCGCATCAAGCATTCGGCTCATCATGGGCGCGAGCCGTTTCTCTTCGCCTGCCAGCCCATCGCCAGCAGAGGACTCGGGCTCTGATTCCTCCTGGATTTGAGACGCTTGTGCCTTGGTCTCCTTCTTGGAGCGGCTCTTGGTCGACAACTTGGACAATATTGGAACTGATTTCATCAATCTGCTATCGCTGAACTTACGGCGGTGTCGTTTGCTGGTGTTGGCTGCAGGCTGCTTAAGCACCGTGGTCTTTGCCAGTTTCCCCGTGGCAGCGTCATCTTTGCCCTTGGGGTGAGCTCCATCGTCATCGGACTCGTCCGCCTCCTCTTCCTCGCTGCTGTGGCCCTCGAACCTGTCGTGGAAGTCGACCTTGGGGCCGGCGGCGGCGATGAGACCGAAGATGCTCTGATTCAGGTTCATAAACGAGTGGTTGCCGTTACCGAGTCCGATGGGCAAGACGTCCTCCTCTTGTTCTTCGTCCCCATCCTTCTGCTGGAGCTGTTCGGGGAAGTCCATGCTGGACAGGTGAGGGGGCCGTCGCTTTTGGAGTCTTCGATGCGATACTCGGCGGCGGGACTCGTCTTCGGAAGTGCGACAGGGGGACCAGGCACCGCGCTGCCGGTGTGGTTGAGGTATTGTTGATATGGTACTGGCGTCTCTTTGTTGGTATGTACCGTGTCTCACGTCGGCCTGGGCGCCGGTGGAAGGACGGGGGGCGCTCGGGGACTGAGGAAGCTCGGGCTCCATTGTGTCGTGGGTCGGCCTAGGCAGACCGCTGCCTAGATGGGAGAGGGAACCTGCAAGCCAGGCTGGGGTTTGAGTTTCCAGTGGATGACGCTCAGATGGCACGAGATGTAGAGGTGGTTGGACGGCAGGGCTGAGCGATTGTCAGAGGATGCCGATATGGCACCCGGGATGCAGCTCCCCTGGGATGGGGTGTTCTTCACGATGGCAGAGTGAGCCGGGACTCGGACTATTGAAAGATGGCAGATGACCGAGACCAAGAGGTCGAGGACAGAGTTTGGGACGAGTAGTCCGCTGTCTTGACTCGGACAAAGAGTTGCAGCCAGCAACTAGCCGCGAGTGCTGTAGGAAGGACAGCCCATCCGGTACGATTGGAGACGTTAATACGGATATGGGCTCGTCTTGCACCTAGTTCGGAAGAGCTGGTCTGCTGTGCAGCAGTCGTGCGGTCACAGGCCAGGCCGGCTTGGAGATTCGTCAAGAGACTCGGTTGTAAGCGGGCGATGATGACGGGGCAACAGAGACGTGTGATCGAGGCACGACTGAGGTGTGTGTGCTGATGTTGAATAAGACAGCGAAAGTAGGACCGGGGGCGCGGGAATGGATGCTTGGATGCTTGGATGCTGGATACCTGCAGGCAGTATTTTTAGGAAGATCGCAGGTTAGGGGATCTGTTGGGCCCGGAAGACTAGGAGGAATCGGCCCAACAGCAAGGCGAAATGCGAGCTGAAGTGAGGCGAGGTGAGAGCAGGCAAATCATCGGGACCCTGGGTGACGACGGGACGTGCTGGGACGGGGGACCTGTGACGACTTCGGATGGAGTCCTGGAGACGGCATGATACATAGATAGCGAGCGAATGACCCCGGAGCTGGGACGCTGTTGACGATTTCATCATTGGCCGAGCCGCAGGCTGGCAGTGGGTACCGAGGGACTCGCGGGCCACTTGGAGCCTGTTTTCTTATCGATTAGATGCCCGGCAGGCCCCAGTCGCAGGGGGGATCCCTGACTGTGGGACTCGTGGGTAGGTAGTGTACCTAGGTACATCTGGACTTGGTGACACCAGCTGGCGGGAGGAGCTTCCCCAGCATTCCCAGCTGACAGCCATCATCACATGCCAGCAGTTCTCTCAGCCACCTGCACACGTATAGTGTACTTAGGTAGTGTACTAAATTTACACTCACCTGTCCCGACGGTGCAGGGACAGTTTTTAGGCATGGACAACTGATTCCATTCACTTCGATAGGACCACCCCAGAGACACGAAGATTGCTACAATAAGATACCTTTTTCCCTCCTGCTCCCAGGGGTTTCCCTTCCTATCCTTCCTGGTATCTTCCAAGCCACTCCTACATGTGCAGCTCTTGCATCGTGGGTCGCTCTGAAAGTAAGCGCAACGGCTCCATACCCAAAGGACCAACAAGGTTCATGCCGTGCAGGCAGCCTACTTAGCTACCTAGTGTACCTAGGTACTAAGTAGGTACTGAATGGTTTGTTTGGTATAGTGCCCAGCGGAAATACACCAGAATTTCCAACAGGCAGGACTTTCCGCGCCATCGCTCCTTTGTCGCCTGCATGCAGTCAGCTGTGCAGGATCACGTCGCCACATGAATTCCCAACATTCTTCTAACGGAAATAGCACCACTTCACATCCACAGGCATACCTTGCCCGATGCCGTGCCCCCTACCACCCAGTTCTGCGTCGGATGCATATGCGCCACGGCGGGCACAGCCGTAATGCCGTCGCCATCAAGCTGTGCTAGTTGCTCGCCGTTGGCATCGTAGACATCCACAAATCTGTTCATGTTGCCGATCGCAAACTTCTGGATGCCGTCTGCTGGCCGTCGCTGCCATTGTGGTTTCAGGATCGTCACCCATCTTCCCGTCTGATTGTTGTGCTTCACGATGCTCGACGGCTTCATCTCCTTCTCGGATTTCTCGCGCCCGACTTTCCACGAGCTGGCATCGCCAAAGTCGTAGATCTTGATGGTATCGTCGTAGGAACTGGTGGCGATGTGACCACCAGGGCTCCAAGAAGCATGCGACACTGACAGCCTCGAAACGTGCTCCCCGATCAAAGCCGGATGCCTCATGTCGCCCTTGCCCGAGATCTTCCGCATGTCCCATATCTTCATGGTGCGATCCAGCGATGCGGTTGTGAAAAGATGGGGTGCATGAGGGTGCAGGGCGAAACCGCCAATTTTGGCATCGCTAACCTCCCAGATCTCGGCGTCGTCCTTGGTCCGGATGTCGTACCGACCGACAGATCCCGAGAGCGTTGAGAAGACAATAGTACTGGCGTCATTCTGGGCCATATCGATTGCACTGATGGGCAGGTCCTCGTCGTCGCCTGGTGCAAATACCTGCACAGAAACCGGCGTGCCTGCCCCGAGATCCAGTTTTCTGATTGACGAGTCGTACGAGGCCGTATAGACTGATTTCAGGTCTGTGAGTGGGAAATGGAACGACGAAATGGTTCTCGTGTGCGTCTTGAACGCTGCAATCACTGGATCTGGGATCTCGGCGTCCTCGTCATCGTCATTGACCTCAGCGGCTTCCTGTGAGGCGTCAAAAATGCCCATCGCACCCTCTTTGTCTCCTGCAAAGATGAGAGGCTTTTCTTCGGTTGGGTGAAAGCCCATCGAATAAATTCTTTGTGGAACAATTTTGATGTCTGTGATGTACCGATATCAGCAGCCACCTCAGATAACACGCCTGCAGGATTCCTTGACCCACCGTTAACTGCCCATTTGTCGTACAATTCCAAGCTGTTCATTTTCTCCCTCAGATTCCGCAGATCTTCGTCCGTGGTTTCTTTGATGTCGTCCTCATCAAAGGTCCGCACCCCGGGTTCCGCACCCAACCGCGGCAGAGAAATGAGACCTGTGACCGCGTCGACCCCGTTCGTAAACTTGCGGCCCTCGACCAAGATATCCCCAAGATTCAGGTCATCATTGACCCTGGCCTTCTTGGCCGGCCTATCCGAAGGGAAAAGCGAGACCGGTGCAGGATCCTCAGCTTCCCGCTTGGGGCCGTCACCCTTGAGACGTGAGCTCGCCCGCGTCGCAACGGCCCTCTCTCTCTTCGGCTGCTCCCTCCTCTCAACTGGCTGCCTCTTAGGCCGCGGGCGGGGTGGAGGTTTCGGAGCTACGGGCTTTGCGATCTTGGCCGCCGTGGTTGAGAGGTCTCTGAGAATCTCATTGTTTGCGGCAATGTTTTGGAGACGGCGCTGCTCGAAGGCCGACATGGGCTCTTTCTTTACAGGCATGTTCTGTGTAAGAACAATGCAACTGTGATACACACAAGATTGATGGGTAGAGAGTAAGGTATGCCTCAGGGACTTGACGGGCTGAAACGAGAAAGAAGGTGTGTGGCGGGTGGCAATGGCGCGGTCGAAGATGCGTCGAAGGAAGAAGCACTTTAAAATGTGACGCGACGGACCGCGGCGACCACAGCAGACGCGAGTGGCACACGCTTGCACGCTATAGGTACCTGGGTACGTCCTTGGAGACCCCACTGCAGAAGACATGGGCGGGGATAGCGGTGGCTGATAGAGAGATGGCCCAAGCGCCCTGGGCTCTTAGCGCCAGAAATTTTGGAAGAGCCGCCCGCCCAGAGAGAGCATCACGTCTGCTGCGACAATCTGCACTGCTTCCCGCACGGCACAGCGCAGGTTCGGAATGCCACAATGTCTGCCACACTGACGCCCTTTCTGTTCCAGACACGGACCCTGCTCCGGCTCGCAAGAGCCAGGCCTCTTGCCCCAACTCGTTTCGCCCGGTCTCTGCACGTCACCTCGAGCTGTCAAAGGAAGCGCGAACCCGACCCAATCCCCTTCGAGCTGCCCCCAGAGGTCGACAACCCGGACGCAGTCGGGCGTGTAGGATCGCCGGGCGATACAGGCACCATCACACCGCTCGAGCGACAGGCCTTCGAAAATATCTTCAGAGAGATCAGCGAGAAGGGCAAGCACCTCCCCGCCGTCACCCCAAAGCGAGCCAACACTCCGGATCTTGCGCAGAGAGAGCCGACCTTCTTGAAGGGACTCTATGATGGCCCAGAGTTCAACGTCACCGCCATCATACAGGACGCCGCGGAGAAGCAGTCAGAGACCACGCCAAGTGTCAACGGCCTAGACCCCCTGTCGCCTCTCGGGTCGACATACTCGGCCGCCGACCGTGAACATGCCCTCTTGCAGTTCCCTCCCAGCCTCAGACGCGCGGCGAGGACGGCATACGGCATGATGCAGTCTGCCAAGGACACTCCCGTCGCCACCGAAGGCGGCGGCCAGGAAGGCTTGGGCTTTCGAACCGACGCAGTAGAGGAGGTCAGCTCTGGTTCCTCGGACCACCTCTCGAGGAAGATAGAGGTGGAGGCATCGCGCCGGCAGGCAAGGCTCTCCATCAAAGCTAAGATGGAAAATGCCGAGAACGACTTTGAGCTCTGGGACGTCGTTGAGAAGGAGGTCTTTACCCTGGTCGAGAAGCTTGGGCTTGCCACGCCGGAGCCGACCCCAGAGACGAAGACGAAGCGGAGAAAGAAGAAACAGGCGAATAAAGAAGACGAGGCTGTCGCCGCAGCGGCAGCTCCTGAGCCTCTTCTCAGCATGGATACCTACGGGCCCATCTACCCCATGCTGCTCCTCGACGCGCTGCACCTGTTCGAGAAGAAGTTCTCCCGGCCGTCGCCCCTGGCCTTCAACCTTCTGCCACGCGTCAAGCAGCTTGGCCTCCCCTCGTACGTGCTTGGCGTCAGCACATCTTTTTACAACAAATTATTGGGCGTCATGTGGGAGCATTTTGGCGACGCGAACGGGGTGATGGCGCTCCTCGAGGAGATGCGCCATGCGGGCCTGCAGTTTGACGAGGAAACAAAGTCGGTCCTGCATCAAATGGAACGTGTCCTCCGCTCCGCGCAACGAGGCGACAGCGGGTACTTCCTCAAGTACATGATGCGCATGCCCGAGTACGAGCCCCTGCTGAGACAAAGGTTGTCAAATTGGAACAAGCATATCGATTGGAACATCAACCGACGAGCGGGTATTCTGAGAATTTAAGACGGTGTTTGCTGGGCGGACTGGGATTGCCCGTGTACGAATATAGTTAATCCGAACGGAGGACGCATCGTGGGCTGCGCTTTGTTCGCCGAACATACGTCGTTACATATCAGAAAGAAACCTCAACCAGGGCTACATGGACCCGTTTCCTTTGAATAATTGACTGCGCATTCGTATGCGTGGTCCCTTGCTCGCCCAAGGGGCGGCTGGCTGGCCAAGTAACCGAGATTACAAAACTATCGACAATGCTTGCGGAATTCCTTGTTGCGGCAATATAGATGCGAATACGATCAGAAAGCCTTGGTTTCGATGTTGAAACGGCGGGCAATGAGGCACTGGCTTCCGTGCGCCAATCATCTAGCTTGCTTCTCATGACACCTACAATGCCCGTTCCGGGCGAGCGTAGAGACGTTGTTGGCCTCAACATCATGGATTATGCAATTATCAGACGCCGTTGTACGCTTTTTATATATAGCTGGACTCTTCCTACCGCTCACCAATGTCAGCATCGCACTATCGCCGTTTCAGACCTGTTAGTTCTATCCGACACTACCTAGGTACCAAGATATCCTACAGACCAAATACTCAACTCTCCAAACTTGCTCTATCTCTTTCTAAAAAAAAAAAAAAAAAGAAAAAAGAAAAAGAAAAAAAAAGGGTTAGGTACACATCTTTAACAACCTAGAGCCAGAGCTGACAGGCGGCCCAGGACGCTTCGAAATAACCCACTCAGGCCCGATCCCAGCTGGCGTGGACAAAACAAAGGCGGTAACAGTGCTGCACGACCACGATGGCTACTTCCGGTCGGCAGAGCACTACAAGGAGCACAAGGAGCTCCCAAGCGACGGCGGCCAGCATCAGGGTCTAGAGCGTGCGCAACGACATCCCCAACCCGATCATGGATTCCAGTGTCACCACCAATTACGAGGTCGTCGATTTCGTGGACGGGCTGTGGTACCGGGCCAGCTCGGTAATGGGGGTGGTCGAGGAGGGTTGGGCGTGCGGACTGGAGATGCGTGCCACCGTCTGGGTTGAGCGTAACGCGATGCTGAAGGGTCTGACCAAGGGCCAGGTCCTGTCTGGTTCTGGGTACATCCATGAAACCCTCCTTGCGACCATGGAAAAGTAGTTTGAATTTTCCATACATTCGGTCCTTTCGAGGTATATTAAAACACGGCAAAGGCCAAGTTGAGACTGTGGCAATGATTACATGTATGCATTGAAAGAACATAATTTATAAGGTTACGCTTAAGCATGACGGTGGAGACCAAGAGAACACAGCTCTTCAGGGGCGACCGAAGCGCAGAGCTTGATCAAACCATTGATGTCTGTACGATGCCGGAGATCGACGCTGCTCCCGTTGCGATCCCGAGAGCACGGTGACTTCCCAGGGCTCTAAAGATTTAGCTAGGCACACACAGTGACTGACTTATTTTGCAGAGTGGCAGCCACTGGCGTGGCTGTGGGAATCAAGTATGTGTAATTCCCAGGCAAAGAGACTATTTTCAAATGGAGGAAACTCAACATTCTGGCTCTTGGCACTGCTCATCATCTTGTCGCCTGGGTTGACTCTCCAACGCGCGACGACTACCGACCTCGGTTTGATGAGGGACATAGGGCGGTGTCCTGGCCAGCTAGGGCATGCTGGATCAAGGTGTAGTCTTTCCAGAAAGACCCCGTGTTGCTAATCACGACCAAAGACTGAAGCTGGTTGTCTTTAGAATTTGACAAATTTATGTTCAAGTACAGCACTTACCTAATTATGGCTATGTTCATGCCCTGACACTTGAGTATTGGATTCCGCCAGTGAGACGGAGCCGACTTTCACCATTGCATATTTTCTTTTCTTTCCGTCTGTCTCAGATGCAACATCAGACAAGGTGGTAAGCACTAGGCTTTGCTGAGCAGGTGTGGTACTCCCTGTGTGATATTCACACGTCAGCGACTTGTGGCAGGTTGTTCTTGTGGTTATCGCACTCATACGTGCCCTTGGGCTGTCTGATTCTTCCCCTCTTTTCCGATCATCCCACTGCAGAAGGCACATTTTGCTCCTGAGTATAAACTCCAAGTCCCTGGCCCCTCAAATCAGGAGACAGCTGCAATGAGAGATTTACCTTCACGTTACGAGATCCGCAAGCTTACTCCTGAGCATTCGCAATGGGTAGCTGCCATCTTCTCCCACAGCAACGTGTTCCACAGCACCATCTTTCCCCATGTCTATCCGGAAGGCAAAGGCGCGCGCTTCAACAACATGGTGAAGGCGGCCGCCTACCTTATCCATCACCAGATCAGCTCCGGCCTGTCTCTTGGTGTGTTCGACAAAGAGTACCAATACAGGAAGGCCGAGTCCGCCCCGACGGACGGCAAATTCTACTGTGACCTGGAGTACACTGAGTACTCTGCGGAAGAGCTCCTCGAAGCTATGGACTTCCCCCTTGTCAGCTTCGCTCTGTCCTACGACGGGGTTGACCCTCTGGAACCAGCGCGGATGCAGCCTCTGGTCGACACCCTTCCCGTCTTTGGAACCATGTACCGCCACCTTGACGTCCTGGACCCGCGACCAATAGACAGCTGGAAGCCAGCAGAGCGACGTGGGGAGATTCTCATGCGCAATGCGACCAGCACGAGGCATGAGTATGAAGGGAAGGGTATCATGGGCGCTCTTGCGCGCTACCTTATGAGAGATGCTGCAAGGAAGGGGTACAAGGCCATCAACATAGAATGTCTGAATGACGCTGTGACTTACGTATGGTCTAAGCCTCCCAGTCCTTTCAAGGGGGAGATCATTGCTAGTTTCATGACCGACGAGTTTGAGGAAGAACAGGATGGAAAAAAGGTCAAGCCAATGGCCACTTCGAAACAGTTGGTCACTAGAGTCTGGACCACATTGTCCGACTCTTAGAATCCGAATTTATCGTATCTGGAAGTCCGCATTGGCAATACGCGTATCTCCAGCACGGTCGCGGGAGGTATATGGTGGATGTCGATCACGGCCCAGCACTTGGGCAACTGCATGCATTTGACGGACTTCAAGAAGTTTGGAGAAAGTCTCAGTAGAAGCGGCTGGGCAGAGAGGCGCAGTGAGTCCAATTTTTATTTGGACAAAGTCAAGAATGGATATGTGAAGCTTCTCTGGTCAGAATCAGAATTGTATTCAACATTTAATTAAACATCTGCCCATCAAATCGGCTATGCGCCAAACATGCCTAGGTACATATATACCTAGGTAAGTATGTATTGTGGGTGGATAGAAGGCTGCTACGTACGATTTAAAACGCCCACTATGAGTCCGGGTCTTGTCAAATTGTAAAATTTTGATTTTTGTTAAGTAGTTAGCGGATGGGTTCTCAACTGAGGGGATCAATCACACATGTGCCACCTTGTGTCCTTGAGTAACTGAAAACTGACCACTGCACACCTTCCCTCTTCACCTCGGCAGTTGTGACTTTGTACCGTGTTCCTTGCAGTCGACACCTCCAAGGAAGTCTGCAGTCTCCGAGGATCCGCCAGAAAATGAAACACACAAAGCTTCAATGTGTCCAAAGATCTCAACACTGCCGTCTGCTTCAGCCCAACACACCCACCCCCCTCTTCTTTTTTCTCTCTGCCATCACACTGAGCCAACATTTAGCAAGTTAGCAGGCAACTGCCCCACCGCGCCATGTCATTCCTGGCCAATTTATGCGTCATTTTCATGATTATGAGATGGCTGATGGCTTTCAACCCACGGCTACCATCCTCTGACGCCAAAGCCAGTTTCAATCGGGTGCAAGATGAGGCTCTCGATTCCCCTCCAATCTCTCCAAACCTCAATGGAGGAAGCGGTGCCGCCCATGAAAAATTCCAATCGCCCTTTCTTCTGGCTGGGTCGCAAGGCCTCTCGGCCCAGCATCCCATAGGAGTGTTCTCAGCTGCCCCCAGCAGCTACGACACTTCTCCCGTCAACACCAACCAACCACACTGGACTCCATCGACATTGTCTGATGGGCCGCCCAAGTTCGAAGAGCCAGGCCAGACTGGATGTTCCATGTTCCAGACGCAGCAACAGGTAAGTGGCTGCGAGAGTCCCAGAATGCCAACTGCCTTTAATGTTCGGACTGGCTGATCTGACTCTGGGCAGCAGAAGCTGATCCACGATGGACTGTCATCGGCACCGAACGCTCGGAGAGGCCTGGTCACAAAACCGACAACCCGGGAAGAGGCAGACTCAGTAGCATGGATCTGCTTGGGAATGTTCGTCGTGGTTTGCATTTGGTCTGGGATCGTCTACTGGAGCCAGAGGCCGTGAACTCGGCCCATAAACAGCCCTGGAGGATTACCTACCTGACCACACGCCTGTATGATTACAAGCTGCAATATTGCAATCACAGCGGAAATGCGGTTACCTGTCATTCACGGTAGACAATATCAGTGAAAAGTTCGCCTTCAGAGAAACGAACACCCAGCCTTTGCTGCATGTCCCACGAGTCTCTCTACTTGCCCAGGTGGCACGGCAACCTTAAAGTAGGATCTGCACAAACCACGTGTTCGGGAGAGAATCGAAGGAGCCTCTCCTGGTTTCCGTAACAGATTGAGACATGCTTGTAGGACCTGACTCCCATTTCGAGACCTGAAAAGCTAAAATGACCTTGTACCAGTCGAGAACGGCACCATAGCCGTCACAGGGGCCCGCCCATCACAGCGGCGTAGTCCAACCAACACCCTGCCCCAGACCCTCCTCAACGCCAACCCGGCCGAGCAGCACCTCGAGCAGCCTGAACGCGGCGCTTGGGTTGTACTCGGGCAGCTCGTGGCCCGCCCCGGCAACGTCCACAAACACGACCCCCCTCTCGTACGCCCACGTGCCCATCTCGCCAGCCTGCCCGACGAGGCTGGCGTTCCCCGCCGCGGGCGGCACGACGAACACCCGCGCCGGCTCCGCGCTGAAGCCCGTGGCCCCGCGCCAGGTCACGTTCTGCAGGGCGAACAGCGTGCCCACCGAGGGTATCAGCATGTCCAGGGCGCCGTTCAGGACCAGGTTCAGCGGGGCCCGGTCGAACACGGCGGGGAGCGCGCCGAAGGACGCCGGCGGGGCCAGGTCGCCGCCGTTGCCCGGGCCGCCGGCCGCGCTGTCGTTGGCGAACACGGGCGAGGCGCTGCAGGCCGAGTAGGACTTCTCCGGGGCGTTCATGGCGCGCTGGACCTCGGTCTGGTTGAAGTACCCCCCCAGCTCCGCATTGGCGGCATCGAATGTGTTCAGTGGGTCGTAGGGGCTCGGGCAGGTGTCGGTGATGTGGTAAACGTTGAAGCAGGGATTTATCAGGCTGGCTGCCTCGGTGACATAGTTACGAAAAGGTGATGACCCCTCATCGATGTCAGGCCTGGTTGGCATAGGTCCGCTGGTGGGAAACTTGAAATATGTGTCGAAGAATGACGTGTAATTGTACTTCTCTTGGTGGACCGCGCGAATCTCGTTTCTGAAGGAGGAATTGAGCCTCAGGAACGCCTGGTTATTCTCGACATAACTGAGCATGGGAACTGGTATTCGGTCAGCTCAGTTGTACCTACTTAAGTAGGCAGATGAACAATTGACCGGGGAGCGTGTAAGAGGCTTGGGATCTCCTCGACTAGGATAGGTCGAACTTGTGATCCCTGCGAGGTTGAGAGCAATTGAGGCGGTGTACATCAGAATACTTACTCTCTACCAGCGCTACGTCTGGGGCGATTGCCGGATCAATGAGCATGGTGCCTTTGACGTTGTAGTACTCCGTGTCATTGGCATCCAACATCGCTTTGGCGATGTAAGGGATGTATTTCTGGTGTCGTCAGTGTCTGCCTGGTACTCGACCGCTGTAGAGAGACTGCCATCTCATGCTTACTTACGCCAGCATAGCTTTCTCCCGTGATGTACACTTTCCGGTTTGTCAAATTGAACGTGTCGACAAAATTCTTCCAGAAGCCCAGGAACTGGTCGGCAGTATCATCCGAGCCGTAAGCAGTAGGCTGGCCCTGAGAAAACCCAGCGCCAACGGGCTGATCGATCCAGACCATGTTCGTGAGCTTAGTCCACGCCCATGGATTCGCGACCGGCCGCGTTGTCCCGGCCTGCCACAGAAAGTTCCCATTCTCCTGGAGCAGCCCAAGCAAACTCGAGCAGCCCGGCCCGCCATTCAGCCAGATTGTTATCTCGGTGCTCGCTGCGGGATTGTCTGAGGGCGAATACCAGAAGTACAGTTTCTGCGTGTCGTTGGGGTTGGATGAAATGGGCAGCAGGCCACCGTAAGATTCCCCTATGTCAAAAGGGACATAGGGAAAGTTGTAACGGTCGATGTAAAACTCCTCAGGCCTCTTGCTGAGAGCGAGAGAGGCACCACAGAGTCCGAATAGTAGGGCAAGGGCGTGCAAATACATGACGATCGGTTTTTAGGAGATGGGGAGTCTGGAAAGACAAGATGCGAAAGATTGCTAGCCCTGGATGTGGAACTTGCTGATGACTTGATCTACGGCAAAGAGGTTACACGAAAAGGTGCTCTGTTTAATCTCCTTCATCAAGCTTTCGTTTGAGTGATGCGGCGGGGAAGTATGGCAGGGTCAATTTCCAAGCGGAATCTTATTACACTAGATCGACTCCCTACCCCAGCACGTACAGCAAGCAGCACCACCGCATATGCATTCCAAGTGAGAGCCAATTTATTTAGGATTTCTGGAAAACCTTTCTGGACAAATGCAATTGTGACAAATGATAACAAGGCTACAGTACTTTGAGGACATGTAGAATAGCATCCCGGACTTTCTGGCTATCTCGAAACCTCAGGCGGGGAGCCAGACGATGATGATGCCAGAGTGCATCTTGATTGCATGGGGCAATACCAGACAATCACAACACCATATCTCAATTTACCTGCGTCATTTTATGGACAATTCTAGTTTTTATGGCCCCATCGACGATTCAGACCTCTGGAAATACCAGCGGGACAACACCCACCTTCTGCCAGTGCTCTAACGAGGATGCGAAGAAGCGAGGGCACCCAGTCGACTGCGACTGAGTTTTCTTGTCAATTCAATCCGAGTCCGAGGCGCGGTTGCTACAGGCTTCCTTCCAAAGGCACAGTAATATGCTACAGCCCGTCTCACAACCAATGTGAGTACACAGGATGCTGACCACTCACCTAAGGCGATAGGAAAACCCAGCCTATTAGCTGGTACTAAACCACAGATCTTGGACAATTCCCCGATGACACTTGCATCAGACCAGCCTCTTTGGTTGCCGGCGCTGAGGGCATAGTCAAGAAGGAATCAAGCCTGGAATCGATAGCTCGGTGCCGCCGGGGTTAGACCGCTCAATAATCTCGCCGAGGCTGAGGACCTCTTTCCGGCTTGAAATATCCTTGTATGGAAACAGCAATAGGGCCAGGACAGCTAGGAAGTCGATACGATCCGGGGCCAGGGCGCAGGCCAGGGAGAAGATGTTGAAGGAAACCACGGACACCTTGAGCGGGAGCCCCTGGCCTAGTGTGTTACCGAGGCGTCCGCCGGCCATGAGGTTAGAAGCCACCGTACTGTGCCGTTGCGCCACCGTCAGCGAGGAGCCCTGGCATGGGAATGGGAAGAAGCCAGTCACTTCGTACCGTCAGTGCATAGGCCGTCACGACCCACTGAAGGGAGGCTTCATCAAACCTCAGCTCATGCTTGATAGTGGGCAGCGTAGTGGCGGTGGTGCACATTCCCGGGCTGCCGATGTCGACGAGGAAGGCAACGCATCTGATCTTTGCCCGAAAGCTACGGGCAGATTGCGGGCCAAAGGCATATTTCACGACTCAGGTGATCGCAAGGCGAATAAACTGGACTGTTTTGGTGTACACCCTTTAGTTCTGTCGAGCTAGCTGGTGACGGCGAGTCTGCCGAGGCCGGAGATGGAGTCTGTCCCGGTTCGTGGGAGGACATTGCGGGCTGCGTGATGCAATAGAATATATGATTTATTGTTACAGACTGGCCTCTGATTGGGTCTGTTGGATATCCGGAAGGAAGCACGGATGAGCTGGGTTTTTGGGACGAAATACTTCTCCGGGCTGTCCACGGGTGGGTTACGCAACGCCAGCCTGCCCGTCTTGTCACGGTGCTACTTCCTGTCTCCCGGCTGAGACAATATCAGCACAGGGTTCTAAGCCGTCTCAAAAGTAAAGTCTGGACTTGAACAATCGCAGTATCACACATGGCAGAACTCCCACCGGTGTGGATCGTCCCGTCGCGTGATGGCAGCCTGGATAGGTCACGATATCTTCCAACTGCTCAGTTCCAAGGTTGGTGCAGAACGAGGGGAAACTTAATGTAATGGAATCTTTCGCTAACACCACTGGTTGTGTGGGTATGCATGTGCATTCGCCAATTTCAGGGGAATAATTAATTAGGATTGCAGTCCTCGGCCACATTGTGTATTATAACTGTAAACTTAGGGTACTTGTATAAATATTTATAATGACGTGTCCTGTATGTGTTTTCAAATTTCCAGGGCCCCCTCCAATACCAAAGATTACGCTCAGGCTTATACTACTCTAGCTGATGTAATTGGCCCTCGACCAACTTAGAAGGTCACCCAGATCCAACATGTAGGCAAGAACTCCGACACGAGCACCGCGAGACCGAAAACAATATAAAGGATATTCCGTGGTCTATAATCAAGAAATAATTTTCAGAAAGATGAAAGTTTCTAGTAAAGAGTACGGGGGGTGTAAAGAGTGCAAATTGTATTTGTATCTGGTTCGCTAAGGGAAGGAAAGGAAGCTATCTACAGCATTGCCTGCGCACTGTTATTAAGAAAGGGGCCCGCTGCATGTGCTATCAAGCAGTGACTGCAAGTGGGTCCTAGTGACTGGGTGGCCCACACTCTGCTGCAGCAGTTTCCATTGTCACGCCTCGCTCAACTGTCGGAGGACACAACCTTCTTCAGCTGCTTGACATGCATGTTTTAGCCACGAGGCTGAAGCTTTTCACTGATTTTGAACCTGCTCAAAACAGTCGTGGTATCCTTGACTTGTTGGTTCTTGCTCACTTCACAAATTCAATACAATTGGTTTCGCGCCAGACTTCCCTGGACCGCTCATGGACTTCAGGAGTCCCGAGTGCCTGACTGAACACGAGTTCAAGAGCATGGAGGAAGACTCTGCGGCTACTCTCCATAGTGTTGCGGACAGTAGAGATACTACTAGTATATCCTCTGGTATGGTCCTCCCAACCATCATCACTCTCAACGAGTTATACCTAAAGGCAAGTCTCGCGTAGTACCGAGGCAGGTCCGGTGGATATTCGTTCGGGACTTCCTAAGTTCCCGAAGACATCCGACGGTTGTCAGGAATATCTGCAGGGGTAAGTAACTAGGGGAATCCACCCAGTGGCCCCTTTGCACCAAATAATAAGTGACAACTGCCTCGAGGCCGGGGAGGACTTGACGGCGGAAGCTCTGAACTGGCGGAGACGTGGGGCTGGGTGATATTTTCCGAGCAGACACGGCAAAGAACAGTCCAGCCCATCGATGGCCAGAAGCCAGATACTAAAGAGTGGATTAGTCGGAAACTTGACCAGTCCGAGTAGGACAAGGAGAAAGTGCTTATATGTACACCCGGGTTCGGCTTCAACTTCATTGGCAGGCCCGGGGGATCAGCACTCCAGGGCTCTGGGTGGTCCGATGCTGCCCAAATAGTTCTGGCGTCATCTCTCCATACGAATTGTAAGTAGTACACAGCCCTTTCGTATCGACCATGGCGGCGATTCTGTCAGCCTCCTTCAAATGTTTACTTTCGCATTCGACACTCCGACAAAGTGCGATTTGGAAACACGTACTTGAGTACGTACGGCCCAGAACCTTGGAGGGTGGCTGAGTCGTTTCGGGTAACTCCGGATGAACTGAATGTGAAGTGGGAAAAAACAAAGTAAAAGACTAGAGCCAACGCTCAACATTCTACCGAGCCCGGGATATCCGTACCATTCCTTGTGGCCAGAAGGGTTGACCAGTCGGATGTTGGTGGGCTGGTCAGGGTCATGACCAGAGGGAGACAGTCCGAGCAGTCCTCCCTCCACATTCCGCCGGCCTTGCCTGGTTTGGGGGGTGGGGGGAGGCCCAGCCGCAAGCGATTGAACCCTAACCCCCAAATTGATAAGCTTGTACACTTGCTTGCCAGGGCCAGGGTCAGCTCGTGGCCTCGGCAAAGGCCTCCCTCGCGTTGGAAACGCCTCCCAGTGGAGCGGAAGGGAGCGGAGCGCAGGGGCCCAATGTTGCGACCCTTGCGGCCGAGAGAAATGCCGTGGCCTTGGGTACTCTCTCTTGTAGCAATGCATCATCATCCTGTCGTGGACGGTCGACGGTATGGTCTCGTCAAGACCTGCCGGGAGCTCAATCAATCGTCACCAACATGAACAGGAGGGGTGTTTCTGTGTAATTGCCCGAGGCGCAGGCAGCCAAGCCACATGGAGTGCAGTGGTGGTCTAGATGCATGCATGGTTGAGCACTTGAGGTTGGTGAGGAGGCAGAGGTACGGGGTACAACAGTACAGGGTCGAGCAGCATGGCCCTCTGGGTTTGATTGCGTGGTGCACGAGGATCACAGGGTATCTCGGATCATTTAATTGCTACTCGAGGGGTTGATTGCTCTTGATCACGGCTGCAGTGCCGAGGGGATATTGAGAAACGCTGGCGACATTGTTGTTAATCTCTTGTATGGTCGGCACCCTCGGGAGCTGAGTTGCTCGTCTTGATGTTTCCGGCGTGCTCGAGACTGATGCAGGCTCGTCGATCTCTGCGGGAGGTGCGGCATGACAGATGTGGGCTGGCTGGCTGGCTGTGGTGATACGCTGTGGGTGACGCTGCATGAACACCAGTTGACCTCGTGGCCTGGTTGTGAATCGCCTCGAGGATCCAAAACCAGGAGTCGCAGCTGCTTCAGCTGCCTCATCTGCCTCAGGATGCCGAGACGGCGCGAGTCAAAACCTGGGGAAGGCGGGAGCAGGATCGCATCTATTTTCCTACCACTGAGGACGGAGTACGTACACTATCTACCTAGGTACCTGCTACGTGTTACATAGGGGAGCCCCTCCAATCTTGCTGCTCCCTTCCGCATCCGACACGCCCCTGCCCGCTGCTATTGGCCAATCTTGCCGGCGTATTGGAAGCAAAATGGGCTGCGCGTTCCTGCCGTTCCTGCATTAGATGTGGGGGTAGGGGAGTCCCTGCGTGGGCGTTGCAGGCTCAGCTAGAAACCGCCTGACAAGGACAGGGCCAGGGAAGGGCAGGGATGGCCAGGGGACGAGGCACTGCCCCTTCTGTATTGTCTTGTACAACAATTGGATTCTGCCATTGATTTGAGCCAGCCATTCATCCATCCTCTGGAATCTCCAGCAGATCTTTGTCGTGACGGAGCAACGTACCACTCGTGTCACTCCTGCTACACACCCACGGCACCCCGCTAAGCTTTTGCCGTCGCAGGAACCCTGGAAATACCTCTCTCCAAGGTACCTGGCCTAGCCTCTTGGCCCCCCGTTCGGTCACCAGTCACTCTCCGGTCTAGTCTGCCTTCAATCTTCGTCCATCGTCTCTTCTTATTATTGACATTGCTTGCTCGCGAGCATCCGAGGCGAATTCCTCCCATTCTTTCCACTCTTTTCCCTCTACGCCCGCCCGCCCACCTGCCTTGATTTTCTTCTTTTTTTCTTTCCTGGCGCCCGCACTGCACTGCGCATCCACCGCCCACCGTCCGGTCTTTCCTTCTTACCTTCCCTTGACAAGCCCCTTTCGTGTTGCGAATAAAGGGTGGACCTTGTGTGAATTGCAGATTGTGGATCGTCGTTGGACTGTGCCCCTCCCCTTCTCAGCCTTCTCCCTACCCTCTCCATACTTTCCTTTGTCCTTGACGCCGACCTGCCGTGCAATATCCATCAACCGGCGATCCCAGACTTGTTTGCACCATTTCGACACCTTCATTTACCCATTTACTTGGCCACTTGGCCGTCGGCGACCACGGATCACGCCCTTTTTGAATCCATATACGGCATCGTCGCTCTCGCTGCCATTGCAGCTGTCACCGTCGTCGTCGACTGTCGTTTGGTGAGCCCTACACCGCGTCTAGTCCGCCTGCAGCCCGCCATCTACAGCCTCGACAACCACCACGCTCCTTATACTCAGTAGTTGAACCTTCTTGGGCCGCTGGCTGAAACAACGCAGTACACGACGCAGCCATGGAGAGGTCACATCCCCGCGACATGCGGCTTACTGCCGTCCGAGCAGCCATGGACACAACCTCGTCTACGCTCACTGCTTCCACTTCCAATAGCCTTTTGAGGCGCGGCAGCATCATGGTCCGCTCCGTCTTGACACGCCGAGAGAAATGTATAGACAACGACCAAGTCAACACCTGCGAGAAGCCCTCCATGTCGACAGACTCCAAGATCGGCCTAATGGCAGCAATTGGGTAGGCCCCCCCCCCGCCCCGGTGTGACTCGCAACACCCCGCCTTGACCGGCACAGGTGGCTGATCATTAGCTCATGGCATGCAGAGTTGTCTTCCTCATGATCGTTGTTGGCGTCTTGGTCATGCTCCATCTCCGTGCCCAGCGCAACGCCAAAGCCGAGTTCGCCAACGACCACCACGACGCATCCGACTACGGACTCGACGACATCCCTAAGCAGGGAGGCAAGAGCAGTTACCTGAACCAGCCACCTTCCCAAGCGAACCGCCTGTCAGCACAGAAGCTCGTCGAGGCCCAGAATCCATTCGGTGCGGGAGCTGAGCTGGTAGCCGAGGGAGACAAGCCGAGGGGAAATCCGCCAAAGTATCCCGATGCGGTGAAGATGTAGGAAACAGACGAGAAGGCGGTACATCATTGGCGAGTATACGGCTCGCGCAGTGGTGAGGATGTCTTGTGGGTTGTCTCACCACCCACGGAAGGAGTTGTCAGCCGATTCTGCAGATGGGACCTGCTTCGAAAGCACCCCGCCCGCGACCGTGCTTTGGAGGATTGGGGGAGAAAATACCGACGAGATAACAATCCGTGCACTTCTTGTTCGACTGGTGGCTTCTTGTCAACGACGATGGCGCCTGAGGGTCTCGGGCGGGTTGACAGTCAGCGAGAAGCATTTGGCATACCGAAATGCCTAGGCCACCACAATTATTACCGATCAGTCCACAAGCACCACCGAATACCATGGCTCGAACCGGGCGGTTTCCTTCGGTGTTGATTACAGAGACGGCCGAGGACATTTTCTCCCATCATCGACAGGACAACAGCACCAGAGACCGTCGGCAAGAAGGTCGACAGGCTTTACGGATCATGATACCACGATAGGAGCATTAGTAATTGTTTACATTCTTCTGAGACACAGACATTACCAGGAAACCCTACCACCAAGTGATGCCAAGCTGCGTGCACTGGTCTCTCGAGCCTAGGCAAACTGTCCCGACGGTACTGCGTAAAGTGAACCACTTACCCATTGGCGCGAGCGGCATGTGTGTGCGCCCGCGAGCTTTCGAGGCGGAACCTCACGGTGAGTTACCTACGTAGGCGAAGTAGTACAGCGACATGGGTCCAGGATCGTTAGCTAAATCCCGGGGCAAGCCTGGCCAGCACTCGCTGGGCCGTGGTGATACAGGAAAGGTCGTGACAAGCCCCGTGGTTACAGACCGGCAGCGACCCAGGGCATTGGATGTGGCCGGGGCTTGGGGGAGCAGAGTTCTCGGCCGCGTATATCGAGGATAGAAGTACCTCGTGTCCTCTCACTGGTGCAGTGACCAGAGTATGAGGGCATTGGCCGGGTGTGTGTTTGATGGGCCTTGTAGAGAAGAGATAGTTGCGGCATGACGAGTGAGCTCAGACATGCTCGGGGTCATATTTCGCCATTGCTACTCGTGGCTCATTCTGTAGGTGACAGATACTCTTGCACCGGTTGGACCGGGGTCCAGAGACCTCTGAATCCGGTAGTGCAGTATCACAGCAGCAGGGGCATGTGGTTGCAGGCTTCTATGTGCGTTCATGACAGCAGTCGGGTGCACCGGCATGGTCGCAGTGGACTGACGATCCGGCCTTCGATAGACCGAATACCCATGATCCATGCCGGCCTCCCAGCAGAGTGGTACATCCTCAGCCCATCTCCCCAGACTTCTCCGCACTGCCAGCTCAGGCTAATACCTAGTAGGTAGGGCTAGCAAGGCCCGCGACCAACACTGAGCTGCAGTGAACGTCAAGTTTGGGGGAGCCCCACCACGATTCCAATTTCCAACCCCCACCGCCACGGGCTTTCACCCTCCTTGGTAGGTGGCAATATTCCGCCCAACTGACTGACGCCTGACCAGTACACAATCCATCCTCGGGACAAAATCCCACGACAGGAGACAGCTATTTAAACACAGCATGGAGGCTTGTAACGATGTGGGCGCCTGGCCCCGCCTCTCCCTTGAAGACGGTGAAGGTGTCTGTACTACGGACACACTCGTTCCGTCAAGATGCGTTTCCAATCGCTGGTTGGGAGAGGCGTCTTGCCTCTGCTCTCGCTTGCAGCAACAGTCCGAGGTGCCCTCATCGCAAACCAGTCCGCCTCGTACCTGCTCATCGCCAACGACAGACTGATTGCCGCCGTCAACAAGTCCACCGGAGCCATCAACTACCTCTACCTCGATGGACAAAATCTGCTCGGCACAACCGCCTCGTCTGTCGTAACACCTGGGGCCTCCACCGGAAACGGTGTCAGTGGCATAGGGCCCTATTTGGACTGTTATTGCACCCCCCGTGGGTTCTACACGCCAGGGTCTCAGAATGCCAACTACACTCTGTACTCGGGCGTCGACTCGTCGAACGTCTCTTATGGAGGAATCTCCATGAGCCAGGTCTACGCTCCGACCGGCCAGGTGCTCGAGCAGTACTGGTTCCTCCGCGACGGCGAGACAGGCCTGCATATGTTCAGCCGCTTCGCCTACCACAACAAGACGAACCCATCGTCAGGCGTCTTTCAGGAATTTCGCACCCTCTTCAGGCCCAACACCCCGCTCTGGACGGACTTGGTCACCGACTCGGAGATCCACGCCCCGTCTCCCCGCCCGGACCCTGCTGCTGGCAACTTGTCGCTGGCATACACGGTGCAGGATGCCACCTGGTACCTCGGCAACAGGACTGCAGATCCATATGTCGAGGCTTTCTCTGACTACTTTACAAAGTATACATTCTCAAGCGTGTGGAGGGACCAGAAGGTGCACGGCATGTTCGCCGACGGGAAGTACAGCAATGATGGGTCGACTTTCGGCTCTTGGATGGTCATGAACACCAAGGACACCTACTTTGGTGGCCCGACCTGGTCCGACCTCGTGGTCGATGGCATCGTGTATAATTATATTGTGTCGAACCACCACGGCAACCAGGCCCCCAATATCGTCGACGGGTTTGATCGGACATTTGGTCCGTCATACTACTTCTTCAACAAGGGCGAACCTGGGGCTGAACTGCAGGATCTCTACAACGAGGCGCTCGAGCTGGCCGACCCCGGGTGGAACGCACAGTTCTACGATGACATTGCCCATCTCGTGCCCAACTACGTGCCCACTTCCGGGCGTGGCTCTTGGAAAGCCACAGTTGAGATTCCCGAGGGTGGCGAGAACGCGATTGCCGTCCTGTCTGTCCCGGGCTTCGACTTCCAGGACAACAGCAACGACACCGATGCCTACCAGTACTGGGCTGACATTGATGCCGAGACGGGTGGGATCCAGATCGACCGTGTCAAGGCAGGAACTTACAGGCTCACCGTGTACGCAAGTGGAATCTTTGGTGACTATGTCCAAGAGGACATTGTTGTGAAGGCCGGAGAGACCACAGACAGCGGGTTGATAACCTGGGAGGCCGAATCAGCCGGCAAAGAGCTCTGGCGGATAGGCACGCCAGACAAGACCGGCGGCGAGTGGCTCCATGGCGACCACCCCGACCCACAGCACCCCCTCCACCCACCCGAATATCGCATCTACTGGGCCGCGTACGACTACCTCGACGACTTCCCCGACGGGGTCAACTTCCACGTCGGCACCTCGGACGAGGCCAAGGACCTGAACTACGTCCACTGGTCTGTCTTTGGCGGCTACGCCAACTCTGTGCGCCCGACCCAGGTTGAAGGGGACGGCAATATCAACAACTGGACCGTCACATTCGACGTGGATGACCAGGCCCTGGCCGAGACGACCGAGGCCGTGTTCACTATCCAGCTTGCTGGTGCCAAGTCGGCTTCGGGGAACACGGACGTGTTCAATGCTTCGCAGCCGTATGCGAACATCCCTTACACCGTGGTGATGAACGACCATGAGCTGGAGACCTGGACGATCCCATACTACCACTCTTCGTCGTGTGCGACCCGAAGTGGCGTCACATGCTACCACGTGTCCAACAAGTGGACGTTTCCTACTTCTTACCTGCATTCTGGCAAGAATACTACAAATGAGATCATTCTGAGCCTGCCTTACAATGCTAGCGACTATCAGAGTGCGTTGTTGCCGAGGAGTATATATGTACAGTATGATGCTCTGCGGCTTGAGGTCAAGTAGCCGAGTGAGCAAGGTCCTTGGGTGTGTAGCAAATGTGAGAGTTGTACATGTAACAGACTGACTCATGACACGTTTTTCATGACCCCAGGGTGTACGACCTCGAGTTTCGCAGCCAGCTCCGCCCACAGCTGCTGCCCGACCTTCTTGCCCTCTGGGCTTCTCACAAAAGCAGATGGTCTAGGGTCCGCGTCAGCGTCTGGACAAATCAAAGCAACACAATCCTATACTTACGTCCCAACCTTGCAGTCATCCAGGTACTGGCCATGCGTTTCTTTGCCGCCTTCTGCCGCGTTGACCAGGGTCCGGCCCCCTTCCTCAGCGGTCCTCGCCAAGGCGGCCACGAGGCATCTATAATAGATGTAGAACATCCAAGTGGCATCCCTGCGACGAGCGCTGGGTGTTTTGTTTATAGGGCCGGGAATGGGTCGTAGCTCGACGAGCTTAGTGAGCTTATATCTACCTCAACTCAGTACTCTCAGCCATGTCGCGCACTATGGACCTTCAATCGTGCGCTTTCTATCTAGCAAGCCCGGACGATCCGTTAAATGGAGGCCAGTAGACGACCTGCCTTGTCGTGCGTGCGCGTGCGTCCGCCCTGAGTGCGCAAGCGAGCGCAGAGGGCAGTTGAGAGTGTGGTGCCTCGTCCGGCTCGGCGGCCGCGCGGAAACCGCTGTGTACGTGGCTGCGCGTGCAGGGCACACGTCCAGGCGTCAGCCGGCTCGCGGCGCGACCCTCGACGCTGAGCGCGCACGTCCACGGTGGCCGGGCCAGCGCCGACGGCTCGCTCCCGAGATGCGGGCGAGCCAGTGCCCTCAGCGCAGTCCGTGGGAACCGGTTGTGGATGTCATATGTCTGGGGCGAGGATTGGTCGGGGAGTTGAAAGCTGGTAGTGTACCCTGAAAGGTACTGTTTGCCAGTTTGGTTGGGGGGGGGGGTTTGCCTGCGGATTTTAGGCGTGTTGTTTTTAGTGATGTGTGTCGCTGCGGTTGTCGTGATGTGCGTGTGGTTGCACTTGAGATGTTGTGGATGTGTGTGGAGTGGGCAATTGCCGCGGATACGTGCTGTATGATGCAGCCTGGTGGTGAGGTCGGTGGAGTCTTGGCGAGCGTCCGAGATCCTGTGTAAGCCAGTCGCATCAGGGGGCCCTCGGCTGTCCCTCCCGAGTTGCAACCCCGGCAGCCTGGGTTACCGTATTAGGGGCCAGACCACCGCCCTGATTGGCCTTCTCTCTTGTCTGAAATCCAGCCAGGCCAAATCTGCGTTAGTCATGTAAGCAGGTTGCATATGCGCTAGACCGAAGGAAGCGGGACGATTGCGACACAGCCAGGCCAGGCGAGGATAAAGAAGACACCAGCGGATCCGGTGTAAGCAGGTTGCAGCATCTCCCACATCCATCCTCAGCACATGGGATTCCCGCGGTCCAAGGAAAGATGGCGAGCACCGGACGACGTGACGCGGCGATATCGCTGGCTCCCATGAGCCAGCTGCAGGAGGCGAGGGGCCCCGAGGACGACTGGACCGGCCTGCGAGACCGAGCCGAGAGGCGGAAGAGGCAGAACAGGCTCAACGTCAGAGCCCACCGCAGGCGGAGGGCGGCCCAGGGCCTGCTTCCGAACGCGCCGGGATCACCAGCTGCTGCCACTGCCACTGCCTCTCCGGCCGGCACGGCACAGACCATGGCCATCATCACCACGCCCCAGGTCCTCCCCCCGCTTCGCGGACCACCTCACCCCCTCACGACCAACCACCGCCTCGCCACAAACATCCACACCCGCACAGCCCCTCGCCCCCGGCAGCGGGCGGGCATGCGCCCGGGCGAGCGGCCGCCCGCCGGGGGACGCGCGGCGGGGCGGCGGGGCGGCGGCCATGGGGCCCCCCGGCCCCCCCGTCATCCGACTCGCTCGCCGACGCCCTCGCGGGCCAGCCCCCGAGGCGTGGTAGACATACTCCCTTGAGGTGCGGGCAACGCATCGTGGCGGTGGCGGAGGGCAGGCTGCGGACGCGGACCCTGCGGGATATCCTGAGGGGACTGTGGCGGAGGGGGAGGTGGGGGGTGCGCCTGGTGGTGTGGCGGTGTGTGCGGAGGCGAGGGGCACGGGGATTGTGGAGCCCCTGGACCCCGCCGTGGGGGTCACGGAGGCTTCCTGGGAGGTGGGGGTTCTGTCCGTGGTGACGGGGAGGACGATATGGTGAGGGCGACGAATCGGTGGCGGGCTCTGAGGGGGGAGGGATCTGGGAGGTGGAATAATGACACAGACGACAGGATTGGGACCTGCCAGCTGGCCTGTTAGCTGTCAAATGACTTGCTGATATAGAGCCTCGGGGATGTATATAACTGACCATGACCACTGCAGAGACTGCCAGTTGGTTTCGTTTTTAACCCGGCCACAATTCCCTCTTGAAAACAAGGAGCTGCGGCAGTCACTTCACAGAGTCGTAGACGCTCAGAGACACAACGTTGGATAAAAGTTACAATCCCGATATCAATAATTTTAAAAACACAATAGCCTCTCACTCCTATCAAGGTAGTGATAGCCTCGTGATGAGGCTAGGTAACGAGCCCAAGCCTTGTGCATGCATGGGTCTGGCTGCCTAGCTATGTCTTAGCAGTTGACCCTATCTCGAGGACCAAAATGTGTTTCCTTGGTTGGCCACCTATTGAAGAAACACTGGATACATCACCTCAACAGTTGGGTTTATTATGCGCAGTCATGGCGGCTCCTCTGGACTTTGCCATTGCTCAAGTGGACAGACACACTTTATGAGGACGCTTGTAGTGATGCAAGAGACATCAATTTTGATTATACACGCCTGTAATTATTCGTCCGCAACATTCTGGCGGGGGATGGACAACGAACCAATTGATACCACTCGAACGTATATGCGACCCGGCAGCTAACTACATTGCCAGGGAGGTGTGACTCCGCCAGCCTCGCCTGACGAGGGAAGGCCTGTCCTGTTCTCTTTTTCCTCTTGTCAATTTTTCTTCTTCAATGACTCAGCGCCCAAGCTTCAAAACTAGAGTATTTGGAACTGACCGACGCCACAAGCCTCTGATTAAGGTTGAAACAAAACTGACTTTGGTTCGCTTCCGCATCATGATCTGACAGAGATCGGGGGCGTGGTGCAGGGGTTGATACGGCTGTCCCCGCCCCTTTCTTCAAAAAGACACGTGATGACATACCTTGGGAGGAGTCTGGCACACTGCTCCATATGAGCCGTTCACCTGCAGACAGCCCCCCCAAAGGTTGACACAGGAAGGCCCAAGTCAGTTGGCCGGGTGTCGCCAGCATCGACACCAGGGTGAAGGATGCTTTTTTATCAGCGTCCAGGGGAAGGTTGCCGACAAAGGTAACAAGTCTGGAGCTGTTCCTAGTTTTGGTCGTTGATCATCCCGCATGAATATGCAAGCAGAAGCCGGTCAGAATCGAACCTCGATGTAGATTTGCGCATGTGACAGCAGTGAAGCCTACCTGCGTCGAGCGAAGCAAGACGAGATAAGAGCGAATCGGCAGAAAGTCTGGGCGGCATTGCCGGTGCGTGCGTTGAAATTGCTGAGGCCCACAGTCCCGCGGGAACGGGAATATCTATCAATCAAGGCTCCTACGCGCTCGGTACCGGTGTCTACCATGTGCAGGGCGCGTGGCACTAGTGAAAATGCAGAGTACGCCATTGATACACTGTATCCTATGCTCAGGACTGGAAATGACGATGGGCCCCGGGAAGCCCTGTCGAGGCATTATCGTCTCGCAGGAACACCAGAGACACACCAGCACGGGAAAGGTGCGCTGCAGAGCTGCGCACCGCTAATCACGCAGCACTATTGCTCTTCCGTTCGTAACCCACAGCCAGGCACCTGGCCCGGCCCTGGCAAAAAGCCTGGTGGAGCTCCCGGTGGCTGCTGCATCTCGACGTAGTGTACTACAGTACTCCGTCTGTAGGTCAGGCCCTGTCTGTACTCCTCCGTACTACGTGTGGCCTCCCGAGAGGCCGGCGTCGACATGCCGACCCCGACGAGCATGCGCCACGAAGCCACGGCAGGACCGCTGTGGGAGGGCATGATTGGAGCGCGTCTATGCAGGCCGTCGTGTCGTCTCTCCCTGCGCTCAAAGCCGCAACGCCCTGCGAGCGCCGGCCTCTGGGGGAGAAGCTGCCGAGCGCCGGCGACTGTGGCGGTGGTGTCTGATGCATGATGAGCCCACGGCCGCAGGCAGGCACCACAGGAGGAGGCACAGCTCGCGGCGAGAGAGATGACACAGCTAGGCCAAGGCGGGTTGGGGGGGGGG